>CM064521.1:14600876-14818234 GCA_032716605.1 Paralithodes platypus
CTGCCTAGTAATCTATATTATACATCAATTATTTATCTTTCTATCTGACGGATTGAGTTATTGATTGCCATGACTGAGAGCGAGGGAGGTACTCTGATAAGAAAATATATATACCATGAAGATGGAAGAGTGAGCAAAACAAGTGTAAAAACACCCAGTGTTAAACAGTGAGGGGGTTTAGTTAGTATTCCCCTACCCCCCCCCCCCCCCCCCTCCTACATCTACTTACCTCGCCTACCCTCCCTTCCGTTCCCCATACGATCACGGCTGGCATGCATTACTTAGGAATCTACATATAAACACTTTCGCTGATTCACTCTCTCTCCCTATATATATATATATATATATATATGTGTGTGTGTGTGTGTGTGTTTTTGTTTTCAATTTATTTACGTGTACGTCTGTATCTACTATATATGCACCCCTATCTGTTTATCTATCATTATATCTATCTCTATCTAGTCATATGCCTGTGTATCCATCTATTAATCTGCCAAATGGGAAGCGACAAAGAAACCCTAACAAGTAAAAACCCTTATCCACGCACTCGCCCCTGTTTGCATGATTTTTTTTTTTTTTTTTCTGTATTCAAAGTACCTGATCATGGTTCATTAATCGGGTACACCTGGTCATGCACACAGAATTACAGCACACCTACCTTAAGGGGTCACCTGCTTGTTTTCTCTCCTTTCTTTTCTCTCCCTTGCTTGTATCCATTCGGCCCCATTCAGCCTACTGTTTTAAGACGTTTATCCCCATGTAGGTGACGATTTTTTCCTGGCGAGCGATAGCGAGCCATCATTGTATGAAGAAATCCGGCTTCACCGGAGACATTTTTCTATCGAAAAATGTAAAAAATTAGCCCGTTGTCAAAAACACTTAACACAAATATGCTGGCTCGCTACCGCTCGCCAGGAAAAAAATTACACCTGCATGGGGGTAAACGTCTTAAAACAGTAGGCTGAATGGGGCCGAATGGATAAAAGCCAGATAAAGAGAGAACAGGAGAGAAAAAAAAAGGCAGGTGACCCCCCTTAACCAGCACGGCAGATACTCTATTTATCTACTGTATCTATCTACCTATTTATCTATCTGTGATTCTATGACTGGGAGTGTATTAAGGGGAGGTTTATAGTTTGCCCCCTAGAACTTCATCAAACTTAAAAAAAATACCCCCAAGACCACCATAGCTCAACAACTAAATGACACGAAAGGTCTTAACATTTACAGAAATGGAGCGAAAGGCCTTATAATCACCAAACTAATGGGGCGAACGTCTTAGCATATTAACACTAATGGGGCTAAACAATAGGGAAAAGGGGATCCAGAAAATTATAACCTAAGTGAAAACCTTCCCTTCAACTTGACAAAAAGCTGATACATATTTGTTGTTTACAAATAATCTATACAGTATGTACGTACATATTGTCTGACGCCTTCATTCTCACTGGGGTGCCTATCTATTTATCTAACTATCAGGTTGTTTCTCCCTGATAACAGGCTCGCTATCGATCGCCCAAAAATTAAACATGACACCTGAATGGGCTGAAGTGTCTTAAAATCGCCAAAACTAACTAGGTGAAACGTCTTAAAATCTCGCTAAAAAAAAGTAATGGAGTGAAACAGGAAGGGTTAAATAAGACCAGCCACGCACTAGATAGAGTTAACCGACCATGCAACCCCCCCCCTCCCCCTCCCGTTTCTTCCCTCCCCCCTCACGACTGTCACGCATTACTTTAGACTCTCCTTAACCCTTGTTTGGCGGGGCCCGACTTAAGGCGGTCTAGAGAACCATGGACAAAAGAGTGGGGACCGCCTTAAGTCGGTGGCGATGTTGAGCACATAATTGGCTCTGAGAGAGAGTCCGAGCGGTGGGAGGAGCATAGGTTGACTCTGACCGTTCGGCATGGTTCCTGCGCCGGCACTGGCCTCCCCTCCACACACATCCACACCCATTGCCTCGCTAGACAGGGAATTATGTAAGGAAATTACCGTATTTTAGGGATTTTACCTTCGTGTTGCACGATCGTTGCAAGACAACCCGTGATCGTAGAAGGATGGTTCAGGTGTCACTGGAAAGCTCAATTAATGCCCTTTCAGGGATACATAATTGTATTACGCTCTGGCTCTTGTTTATGCATGAAAAAGAGCACGGAAATAAGCTCGTTTAGGGTAAAACTACCCGCTTGGCAGGTAGTAGAAGTTACAGACCTAGCCACTCGAGGAGTGTTAAAAAAACATTCGGCGGGTCTCTCTCTCTCTCCTATATGCAGGCACACTCACACACAAACATACTCTCTGTGCATGTGTTTCTTATGATGCACAGGTATCTTCCTCTTATTTTGGCTACCAATAAACGATTGTACAGTTGGCCAAATAAGTTGTGTTGCCGCGGTCATTACGTTTTGCTCACTGTATGCTGTATTAATGTCTGTCAGATGTTGAATAGGGTGTGTAAAGATAGGAACATGGTTGTATATATCACTCTGAACGATGATTTAAACCTTAGATTTTGCTGATACCAATTATTGATCGAAATATACTTGGTGCCGCGACATCACTTATTTGGCCAACTGTACTAAGCATGTCAGAGGGCGTAATACTATCACAGTTAACCTTATGGTTCCCATAGGCCCTTTTAAGGCCCCACATATTTTTGTTTTTCTCTCTCTCCCTGAGTTGTATTCATTCGGCTCCATTCAGCCTACTGTTTTAAGACGTTTATCCCCATCGAGGTGTCGATTTTTTTTCTGGCGAGCGGTAGCGAGCCAGCACATTTTTAATAATGTTTTTGACAGCAGGCTAAATTTGTACATTTTTCGATAGAAAAATGCCTCCGGCGAAGCCAGATTTCTCAAAACAATGATGGCTCGCTATCGCTCGCCAGGAAGAAATCGACACCTGGATGGGGATAAATGTCTTAAAACAGTAGGGTGAATGGGGCCGAATGGATACAAGCCAGATAAAGAGAGAAAAGGAGAGAACATACGAGGTGACCCCCCCTTAAAATAGATCTGTTGGTAGCCTAAAGAATCATGAACAAGTGGCATTGTACTCAACGGGTTAATCAAGTTCATATGCTATCGCTCGCCAAGAATAAATCGACACCTAAATGGCACGACAGGTCTTAAAATTGACAAAAAAGGGCTAAAGGTCTTCTAATCGCCGAATCAATAAGGTGACTGACTGTCTTAAAACCTCAACATTAATGGGGCTAACGATGAGGAAGAGCGGAGTTCGAAAAAAAAGAAAAAAAGTTAGACCGAAGATGTTGAGGAAACGTTTTAAGGGGGTTGGTTGTTTTGTTCTGACTCCCCTCTCTCTCTCATGTTTAAACCCTTTAGTTTTAAGGGGGTTGGTTGTTTTGTTCTGACTCCCCTCTCTCTCTCATGTTTAAACCCTTTAGTTTTAAGGGGGTTGGTTGTTTTGTTCTGACTCCCCTCTCTCTCATGTTTAAACCCTTTAGTTTTAAGGGGGTTGGTTGTTTTGTTCTGACTCCCCTCTCTCTCTCATGTTTAAACCCTTTAGTTTTCAGACTTTAAGACGTTCCGCCAAGTAGTTTAGTGATATGAAGGTCTTTTGTCCCTTTTTTTTTATCAATATTAAGACCTTTCGTGCCATTTAGGTGTCAATTTGTTCCTGGCGAAACTAAAAATAATTATATATATACCCGGTATATATATATATATATATATATATATATATATATATATATATCGACTAATAAATGCACCCCTGATATTTGTTGTATATTTATATTTGATAGTGACAGATAATTTGAATGTAAAGGCGATATATAGGGTTGATTGGTGGGTGATAACGGTTTGGTGGTTTCCACAGGTACGCCACCTAGTCATTCGTTTCCTAGTCATTCAGGTGTGACTTTAACCTCATGACACAGGGACAAGTTGCTTAATTCTCAACTATTGGTAATGCACTATAGTGGCAAAAGTTAGGGGACAGTGTGAAACAAGCTGTCAAAATATCATACTGATCCAACTGTTTGTTAACAAGTTATTCCCGAAAAACGATGTAACACAGCCTCTGAAACCCATAGTATATGACACGAAAGGTCTTAAAATTTACAGTAATGGGACGAAAGGTCTTAAATTAGCCAAATTAATGGGGCAAATGTCTTAAAAACTCAAACTTATGGGGCTGAATATGAGGGAAGAGGGGTCCAGAAAAAAAAAACTTAAGTGAAAATCTCCCCTTAATAATTATGTTGGTCTCACTTCCGTTTATTTCTGGCTAACAGTAGACGATTTTACTGAGCTTACGAAGGACCATTGTAAGAGGCTAAGGAGTATAAACAGTGCCAATTAACTCTCAGACGCCCACAGGTCCTTCCTAAGCTGAGCAAAATCGCACAGTGATAGCCGGGATAAAAGGAAGAAAGTGGTCTGGTGTCGGAGGGGTGTAAGAGCAACTATTAAAGGGCAGAACGTGTTAAGGTCTTGTATCAGGTTATTAGTACGGTCCTCTGTCACATAATGTTAGTCACATCTCTCTCTCCTCTCTCGCTCTCTCTCTCTCTATCTTCCTCCTCTCTCTTTCTTTCTCTCACTCTCTAGCTATCTCCTCTCTCACTCTCTAGCTATCTCCTCTCTCACTCTCTAGCTATCTCCTCTCTCACTCTCTAGCTATCTCCTCTCTCACTCTCTAGCTATCTCCTCTCTCACTCTCTAGCTATCTCCTCTCTCACTCTCTAGCTATCTCCTCTCTCACTCTCTAGCTATCTCCTCTCTCACTCTCTAGCTATCTCCTCTCTAGCTATCTCCTCTCTCACTCTCTAGCTATCTCCTCTCTCACTCTCTAGCTATCTCCTCTCTCACTCTCTAGCTATCTCCTCTCTCACTCTCTAGCTATCTCCTCTCTCACTCTCTAGCTATCTCCTCTCTCACTCTCTAGCTATCTCCTCTCTCACTCTCTAGCTATCTCTCTCACTCTCTAGCTATCTCCTCTCTCACTCTCTAGCTATCTCCTCTCTCACTCTCTAGCTATCTCCTCTCTCACTCTCTAGCTATCTCCTCTCTCACTCTCTAGCTATCTCCCCTCTCACTCTCTAGCTATCTCCTCTCTCACTCTAGCTATCTCCTCTCTCACTCTCTAGCTATCTCCTCTCTCTCTCTCTCCAGCTATCTCCTCTCTCTCTCTCTCTCTCTCTCTCTCTCACTCTCTCTCTCTCTCTTTCTCTCTCTCTCTCCAGCCAGATCTATACATATATATACTGTACATCGTGTTTAGGCATTTCCTTTACGCCTTGATTAAGGGAGCCCTGCACCTCGCTTTTTCGTTTTCTCTTTTTCTCCCTCTCTCTTTGGTTTGTATCCATTCGGCCCCATTCATCCTACTGTTTTAAGACGTTTACCACCATGCAGGTGTCAATATTTTCCTGGCGAGCGGTAGCGAGCCATCATATATATATTTTTGTTTTGACAGCAAGCTAAATTTGTAAAATTTTCGATAGAAAAATGTCTCCGGCGAAGCCGGATTTCTCCATACAATGCTGGTTCGCAATCGCTCGCCAGGATGAAATCGACACCTGGATGGGGATAAACGTCTTAAATTAGTTGGCTGAATGGGCCCGAATGGATACAGGCCAGGGAAAGAGAGAAAAGAAAAGAAAGATACAAAAAGCAGGTGACCCCCCTTAAACCGAGTCAACTCCGTAGCCTTCAAGCTAAATTCCTGCTTTGATTGAAAGTATAGTGGTTTAATTCTACAAGTATGTGTACCAAAGGACGTCAAAAGAGGGAACAATAGTAGTGTGTGTGTGTGGGGGGGGGGGGATGCGTGTGAAAGTGCTCGCTCGTGTAGGTGTGGGTGCGTGTGTGCGCGTGAGTTCGCTCGTGTGGGTGTGACCATAAAAACTGTCACATGACAGTTCTAACCTACAAACACCCACCCACACACACAGCTAATTGAGGATCGGAGGTCAGCCGTCACTCAGACAGACAGACACGTGATTATTGCTACAGTTTTGCCTTTAGCCCGTGGTGGTGGACAAACGCCCCCCCCCCCCCCCACACACACACTGACGGCTGTGTTGGAGAAGCTGTGACGTGGCTGCATTAGAGACCCTACAGTGACAGAGATTGGCCAACTGACGCCATTTTGGTGTCACTGGTGTCGTTAGCCTCTCATTAAATCCGAAGCGTCCGTAATCAAAAGAAACCTTCGGCCATACTGATACAGGAAACCTTCGGCCATACTGATACAGGAACCTTCGGCCATACTGATACAGGAAACCTTCGGCCATACTGATACAGGAAACCTTCGGCCATACTGATACAGGAAACCTTTGGCCATACTGATACAGGAAACCTTCGGCCATACTGATACAGGAAACCTTCGGCCATACTGATACAGGAAACCTTCGGCCATACTGATACAGGAAACCTTCGGCCATACTGATACAGGAAACCTTCGGCCATACTGATACAGGAAACCTTTGGCCATACTGATACAGGAAACCTTCGGCCATACTGATACAGGAAACCTTCGGCCATACTGATACAGGAAACCTTCGGCCATACTGATACAGGAAACCTTCGGCCATACTGATACAGGAAACCTTCGGCCATACTGATACAGGAAACCTTCGGCCATACTGATACAGGAAACCTTCGGCCATACTGATACAGGAAACCTTCGGCCATACTGATACAGGAAACCTTCGGCCATACTGATACAGGAAACCTTCGGCCATACTGATACAGGAAACCTTCGGCCATACTGATACAGGAAACCTTTGGCCATACTGATACAGGAAACCTTTGGCCATACTGATACAGGAAACCTTCGGCCATACTGATACAGGAAACCTTCGGCCATACTGATACAGGAAACCTTTGGCCATACTGATACAGGAAACCTTTGGCCATACTGATACAGGAAACCTTTGGCCATACTGATACAGGAAACCTTTGGCCATACTGATACAGGAAACCTTTGGCCATACTGATACAGGAAATATCGTCTCTCTTTAACCAAAACAAACATTCGGTAATACAGGTATGGTGGCGCTAATAAGTCATCTCTCAGCTGTCATTACGTTTGGCTTGCTCTGTGCTGTATTAATGTCTGTCAGATGTTGAATAGGGTGGATAAGTGTAGGCACATGTTGGTATATCTCATTCAAAGAGAAATCATGTGTAAATATTACTGATACCAATTATTGATCAAAACATAATTAGTGCCGAGACACCACTTTTTAGGCCGACTGTACAGGAAATATAGCTCTGTGTTTGGTTCTCAATTCTACATGGTCTGAAATAAACCATCACATTGTTGTTTGACAATTAGGGTACCACAATGGCGTTCAAAGACAAAGCTGGCCGATCTCTCTTACTGCAGGATCTCTGGATGGCATTAGTCCCCACATTTCTTACCAATCACTTTAAGAGGGGATGGGCGTATTTGTTTACTCTTATATATATATATATATATATATATATATATATATATATATATATATATATATATACAGTATATATATACAGAATAAATATATATATACTTTTTTAGTTTCCTCCATAGACCTCGATAAGGCTTAAACTATCACCCTGAGACCCTCTTCAAGATAAATGTGTACATTTTTCGATAGAAAAAATATCCCGGCCGAAAGATGATTCCTCTTATATTACAGGCTCGCTATTGCTCACCAGGAAACAAACTACACCTAAATAACATGACAAGTGGTTTATTTTGACAACACATGGGGCGAAGGGTTTTAAAATCACCCTCCTAATGGGCCGAACATCATAAAATCTCAGAACTAATGGAGCTAAACATGAGGGAGAAGGGGGTCTATACAAATTACCCATTTCCCCCTTAACCCCATTCAATCAAGACTTTATTGCTTTATTCTGACACTGCTGGGCAAGGTGGTATTTCCGAAGCTTAGGAACAACCTCTAGGGATTGATGGGTTGATCACTGTACCGATTAAGCTTTTGGCTACCACAGATTATTTTCATGTTGAATAAAATCGCCTGGGGATAGCTAGAATTATACAAATATTGGTGGGCTTTAATTGAAAGGGCTACAATGATGTGTGTGTGTGTGTCTTCCTCCCTCTCCTTCCCCCCTCACCCCCCCCCCTCTCTCTCTCTCTCTCTCTCTCTCTCTCTATATATATATATATATATATATATATATATATATATATATATATATATATATATATATTGTATATCTCACGAGCAGCTTCGCGAGAAACACAATGGATATACGGTTGCTTGCTTTTCTTTTTTGCTTTCATCCATCTTTCTCTCCATGACCCCCACTCCCTCTTACGCACACGCACACACACACACACTCACTTATATATAAACATTAATCAGATGTATGTAGAGTCTTGCCATTGTTACGTTGAACCCTCTTAATTTCTTCACTAGCTAATCACAGAAATGTCGGCCTTTTAACAATAAACATTAAACATTTTACTCGGTAAACAGACATTATTCAAGCTGTGTAGTATTTAAGGGGGGAAGGGTTTATATTTTGGTTGGTTTATTTATTTATCTATTTATATATTTAGTTTCCTCCCTAGACCTCCATCAATCTTAAAAATAAAAACTCATCAAGATCCCCCTGCTAGATTGATTTGTACATTTTTCGGTAAAATAATTCCCTGGCCGAAGGCCTGTTCCACCTAAATTACAGGCTTACTATCACTCGTCAAGGAAAAATCGACACCTAAATGGCACGAAAGGTCTTCATATTGAAAAAAACATAGGGTGAAAAGTCTAAAAATCGCCAACCTAACGGGTCAAACATCATAAAGTCTGTAAACTTGTGGGGCTAAGCATGAAGGAGAAGAGAGATCAGAATCCCCCCCCCCCCCCCCGCCTCTTAAGGTTAGTCCATAGGGCAATGTATTAATGTGCAAAGTATGTTATATATACCGGTATATAATATTACGGGATGTTTTAATGTGCAAAGTATGTTATATATACCGGTATATAATATTACGGGATGTTTTAATGTGCAAAGTATTATATATACCGGTATATAATATTACGGGATGTTTTAATGTGCAAAGTATGTTATATATACCGGTATATAATATTACGGGATGTTTTAATGTGCAAAGTATGTTATATATACCGGTATATAATATTACGGGATGTTTTAATGTGCAAAGTATGTTATATATACCGGTATATAATATTACGGGATGTTTTAATTTCGTCCACTCTTCCGATCCATTGGCTGACTAGGGAATAAAGCTAAATTATATAATTACCTAACTGTAATCCATATGGTTCCAGCTCACGGCAAACTCAACCCCTCGTGCTGGCTATTTAGGGACTCCTTTCTCCCTCATGATTAACCCCATTAGTGTTGATATTTTAAGACGTTTTTTTCCATTAGTTCGGCAAAATTTAGACCTTTCACCCCATTTCTTTGTCAATATTAGGATCTTTCGTGCCATTTTGGTGTCGATTTTTTCCTGGCGGGCAATAGCGAGCCTGTAATTTTAGGAGGAACAGGCCTTCGGCCGGGAAATTTTTTCTACCGAAAAAATTTAGGGATTTTTTTAGCTTGATGGAGGTCTAACGAAGAAACTAGAAACTACATAAATAAATAAACAAATAACTAAATAAATAGACCAAAAACAACAACCACCCCCAATAACAGCTAATTGCTGATTGCGTCATGGTATAATATGAAACTACCATGGCTCTACATCATATTAAGGTCAAACTACCATGGCTCTACATCATATTAAGGTCAAACTACCTTGGCTCTACATCATATTAAGGTCAAACTACCATGGCTCTACATCATATTAAGGTCAAACTACCATGGCTCTACATCATATTAAGGTCAAACTACCATGGCTCTACATCATATTAAGGTCAAACTACCATGGCTCTACATCATATTAAGGTCAAACTACCATGGCTCTAAATCATATTAAACTACCGTGGCTCTACATCATATTAAGGTCAAATGTTCTTAATCAACCGCATATTTCACTACCCAATCTTACCAATAATCGAGTTATGAAGATAGGGTCATGGCAAGTTACCGTCTACTGGAGTAATGACTAATCTCAGTACTGGTAACCCTTGCAGCACGATGACGTCATTTTCATCCTTTTCTAGTTACCATTAGACGATTTGCTTAAGCTTATAATAATCTACTCTAGGACTCAGAGGTAAATATGATCTCAATAAACACTCTGAATATCATAGCTCCGTTTGTTTTGGCTTATTTTCATCATTATTTATATTCGCTTACTAGACCTTTATCAAGCTTAACAAAATCACACCCAAGACCCGCCTCAAGATAAATTTGTAAATTTTTCGGTAGAAAAATTTCCCGACCGAAGCCCGATTTCTACTAAAGTACTGGCTCGCTATCGCTCGCCAGGAAAACATCGACACCTAAATGGCACGAAAAGTGTTAAAATGGACAATGAAATGGGGCGAAAGATGTTAAAAACGCCAAACTAATGGGCCGAATGTCATAAAATCTCAAATCTAATGGGGCTAAACACGAGGGACAAGAGGGTCCAGAAAAAACACATACCTTCCTTTAAACTACATAAAACGTCTAACTTGATCCAGAACACAATGTAAACAGACGTCATGGTACGGCAGGGGAGAGCCATCAAACAGACCAGACAAATGGAACCTATCCAACAATTAAACCTTTCAGTAGAAGCAGACGCCAATTTGTGTTCAGTCTGGCTAACAGTAAACAATTGTCTTCAGCTCAGGAAGAAATTGCGTGAGTGTATGGGATAACATTTACATTTTACCCCTTAAGTATTATAGAGGGCCTTCCACATCTGAATAAATTAATCCTATGTTAGCCAGAATAAAGTACAAAGAGCGCCATTGTAAACTGAAAGGATTACTTGAAATTCCGTGACTACCAAATATTAATCAGTCAAGCAAATATATTGACCATGTTATACAGTAATAATGATTTATTTATGTGCCGGCATGTCCCAAGAAGTGAATTATACAATAAGAACATAAGAACATAAGAAAATGGGAGTCTGCAGAAAGCCGATTGGCCTACACAAGGCAGATCCCTGTCACACCCAACCCTAATTATAAGCCCAGCTTAAAAACACCATTAGGACTTACCTCACCGAAACGGTCAGAGGTCAGAAAAACGGGGATCTGCAGATCCCCACACCTGGGCCACACCTGACAGATCACCCTCACACCCAACCCATCTCGTCCATATGCCTATCTAATTGTATCTTAAAGCTCCCTATCGTTCTTGATCCCACTATAGCACTTGGTAGCCTATTCCACCTATCTACAACTCTGTTACCAAACCAATATTTGCCTATATTTTTCTTGAAACGAAATTTATCTATTTTGAAACCATTTGTAAGAGTTCTTTCGCTATCACTGAGCTTTAGTACATTTTTCATGTCCCCTTTATTAATCCCACTAACCCACTTGAATACCTCTATCATGCCCCTCTAACTCTGCGTCTCTCTAACGAATGTAAGCCTAATTTCTTCAACCTTTCTTTATACGGAAGATTTCTAATATTATGGATCATTTTTGTCATTCTACGTTGTACTCTCTCCAATGAATCTATGTCCATTCTGTAATAAGGACACCAAAATTGAACAGCATAATCCATATGGGGTCTCACTAATGACAAGTAAAGTTTTAAGATAACATCAGCAGTTCTGTTACTCACACTCCTAGAGATGAACCCGAGAATCCGGTTTGCCTTGTTTCGAACGCTTATACACTGTTTTCTAGGCTTCAAATCATTGTTAACAAACACACCTAGATCTTTCTCACAATTCGAGTTTTCTAATTCCATATTAGCTAGTTTATATTTAACATTTGTATGCATCTTCCCTATCTTTAATACCTTGCATTTGTCAATGTTAAACTTCATCTGCCAATTTACTGACCATTCGTGTAAGGTATCTAGATCCCATTGGAGGCACTCTATATCTCTATCTGAATCAATTGTTCTCCCCATTTTGGTATCGTCTGCAAATTTACTTATCCTACTAGTTATACCTAAATCAAGGTCATTTATGTATATAACAAACAACAGAGGACCTAATACAGATCCCTGGGGGACACCACTTTTGACTGCTCCCCATTCTGACTTCGTACCATTTATGCTGACTCTCTGCTTCCTACCAATTAGCCATGACCTAATCCATCCCAACAACGCCCCACCTATTCCATGCGCCTCAACCTTTCTCATTAATCTCTCATGGGGGACTCTGTCGAAAGCTTTACTGAAATCTAAATATATTATATCATATGACTTGTCATTATCTACTGCTTCATATACCTCTGAGAAAAAACTAAGCAAATTAGTAAGGCAAGAACGTCCCTGAGTGAATCCATGCTGAGAAAAATTTATTAAATTAAATGTATCTAAGTGGTTTCTAATTTTACTAGCAATAATTGACTCTAGTAGCTTTCCTATGATTGATGTAAGACTAATGGGACGGTAATTGGATGCTATTGATTTGTCACCTTTTTTGAAGATCGGAACTACGTTTGCAAGCTTCCTAGCTTCTGGAACTATACCTGTCTCTAATGACTTGTTAAATAGAAATGTTAATGGGTAACTTAACTCATCCCTACATTCTTTTAATACTCTAGCATATATCTCATCAGGACCAGACGATTTAGGAGGTTTCAGTCTGTCAATTTCCTTAAGCACATCATTTCTACTTATAGTAACAGTACTTAACCTATTTTCTATACTATCGCTATATACCTTACGGACTTCTGGAAACTGTGCCAAATTTTCATTAGTGAAAACGGAAAGAAATTGACTATTTAATGTACTGCACATTTCTAAATAATTTTCTGTCATTTCTCCTATCGAAGTTTTTAGGGGACCAATTACATCTCTAACCTTGGATTTATATAGTTGGTAAAAAGCTTTAGGATTATTTTTTGAGTCATTGGCAACCTTAATTTCATAATTTCTGTTTTCTTTCCTAATATCCTTTTTTACCTGTCTTGATAGATTCTGATAGTAAGCAAGTAGGTGAATTTCCCCTTTCCTAATTTTTCTATATATTCCTCTCTTTTGTCCTAGAAGATCTAATAGTCTATTATTCATCCATTTGGGTTGGTTCTGTGTTGATCTAAATTTTCTTTTGGGGATGTATTTATTTTGTGCATTGAATACTGACTCAATAAAATTATCGTATGTATCTACCAAGGTTGACGTCTCTTCCTGACTTAAGATGACAGGTGCCTGAGAAGGGGTACACTCATTTGGACACCTGGATCGACTTAATTTTTTGACCATAGGGTCCGCTAATAGGGCTCTTCTTAACCCACCATAATTGGCTTTTCTGAAGTCAGGTATTAATGTTGTATTCTCTCTGGTATTACCTTTCCATTGTATATTAAAATACACAGAATTGTGGTCACTATTTCCTAGGTGGTCCCCTATCTCTACATTATTTACCATATGTTCATTGTTACTGAAAACTAAATCGAGAATATTATTACCTCTAGTCGGCGTATCTATGAATTGAAATAAAAAACTATCTTGTACTACCTCTATAAACTCCTCAGAATCAGAGTCTCCTATTTGATGCTGCCAATCTATATTTGGAAAATTAAAATCCCCTATAATGCACACATTGCTAAACCTTGATGCCATTTTAATTTCCTCCCATAATGACGTTCCGTCATTTCTACTCATATTTGGCGGTCTATACATAACTCCAATAACTATGGTCTCACTACCTTCGTTAACCTCTACCCAAACACTTTCATTATCGTTATTTAGTCTAATACCTGATTTAATACAGGTTTTTAATGTACTCCTGACAAACACTGCTATACCGCCACCCCTCTTACTTGTTCGGTCATATTTAAACAAACTATATCCTCGTATATCAAATTCTGCTAAAAAATGCCTGGTTTCTGTATTAATCCAAGTTTCAGTTAGCGCTATTATGTCTATATTTTCTTTGCTAACAAGGGCTCTAAGTTCGTTCATTTTGTTACATAGACTCCTACAGTTTGTGTAATATACTCTCAATGTACTTCTTTTCTTTATACCTAATTTACCTTTATTTCTAACGACATGTCCATCTTCCGTTGCACCATCACTACTCTCATTAGCAATATTGTCATCATTTTTAGCATGAGACTGAATATCCTTATCGCTTTCGCCTGACGCTAAAATTGTTCCATTTAACCTCTCATTTACACTCTCAATATTTCTGTTCAAAACCCCACAACCACCCTATCTAAAGAACTAGCTAATGTGGAAACCCCTAACCGTGAAAGATGAACCCCATCCCTTGCGTACATCCCATCTCTCCCATAGAAACTATCCCAGTTATCAATGAATGGTATTGCTTTTTCTTTGCAATATTTCTCCAACCGGCAATTGACACCAATCGCCCTGGATGTCCATTCCTTGGGAACTCCTCTTCTGGGTAGGATACAATGTACTACAGGGATCCCTCCCTTCATCCTAACCTTATCTAACACATCCCGATACTGCTGCAGCAGTTCCTCACTTCTACCCTTACCAACATCGTTACTCCCGGCACTGAGACAGATAATGGGGTTATCTCCACTATCTTCCAAGATGTGGTCCATCTTCTCTAAAACCCTCCCAACTCCATGGCCAGGCAGACACACAACCTTCCTAAGTTTAGTGCGGGTAGCCCAAACTAAATGTCTTACCATGGAGTCGCCCACAATCGACACAGACTTACCTTCTCGGGACACAGACTTACCTTTCCCTCGGGAGGATCCAGCAGCTGCAGTTGGAGAACCCCCGGTGGTGGCAGAAACTCCCTTGGTGGTGGTGGTGGTGGTGGTGGTGGTGGTGGTAGGTAGCACAGCGTCAGCGGTTGGAGCAGAGTCGGCGGCAGGCACTTCGGCTAACCCTCCCTTATCCTGACCAAGGTTAAGAGATACAATCTCTTAACCTTGATCCTGACTATCTTTTCTCTCACATTCGTCTCGCACAACAGAGAATGTATTTGTCACACTCATACCTATTCTACTATCCTGCTTCTTGAGTGTGACTTTCCCACCCGTATTTTTAACAACCTGCCATGAATACAATTTTTCATCAACTTCCATGAACTTCCAACTTCCAAGTTCAACTTTCAATAAACTATTAAATCTTTAGGCAACATTGATATCAATGCTGTATTCTTATATTATCAATAACCATTAACCCTTCAATCTGGGGAGATTGTACACACCAATCGAGCAGGTCAATACACAGGGAGGGGGGGGGGGGGCTAATAGGCATATGAGAAGGAGTTGCTAGAACTCCGGTTTCATTTGTCTGGCTTCCCTCACTGTTTCTGTTTGTGTCTCAGCTACACAGCTAGCTCTCACAATCACCTTCTCTTCTTCATTTCACTACACTAATCAAGCACACTACACTTATTTCCAATATACCAAACAATAATTTTCACTAATGTACCTTGAAATTGGCTCGCTGTCACGCCTGTAACTTTGGGAGAGACACTCGTTACAGGCAGCTTTACCATTTGTCTCCTTCATACACATACACAAATGAGTAAATTATCATATTAAGCGTTTTATTAATGCTACCAATAGATTACTGTATTTAACTATTAATCAAAATAATTAAACTATACTAGCAGATTACTGTGTTCAACTAGTAATCCAAACAATAAAACTATCTGGATTAACTCTGCCTGGGAGCTCTCATCTGGCAGCTGGTGAATTTGTCTGACGCATTATTGTGTTCCTTCGTGGAGGGAGAGGTGTGAGAAGAAGAAAGTGATGAAGGTTAGTGGGATCTGCCGCAGGATCAAGACAGAGACAAGGCACAGGAGATGATAGTAGTAGTGACAGTGGTATGGTTTAGGTTGTGGACAGAAGAACGGTGAGGAGAGGATAGATATGCATATATGCACTAAACACAGAAAGTTTACGATCCCAGCGAGGTGGTCACGACCCAAATTCAAGTAGATATACCAATGCCCCACAGAAAGGAAAGTGAAAGAAATAGATAGTAAAACAGAAGGAAACTAGAGGTGAGGAGAAGAGAGGCAATGCGAGACGTGGCGATAAAGACAAAGGGGGTTAAAAGCGAAACAAGGGGAGGAGAGGGAAGGGGAGAGGAGACATGAGACAAAGAGAGGAGAGGTGAGACAAAGAGAGGAGAGGTGATACAAAGAGAGGAGAGGTGAGACAAAGAGAAGAGAGGAGAGGAGAGGCAAAGAGAGAAGAGGTGAGACAAAGAGAGGAGAGGTGAGGCAAAGAGAGGAGAGGAGAGGCAAAGAGAGGAGAGGTGAGACAAAGATAAGAGAGGTGAGACAAAGAGAGGAGAGGAGAGGCAAAGAGAGGAGAGGTGAGACAAAGAGAGGAGAGGTGAGGCAAAGAGAGGAGAGGAGAGGCAAAGAGAGGAGAGGTGAGACAAAGAGAGGAGAGGTGAGACAAAGAGAGGAGAGGTGAGACAAAGAGAGGAGAGGAGAGGCAAAGAGAGGAGAGGTGAGACAAAGAGAGGAGAGGTCAGGCAAAGAGGAGAAGAGATAAAAGGATAAACGAGAGAAGAAGAGGAGAAGGAAATTAAACAAACGCAGAACGTGTTAAGAGAAGCAAGGGGAGGAGAGGAGAGAGGGGAAAGATAAGTTGCCTCAAAAAATTCCCCTCTAAAGCAACACCTTGAGAGACAGGCTGAACGAGGAAGTGAGAGAGAGGAGGAGAGGAAAAAATCCATGTGACAGTCTCCTTCTCTCTCTCTCTCTCTTTGGTCCCCAGCCAGTCTGTCACTCACGGGTTTTATGCTGATTTTGTCGCTCTCTCTCTCTCTATATATATATATATCACACACATATACACTCACTCACACACACGCACACTTGATTCAATTTTCCCAACCAATTTCTTTTAGGCTATAACATTAACGCGCTCTCTCTCTCTCTCTCTCTCTCTCTCTCTCTCTCTCTCACTGTGTCTCTCCTTGGTTAGAAACTTGGTAAATAAAGCCGCATTTTCGTTGGAAATTAAAAGCTCCATTGTCCAACCATGGTCCGACAGCGTGTTAACTTTCGGCTGTAAATCTATTTTTATTAATTTCACTCCAACACCAAACACCTCCCAAATAAATAAATTAAATATACCGGTTTTCGGCTTCAATTAATGACATACAAGGTTGACCGATCCAACCGTGGTCCGAAACCGTGTTAACTTTCTTAGGAAGTCAATGTTGACTTTTTGTAAACATTTATGCAGATAGATCATAGATCACATTAACGCATTATAATTTTCAAGATAATTTGAATAACACCGATTATATAATTACATACTTCAATTAGCCATCGCCATTATTATTGTTTATTGGTAGTTATTAATATTCCTTGTTCTCGATCTCTAAAGTCAACATTGTCCGCTACGGTGCGTTGTTGATTTCACTTGTTTTCGGCTGAAATTATCTAAAGGTCAACATTTTCTTTTGTTGTCAAAACAAAGTCAACATGAATTCAGACCATGGTTCAACAATGGGGAATTTAAATTCCACCGAAAACGCTGCACAACTACACAATGACAAGTTGTGATAAATAAATCTGTGTTCTGATTGTATTTCTGTCATTTTTGGATATCTACAGGGATCTGTCCTCGGCCCAATTATATTCGCCGTATTATGTCAAGGACACCCATGTTAATTTGCTGAGTATAATCTCTAAGTGTACAAATGATAATAAACTTACGAGTAAATGTGACCAATTAATTAAAAGTGAACAATTGATGAACTCTCATGGCGTGAAACATGGCAGATGCCACTAACTGTGGAAAAGTTAAAAGTGATACATACCAGTAAAGCAAAACTTGGGCGGGTGCCCAACCCCGAAAGGGGTTGAAATAGGGGAGCTATCCCCCCGCCAAAGGCGGCTTTCTAGGGCCTTTCCTAGCTGATGCTGAAAGGATTGGGTTCTAGTCATGTGGTGATGGGCTGGTCTATCAGAGTGAGAACTGAGCGATCTCTGCCATACCCATAGCTTACTCTGACTGTTCCGTTTACTTATATGTTTTCTAGATCTCAAGTGACGGCGTCTTTTCCGTGGATTGACCTCCAAATCTACCAAGATTGGAAGCCAAAGCGTCACATTTTTCCTTTGCCCCTCAACTTTCTCTTCATAATTGCTGAGGGGCACAGGGTCCTGGATGGGGCTTTGGTTTCCCGGGCGTTTCCGCACCCTCCTCAGCTCCCCGCCATGGAGTGGCTTCGGTCACCCAGGCTTTATTGTGGTCGGCAGGGAGGGTTCTGTGGGGGCGCTCGGTTATGGCCTTGGCCTTGCTCAGGGCCTTGGGGCTGTTCGGCCAGGCAGCTTGGGGAACAACAACAACAACAACTCCAATAAGAAATATTCTGACTTGGAAAACGTTTGAATACTCTGATGAGCAGTGACATAATGTTTATCAAGCAGTACAATTAGGTAGAGAGGAAAGCTCAAATATTGTTGGGAATAAGGTAATAGTACATCCTCTCCATAATGCACAAATAAAGCCCCTTCTAAAATATGTTGTGCAATTCTGGTCTCCAGCACTCAAGAAAAATACAGAACGAATAGAAAGTGCTTAAGATAGAACTAGATATTTTTTTTACCGAGTAGAAGATTGAGCTGCACAGACCGGCTAAGAATTTTCAATCGCATTTCATTGGGATCGTAAGGATTAATAGTCAATCTCATTAACTTATATAAACTACTAAACGGGTTTGACAACATGGAGTATAGCTATATTTAGCCTCAATATGAATACTACACGCAGCCACGACTAGAATATACCTAAGAATGAAGAGGTTGAATCTTGCTTGTTTGGATACGATACTGTAAGATCTGTTCAACATAGAAGAAAGTGTCTTTCATACCTATATATAATACTTCAGAATAACTGATTGAGAACAGTGGAGATAGCATTTGCACACACGCAAGAAGTGTTTTATGCCATTATTCTTACTGCTGGAATATCTTAGTGGAACGTCCTCAATGATTATGTGATAGCAAACTATTCCTTTTAACATCTCATAACTCTCTCTCTCTCTCTCTTACATGCTTTTCCTTTGCTTATTTGTTCGTACTTTTCTCATTTTCCTTTCTCTGGTAAACTTCTCCAGCCCAGACCCAAAGACCATTACTCAGAGCCAACATCACAACCTGACATTTGTTGATCTCTCTCTCTTGCTCTCGCTCTCTCTTAGTCACTCACTCACTCACACACACACACACACACACAAGCACTCTCTCTCACACACACTCGTTCATTCTCACACACACACACACACACACACACACACACACACACACACACACACTCTCTCTCTCACGCTTTCTCTCTCTGCACATCAAACACACATACGTATCTACACACCCTTTGACTATACTGTACAATCATACTCTTTGGTCAAAATGTCCTGCCCTCCAAAATTAATCCATCCAAAATTCACATGAGCAAAAAAATATGATGGATTGACATGCATAATCATATATTTAATGCTATTTTTTTAGCCATTATTATTATTATTATTATTATTATTATTATTATTATTATTATTGTATTTTCCTTTTTTAGTTTGCACCCTAGACCTCTATTCAGTTTAAATAAGCACCCCAAAGACCCCCCCTTCGAGATAAATTTGTATATTTTTTGGGGAAAAAAAATGGCCTGGCCGAAGGCGGGTTCATCATAAATGATAAGCTTGCTTTCGCTTGTTAAGGAAAACAAAAAACACTATATGGCACGAAAGGTCTTACTGTTGTCAAAGAAATGAGGCGAAAGGAGAAGAGGGTCCAGAAAAGCAAACAAACTCATCTTTAACTCAAACTCGCAAATATTAACAGGTTTCCTACAGAAGTTCCGTTCTTCCATATGGTGTTGAACATGGAAGTTAGATTAGTGTGTAGATTATTGTGCAGTCACTTATTCACCTGATTATAGTCAATTGAATAACAAACTACACTCTAAATTCATTTTTTGTTCTATGTGAGTGAAAGAGACAAAAGGCAAAGCTGCTTGTAATAAATGTCTCCTCCAAAGTTGAAAGAGTAAAGCCGGTATCACACGAACACTTTTTCCCTCAACATTTATCCTTCAGAAGTAAAATTTTTAAATATTTCTGTCACCTACAATAATATATCAGCAGTCTAGTTTCCGATACCAGAACAAAATATCCCAGAAATGTTGCCAGAAAAATGTTGATCATCAAATGTGGACTATAACAGGTCTCGTGTGATACCGGCTTAACAGGGAGCCAAATTCAAGTTACGCTAGAATCATATTTCCTGGCCGCACGAAGCTTAAAGCAGTCTAAGTCATAGGATGCAGGAAAGATTGATTGAAGATTGATTGAGAGAGGGAGTTCTAGAGTTCACCTGTTGAGTAGACGAAAGACTAAGACAAATTGTAAATTCTTGGGTTGGAAAGCTGGACAGAATAGGAGTAAGATTGTGTTCAAAGGCGGGTGCCTCCCACTCGTCGTAAGGGAGGGGCTGAGAGAGCTCTGAAGAACACTGATTATTGTAATAGCGGTAGAAAAGTGAAAAATATGCAACATTGGGGGGTTTTCCACATGCTTCGTTTTCCACGTAATGTAAAAATCGGAACTTCATCAAGACACAGTACGTAAACAATACAGTATATACACACATACTGAACACTAAAAACATATAATTGAAGCTCGCGCACACACACACACACACACACACACACACACACAGTCACACACACACAGATAGTCACACACACACACACACACACACACACACACACACACACACACCATAAAGGAAGGATGGGGGATAAAAAACAACCTTAAAGGGGCCCACCTCGCGTTTTTTCTCTCTCTCCCTCCCTCTCTCTGTGGCTTGTATCCATTTGTCCCCATTAAGACGTTTACCTCCATCTAGGTGTCAATATTATCCTGGCGAGCGGCAGCGAGCCAGCATATATATATATTTGTTTTGACAGCAAGCTAAATTTGTACATTTTTCGATAGAAAAACGTCTCCGGCCAAGCTGCATTTCTGCATACAATGCTGGCTTGATATCGCTCGCCAGGAAGAAATCGACACCTGGATGGGGATGAACGTCTTAAAACAGTTGGCTGAATGGAGCCGAATGGATACAAGCCAGGGAAAGAGAGAGAAAAGGAGAGCAAGATAAAAAAAAGCCTGTCACCCCCCTTGAGAGCTGAGACAGGGCCTTAGAGTGTCGGCTATTGTACCCCTCACTTTCTTTACACCCCTTTAGCTTACATTATCAAACACATGGATTACCCTGTCAATCACACGACGGTATCTTCACTTTGATCATGAAGGAAGGATGTTTTTTTTTTTTTTTTTATCTCTCTCCCCTTTTTCTCTTTCTCTGACTTGTATCCATTTGGCCCCATTCAGCCAACTGTTTTATGAGACGTTTATCCCCATCCAGGTGTCGATTTATAGCTCGCCAGCATTGTATAGAGAAATCCGGCTTCGCCGGAGACATTTTTCTATCGAAAAATGTACAAATTTAGCTTGCTGTAAAATATATATATATAAGCTGGCTCGCTACCGCTCGCCAGGAAAATATTGACACCTGGATGGGGGTAAACGTCTTAAAACAGTAGACTGAACGGGGCCGAATGGATACAAGCCAAAGAGAGAGGGAGAAAAAGATAAACAAAAAAGCGAGGTGGGCTCCCTTAACGTCGGCCATTGTACACCTCACTTTCTGTATACCCCTTTTATCTTACACTATCAAACACATGGATTGCCCTTTCAATCACACGACGACATCCTGCCTTTGATGATGATAGTGCCATATGTTTGAACTCAGCTTAGGAAAGATCTCAAAGACTCATTGTTAATATTAATTATAAAGAGATGAAAAGTGTTACTAAGAATAAAAAGAACAAAGTTAGAGAGAGAGAGAGCGGGTTGGTAAATAAGCATATACCACAATTATTAATAATTTACAGTGTGGGGAAAATAAATCCTAAAATTGACAAATAAATATGCTAAATAGTTTTTCAAATGTTGAAAGTCATATATGTGTTTGTCACTTCTCCCTAAATATAGTTTTACTGTTGAACTCTTAAAATTACAATTTTTTTTTTTTTTTTTTCTATGTGATTGAGGGAGGCAAAAGGCATAACTGCCTATAGCGAGTGCCTCCCCCATAGTTGAAAGAGTGACAGGGCCAAAATCAAGGGACGTTCGAGCCAAAATGCCTGGACACACGGAGTTTGAAGCAATTTAAGTCATAGGAAGAGGGAAAGACTGATTCTGGGAGAGAGTTCCAGAGCTCAGATGTTGAGTAGAAGAAAGTTTGAGAGTAACGTTTCACTCTTGGGTTGGAGAGTTGCACAGAGTAGGGGTGGGATTGAGTTGCAAGACGGGTACCACGTGCCCTACGTAAAGGAGGTGGTATGCACTGGGATAGCTCTGAGGAACACTGATTATTATAGTAGCGATAGAATAGCGAGAGAGATGCAACATTGCGGCGGAGAGAGAGAGATTGCAGAGATTACACATACAAGGCTTCTCCCCTCTCCTTTAGCCCAACTCTTTTTACTCCTTTTATTGTTATATCTAATTCCTTACTGTTTGTCAAACAAGCTTCTAATTAAATTTTCCCAACACTTTGTCATCTTGTTATATCTCACAGATTCTGATTTTGCTATTAATGTGGCTTAACCCTATCTGATGAGAGGAGGGTCTAGCGATCCTTCAATTTCGGAGAAACCGGCCTTTGGCTAGTAAATTTTTTAACCAAAATATGTCCAAAATTAGCTAGTAGGGGGTATGGAGGGCGCTTTTATTTAGTTTGAAGGGGGTCTGCAGAGGCGCTGCTTTTAGTTTAAGGGGCAAACTAAAAATACATTGTTTGAAAATGGCAAAAATAATCAAAACCAGTAATATTAATTAAATATAATATCAATATAACCCCAATACGTCGGAAGAGAAAGTGTTGGCCTTTCTATTACTACGACCAGGTTTACAATTGAATATCTACCCTTTCAGTACCGGTGCCGTCCATTTAACGTTACTATGGCTACTATTATACGATGTTATTCAGTTTTATAAGGGGTGCCAGCAATTAACAGGCATCGAACTATCTCACTTAATCACTATTACTACCACAGATCCTTCTTAAACTGCACAAACTCTTCTAAATAAAGCTATAATACAATTCAATAGAAGACACCGGTACAATGTTAAACGATTTCATTCAGCTTAAAAACTCATCTGCATCTCGTATAATTAAAGGGGTGAAAACTATCCCAATATACCCTTTTAAGCCAACAACATAATATACACTCCTTGAAAGCCCAACCGTGGCCATGGCCTTCCTTGGGGACTCGGGGCTGTTCGGCTGAAGTGGATATGAATGAAAATGTGTATATGTGTGTGTGTGTGTGTGTATGTGGATGAATGTAAGTTATGGTGTGTGAGTGCAAGGAGTGAAACTATTATTATTTTAGGTGTCAAAACGACAAGATGAAAATAAAAGAAAATAGGAGGACAAAGAAAACGGTGAATGAACAACAACCCTTATAAAACTTGAATAATATCGTCTACCAATAGCCAAAGTGAACTATAAATGAAGTCACGTATTGAAAGGGTTAGTGTTCATTCACCGTTTTCTTTGTCCTCCCATTTTCTTTAATTTTCATCTTGTCGTTTTGAGACCTAAAATAATAATAGTTTCACTCCTTTCACTCACACACAATAACTTACATTCATCCACATACACACACACACACATACACATTTACATGCATATCCACATCACACACACACATCCACACACACAACCACCCACCTACAGTATATACTAATAAGCACGTATTCACTCACTCTCTCTCCCTTAAGGGGGGTCACCGGTTTTTTGTTTAGCTTTCTCTCCTTTTCTCTCTTTCTCTGGCTTGTATCCATTCGGCCCCATTCAGCCAACTATTTTTAGACATTTATCCCCATCCAGGTGTCGATTTCTTCCTGGCAAGCGATAGCGATCCAGCATTAAATTGAGAAATCCGGCTTCGATGGAGACATTTTTCTATCGAAAAATGTACAAATTTAGCTTGCTGTCAAAACAAAAATATATATATGCTGGCTCGCTACCACTCGCCAGGAAAATGTTGACTCCTGGATGGGGGTAAACGTCTTTAAACAGTAGGCTTAATGGGGCCGAATGGATACAAGCCAAAAAGAGAGGGAGAGAAAGAGAACAAAACCGAGGTGAGCCCCCTTAACAAAATATTGTGTCTCATTTTTTCTCCCACACCCCTACATACCCTTTTTTTACCCTCCCTTAGCCTGTCAACCAAAATAAGTACCTCTCTTCCCTTCACGCTTTATTAACAACCTTTCAACACACAGTTTTTTTATTCTATTTACTTATCATTAGGCATTTTTTGTTCACTTATGAAGAATCTGTCATAGTATTGAAAAGGCTAAAAAGTACTCTAACCACAAATACTTATAACCTTAACAATAATCTATGCTATTCTATATACTCAGACCCAATCCCCACTTTGCATATTTTTGTTTTCTTTTTCTTTTTTAATCTACGCAATATAATTAAGTACACATTCTGACCTCTTACCTATTGTACAGTCACTGAAAAAAGGAGACGAGCAAACGAGCTGGCCTTTCTACCATACCTGTATGTGAATAATCGACCGGGAAATAAGCATGGACATTTATATCCCGTTTGCTCTAGCCAATTTTGAATTACTATTGATTTCTGACTAAGTTATAATGAATTGACTATGTTATATCCTTAGATTATTTCATTCAGTTTAGAAAGAATATGAGGGAATATGAAGGCTAATCGGGATAGTGTTGAACTGTTTGTGTCCGACTGGTTCTTCTTAAGTGCATTGAATTCATTTAAACATAGTCTGAGCAAAGCTAAAATGATCCTGCTATAATAATTTCTAGAGAGAACGATAGAAGTGGAAACGAAGGAAAGAAGCCAGGAATTAAGTGCATTGATTTAATTTAAGGGGAGGTCTCCACTTGCGGGATTTTTTTCTTGACCCCTTTCCCCTCATGGCCCCATTGCTTTTGATATTTTAAGACGTTTGCCCCATTAGTTTGGTGATTTTAAGAATTTCCGCCCCATTCTGTCAATTTTAAGACCTTTCGTGCAATTTAGGTGTCGATTTTATCCTGGCGAGCGATAGCGAGCCTGTAATTTAAGAGTAACCGGCCTTCGGCCGGGAAATTTTTCTACCGAAAAATGTACACATTTATCTTGAAAGTGGGTCAAGGGGGTGACACTTTAAGATTGGTGGAAGAGTAGGAAACAAACTAGAAACCTCCCCTTAAACATAGCCTGAGCAAAGCTAAAATGATCCTGCTATAATAATTTCTAGAGAGAACGATAGAAGTGGAAACGAAGGAAAGAAGCCAGGAAGTAAAAGTAGGGATGATTGAAAAAGGAGCGATAAAACCAACCCTGAAGAAAATTAGAATGGGCAATGAAAAAGGAGCAATGCAATGAATCCTGAAGAAACAGTGAATGAGTAATGAAAATGGAGTAATAAATCGAATCCTGAAAACCCCCAAACATGATTGGGTAATGAAAATGGAGCGATCAAACAAACCCTGAAGACAATTTGAATGGACCAGGAATCGGAAGGAAGGAGTGAAGGAAGGGCGGACAAAAGGGAGATAAATGAGGAACGACGCAAGAAAGGAACATAGTACAGATGATAGAAAAGGAAGGGAGCAGTGATGGAAGGTAGATGGCAAAGAAGGAAGATAGTGAAGACAGAAATAAGATAGTAAAGAAGAGACATAATAATAAATTGAAGGAAGGAAGATATCAAAGACAGAAGGAAGATAGTAAAGAAGGGAAGTAATGAAAAACTGAAGTAACGAAGGAAGGAAGATAGTAAAAAAAGAAAGAAGGTAGATAATAAAGAAAGAAAGAAGGTAGATAATAAAGACAGAAAGAAGGTAGATAATAAAGACAGAAAGAAGGAAGATAGTAAAGAAGGGAAGTAATGAAATACTGATGTAATGAATGAAGGAAGATAGTAAAGAAGTGAAGAAATGATACATTGAAGTACCGGTAATGAATGAAGGAAGATAGTCAAGAAAGAAGGAGGATAGTAAAGAAAGAACGAAATAAAAACAGGGCGGACGGAATAAAGTTAGACAAGAGGGAAGGAAGATACAAAAGAAGAAAACAATATGCCAAAGGAGGGAAGTAAGAAAGGTATACAATAAGGAATTAATGGAGAAAGGTAGACAATAAGGCAGTAATGAAGGAAGGTAGACAATAAGGCAGTAATGAAGGAAGGTAGACAATAAGGAAGTAATGAAGGAAGGTAGACAATAAGGAAGTAATGAAGGAAGGTAGACAATAAGGAAGTAATGGAGGAAGGTAGATAAAAAGGAAGTAATGAAGGAAGGTAGACAATAAGGAAGTAATGAAGGAAGGTAGACAATAAGGAAGTAATGAAGGAAGGTAGAATATAAGGAAGTAATGAAGGATGGTAGACAATAAGGAAGTAATGAAGGAAGGTAGACAATAAGGAAGTAATGAAGGAAGGTAGACAATAAGGAAGGTAGACAATAAGGAAGGTAGACAATAAGGAAGTAATGAAGGAAGGTAAACTATAGGGAAGTACTGAAGGAAGGTAGACAAGGAAGGTAGACAACAAGGAAGTTAGACAATACGGAAAATAGACAATAAGGAAGTAATGAAGGAAGGTAGACAATAAGGAAGTAATGAAGGAAGGTAGACAATAAGGAAGTAATGAAGGAAGGCAGACAATAAGGAAGGCAGACAATAAGCAAGGCAGACAATAAGGAAGTAATGAAGGAAGGTAGACAATAAGGAAGTAATGAAGGAAGGAAGACAATAAGGAAGTAATGAAGAAAGGTAGACAATAAGGAAGTAATGAAGGAAGGTAGACAATAAGGAAGTAATGAATGAAGGTAGACAATAAGGAAGTAATGAAGGAAGGTAGACAATAAGGAAGTAATGAAGGAAGGTAGACAATAAGGAAGCAATGAAGGAAGGTAGACAATAAGGAAGGTAGACAATAAGGAAGTAGTGAAGGAAGGTATACAATACGGAAGTAATGAAGGAAGGTAGACAATAAGGAAGTAATGAAGGAAGGTAGACAATAAGGCAGTAATGAAGGACGGTAGACAATAAGGAAGGTAGACAATAAGGAAGTAGTGAAGGAAGGTATATAATAAGGAAGTAATGAAGGAAGGTAGATAATAAGGAAGGTAGACAATAAGGAAGTGATGAAGGAAGGTATACAATAAGGAAGTAATGAAGGAAGGTAGACAATACGGAAGTAATGAAGGAAGGTAGACAATAAGGAAGAAATGAAGGAAGGTAGACAATAAGGAAGTAATGAAGGAAGGTAGACAATAAGGAAGAAATGAAGGAAGGTAGACAATAAGGAAGTAATGAAGGAAGGTAGACAATAAGGAAGTAATGAAGGAAGGTAGACAATAAGGAAGGTAGACAATAAGGAAGGTAGACAATAAGGAAGGTAGACAATAAGGAAGGTAGACAATAAGGAAGTAATGAAGGAAGGTAGACAATAAGGAAGTAATGAAGGAAGGTAGACAATAAAGAAGTAATGAAGGAAGGTAGACATGAAGGAAGGTAGACAATAAGGCAGTAATGAAGGAAGGTAGACAATAAGGAAGGTAGACAATAAGGAAGGAAGACAATAAGGCAGTAATGAAGGAAGGTAGACAACAAGGAAGTAATGAAGGAAGGTATACAATAAGGAAGGTAGACAATAAGGCAGTAATGAAGGAAGGTAGACAACAAGGAAGTAATGAAGGAAGGTAGACAATAAGGAAGTAATGAAGGAAGGTAGACAATAAGGAAGTAATGAAGGAAGGTAGACAATAAGGAAGTAATGAAGGAAGGTAGACAATAAGGAAGTAATGAAGGAAGGTAGGCAATAAGGAAGTAATGAAGGAAGGTGGACAATAAGGAAGTAATGAAGGAAGGTAGACAATAAGGCAGTAATGAAGGAAGGTAGACAATAAGGAAGGTAGACAATAAGGAAGTAGTGAAGGAAGGTATGCAATAGGGAAGTAATGAAGGAAGGTATACAATAAGGAAGTAATGAAAGAAGGTAGACAATAAGGAAGTAATGAAGGAAGGTAGACAATAAGGAAGAAATGAAGGAAGGTAGACAATAAGGAAGTAATGAAGGAAGGTAGACAATAAGGAAGTAATGAAGGAAGGTAGACAATAAGGAAGTAATGAAGGAAGGTAGACAATAAGGAAGAAATTAAGGAAGGTAGACAATAAGGAAGTAATGAAGGAAGGTAGACAATAAGGAAGTAATGAAGGAAGGTAGACAATAAGGAAGTAATGAAGGAAGGTAGACAATAAGGAAGTAATGAAGGAAGGTAGACAATAAGGAAGTAATGAAGGAAGGTAGACAATAAGGAAGGTAGACAATAAGGAAGGTAGACAATAAGGAAGTAATGAAGGAAGGTAAACTATAGGGAAGTACTGAAGGAAGGTAGACAAGGAAGGTAGACAATAAGGAAGTTAGACAATACGGAAAATAGACAATAAGGAAGTAATGAAGGAAGGTAGACAATAAGAAAGTAATGAAGGAAGGTAGACAATAAGGAAGTAATGAAGGAAGGCAGACAATAAGGAAGGCAGACAATAAGGAAGGCAGACAATAAGGAAGTAATGAAGGAAGGTAGACAATAAGGAAGTAATGAAGGAAGGAAGACAATAAGGAAGTAATGAAGAAAGGTAGACAATAAGGAAGTAATGAAGGAAGGTAGACAATAAGGAAGTAATGAATGAAGGTAGACAATAAGGAAGTAATGAAGGAAGGTAGACAATAAGGAAGTAATGAAGGAAGGTAGACAATAAGGAAGTAATGAAGGAAGGTAGACAATAAGGAAGGTAGACAATAAGGAAGTAGTGAAGGAAGGTATACAATACGGAAGTAATGAAGGAAGGTAGACAATAAGGAAGTAATGAAGGAAGGTAGACAATAAGGCAGTAATGAAGGACGGTAGACAATAAGGAAGGTAGACAATAAGGAAGTAGTGAAGGAAGGTATATAATAAGGAAGTAATGAAGGAAGGTAGATAATAAGGAAGGTAGACAATAAGGAAGTGATGAAGGAAGGTATACAATAAGGAAGTAATGAAGGAAGGTAGACAATACGGAAGTAATGAAGGAAGGTAGACAATAAGGAAGAAATGAAGGAAGGTAGACAATAAGGAAGTAATGAAGGAAGGTAGACAATAAGGAAGAAATGAAGGAAGGTAGACAATAAGGAAGTAATGAAGGAAGGTAGACAATAAGGAAGTAATGAAGAAAGGTAGACAATAAGGAAGGTAGACAATAAGGAAGGTAGACAATAAGGAAGGTAGACAATAAGGAAGGTAGACAATAAGGAAGTAATGAAGGAAGGTAGATAATAAGGAAGTAATGAAGGAAGGTAGACAATAAAGAAGTAATGAAGGAAGGTAGACATGAAGGAAGGTAGACAATAAGGCAGTAATGAAGGAAGGTAGACAATAAGGAAGGTAGACAATAAGGAAGGAAGACAATAAGGCAGTAATGAAGGAAGGTAGACAACAAGGAAGTAATGAAGGAAGGTATACAATAAGGAAGGTAGACAATAAGGCAGTAATGAAGGAAGGTAGACAACAAGGAAGTAATGAAGGAAGGTAGACAATAAGGAAGTAATGAAGGAAGGTAGACAATAAGGAAGTAATGAAGGAAGGTAGACAATAAGGAAGTAATGAAGGAAGGTAGACAATAAGGAAGTAATGAAGGAAGGTAGGCAATAAGGAAGTAATGAAGGAAGGTGGACAATAAGGAAGTAATGAAGGAAGGTAGACAATAAGGCAGTAATGAAGGAAGGTAGACAATAAGGAAGGTAGACAATAAGGAAGTAGTGAAGGAAGGTATGCAATAGGGAAGTAATGAAGGAAGGTATACAATAAGGAAGTAATGAAAGAAGGTAGACAATAAGGAAGTAATGAAGGAAGGTAGACAATAAGGAAGAAATGAAGGAAGGTAGACAATAAGGAAGTAATGAAGGAAGGTAGACAATAAGGAAGTAATGAAGGAAGGTAGACAATAAGGAAGTAATGAAGGAAGGTAGACAATAAGGAAGAAATTAAGGAAGGTAGACAATAAGGAAGTAATGAAGGAAGGTAGACAATAAGGAAGTAATGAAGGAAGGTAGACAATAAGGAAGTAATGAAGGAAGGTAGACAATAAGGAAGTAATGAAGGAAGGTAGACAATAAGGAAGTAATGAAGGAAGGTAGACAAAAAGGAAGTAATGAAGGAAGGTAGACAATAAGGAAGTAATGAAGGAAGGTAGACAATAAGGAAGAAATTAAGGAAGGTAGACAATAAGGAAGTAATGAAGGAAGGTAGACAATAAGGAAGTAATGAAGGAAGGTAGACAATAAGGAAGTAATGAAGGAAGGTAGACATGAAGGAAGGTAGACAATAAGGCAGTAATGAAGGAAGGTAGACAATAAGGAAGGTAGACAATAAGGAAGTAATGAAGGAAGGTAGACAATAAGGCAGTAATGAAGGAAGGTAGACAATAAGGAAGGTTGACAATAAGGCGGCAGTAATGAAGGAAGGTAGACAATAAGGAAGGTAGACAATGAGGCAGTAATGAAGAGAGGTAGACAACAAGGAAGTAATGAAGGAAGGTAGACAACAAGGAAGGTAGACAATAAGGAAGTAATGAAGGTAGACAATAGCCCTGCACGTGGCGTCAAGAGCAGGTCAGTTCATTAACAGGCTTTTGTTTACCTATATTACAGGAGTTCGAGCGTACGCTACTCATGAACGCACGCACGTATAAGAAACACACATACACACACACACACTCATGCAATAATTCACGCACACACACACGGGTAGACGATTCACTTATCCGATTGATACGAGCGCATATATTCAATTACTATCAACATATTCCAGATAGATGTATAATTATTATGTAAAAATATCCTTGCCCAGGTCTCTTCCAAATTCCTATCGACATTTCTTTGTGAATGGCTACCATAAACCCAGAACCTTTAATAAGATTAGTAAGAATGACATTATATAATAATTATTTCGTGTACAGTATATATCACAAGTATATTCCATATGCTAAGTACATTATGTAGAATGCATATATTATTGTTTATTTTGTGAGCGAACAGCTCACAAAATTACCTCGGCCTTGACTCTGAATTCAACACACCCTTGACTCAGATCCCCCCTTACTCAAGGACAATGTCTCGGTTCTTAAGGGGACCGACCTGCTTTTTCTCTCAGGGTTTTATCCACTCAGCCCCATTCAGGTATCGAATTTTTTCCTGGCGATCAGCGACAGCGAGCTATCATTGTATGGAGAAATCCGGCTTCGCCAGATACATTTTTCTACCGAAAAATGTACAAATTACGTCAGCTGTCTAAAATGTACATAATCCAAAATATGCTGCCTCGTTATCGCTCGCCAGGTGTAAGTCGACACCTGGATGAGGATAAACGTCATAAAACAGTAAGCTGAATAGGGTCGAATGTCTATTACCCAGAAAGAAGAAAAAACAGCGGGTCGGTCCCCTTAAGTAGTTTAGATAAGAGAAGGAGCTGACCACTATGGAGACCCTACTGTCTGTGATATTGAAGCACACACTATACACTGTTTATTTTCATCTGGCGGTTAATTGCATCCCTTAGCAGCTAATGTCTCGATACCTAATGGATCAATAAGAAACTACTATGCCTCTGCATCATATTAAGATCGAGTTTATGTAATTAGCGCCATATTTCACTACACAATCTTCATAATAACTGAGAAAACTTGATGGGAACTTTGCAATTTACCTCCAGTCGAAAAGAAACCGAGTATAGGTGGCAATGAGAAATCAACTAACCTTTTGTGTTTCTAGCATTTTTTAGTTCTTAACCCTCTGGCTGTGGCCATGTTTGGGCTATTTAGGGCATATTCAGGCACTCCTGAATGATAAATCAAGCATCTGCATTAAATGAAGTGTATTCTGCCGAAAACTAGGCGAGAATAGCTTCAAAATGACACCAGAACGGGCCCCGTACGTGGTCTGGTTCACCCGCAGTGGTGCCAGTGAAATGCGGGAAACCCGCTATTATGTAACACTCGCTCGCTTGGCTACACTGCTGGGAGACACAGAGAGAGACCCGCGCGAGACACAGTCAACCTCAGTGAGCCACTCGGTGCTCTGAGGGTCGGAGGTGGGCCCCTCACGCTCCCGCCCACTGACACATGATTTTTACGGTTTTTACAGGCTTTTAAAGCCTGGAAATTGCTGTAACTTGGCAGGATGTTCCAGAACGTCACCCGCAGCGAAAGGGTTAATTTTTTAGTATATTTTCGTGTTTTTCGCCTTTCGTAATGTTTAGGTGTTTTGTCATTAATGGTAGTGTGATTGTTAGGTTTACAACTGTTCATACCGAGAAAGTTATTTAGGCTTTAGGAAATTATTGTAACACGATTTGATGTTATCGTACTCGCTATGATATTGATATTATCGTATTTTAAAAGGTTAGTGATTTTTATGTCATTTATGTATGTTTGTGATTTTATGTCATTAATCTATAGTTCATATTTAGGTTTACTAACGTATCCTTTTCACATTTATCATACTGTAATTATTCTTAGATTTGATTAAATCATTGTAATTCACTATTATAGTAGTGTTTTCTTACACATGTGTGTATCTGTTGTTTTAGATTTGCCCGATGATGGAGTAAGTGTCATCGAAACGTATCAATGTTAATGGACACATAGAGAAGGTGAACGTCTTATATCAAGCTCTGGTGTTTCTCTTCAATATATATATATATATATATATATATATATATATATATATATATATATATATTATATATATATATATATATCTTTCCAAAAATCCGAATTTGAATGCGAATTGTTATAATACTCAAAATCAGCTGTAGGTATATTTAATTAAGTATCATTAATGCCTATTTATTATTTTTAACTATGTTGACCAACTGCTTTCTTTGGTTTAAGCATTATACTGTACACATCGAGACTAATGCACCATCCTATCGCCCCCCCCCCCCCCCCTTAAGCTGAACCATTGTGGTGATAAGAACTAGATTTACATATACAAACACCAGGTCCATATTATCATCCCTATACACACACACTCCCTCTCTCCTGATGCGCTACTCTATTGTTGTCTTAGCTTAGAAATCTTTACAACACAGCGATAGGACACCTTCACAACGTCATTCCATGTTGAGGACAAAGAATGACAACAAATCTCATCCAACGTTCGCTATAAGCCTGAAAATCAATCCTAAACATTGTACCACCATCATGAACCACTATATTTGTCTGTTGATATATTTTGGTTTAGGAATAACTTAAATGTTGGTAGTGGTTTGTGATGTCAGAGTACCAAGATGGCGGTCGCTGTCTTCCTGTTTGTCGAAGGCCCTATAGCTCTTCCCTGCTATACTTGCTGAGGGCCTAAGAGACAAAAGACGGGCGCATAAAAAGGAGGATAAGAGTAAGGAGGAGGTGGAGGAAGAGAAGGGCTACACTGTACAAAGGAAAACAATCATCAATAGCTTAATCCATATTGATCCCTATGAGGCTGCTTGTATCTAAAATACCTAACTTATGTGGACGAATTAAAGGATAACACAGAATGAAAGGAATCCATTAGTTTGTACATGCAGTTAATCAGGGGTTAACAGAGAGATATTTATCTAGTCCGTTTTGGGCAGTACAACATTCGAGGACATTGGGATTCCAATCCATAAGGAATGTTTTGCCAATTATGCTACAACCATTTCCTCTAGCTGAATTTATATGAAGAATTGCGACGTATTTATTGATATCTATATTGACCAGACCTTTAATGTTTTAAATACCTGGAATAGGTCTCCTCCTAGCCTGTAATTTGGTAAACTGTAAGATTCAACTCGTTTAGATGTTCTTCGTATGCCTTTTCTTCTATCTATCTATTGCCTGACGACATGATCCCCGAAGGGGTGGCCACGAACGAACCGCCCCCATGCACCTCTGTCCCCAGTCAGTCGACGCCCCTCCTCCCAACCAGCACCGCCTTCATTCATATACTTCCTCACTCCATCCTTCCACCTCTCCTTCGGTCTACCTCTCCCTTTCTGTCCTTCCACCTCGCTCTCGTACACCCTCTTAGTCAATCTCTCACTTTCCATACTTCCATATGGCCGAACCATCTCAAGTTGTTCCTTTTCACACTTTCCAGCACATCTACCTCCACACCACACCTCCTTCTTACTTCCTCATTCGTCTGTCTATCCCTCCATGTAACTCCGCATGCACTTCTCAAGTAACTAATTTCCACCGCTCTCACTCTTGGTCTGAGTCTCTTCCCGAACATCCATGCTTCGCTTCAGTAAGTTAGTGTCGGGATTACCACACTGTCATGCAAAGACTTCTTCACTTCCATACTGACCACCCTATTTCTTGTTACTGCTTTCAACGTTCCTACAACCCTCTTCCCCTGTTGTACCCTCTCCCGCACTTCCTCATCCATAGTCCCATCTTTACTCAACACACTGCCCAGATACTTAAAAGAGCTGACAATCTCCATATCCTGACCATTCAACTTCACCTCACACTCTGTGACTTCAACCCTTTCGAAAATCATAACCTTGCTTTTCCCCGCATTTACCTTCAAATTCTGTTTTTCGTACACTGTTCCAAACTCATTTACCAGACCCTGCAACTCCCATTCATTATCGCTCATCAGAACTGTATCATCCGCAAACAGCAGTATAGGCAGCTTCCAATCATTTCCCTCCCTTTTCAGTGATACACCAACTTCCACTGCTCTTCCTAGTATTCCTTTCACGACTCCATCCATATATACAGTAAACAACCACGGGAACATCACACACCCCTGTTTCAACCCAACACTCAGGTCAAAGAACTCGCTCTGCTCATTCTCCACACGTACTGCCGCCTTTGCACCCTCATACATGCTCTTCACTGCTTTCAGCAACTTGCCATCTACTCCGTATATTCTAAGTACTTTCCACATGCCTTCTCTATCCACTCTGTCATAGGCCTTCTCCAAGTCCATAAAGGCAACATACACCTTTTGATGCTTCTCCAGATATTTCTCCACAACACAATTCAGGGTAAAAATCTGATCTACGCATCCTCTTCCCTTCCTAAAACCTCCCTGCTCATCGTCTATCCATTTCTCCTTTCTCACTCTTACTCTCTCAATCACTACCCTACTGTACACCTTCCCTACTACGCTTAAAAGACATATTCCTCGGTGGTTACCACACACTCCTCTTTCCCCTTTGCCCTTATAAATATAGGGGGAATATTATGCCAGTCTTCCAGTCATCGGGTGCATTCCCCTTCTCCCATGCTAGTTTGCACATTTTCCATACCCATTCGATCACTATCTCACCACCATACCTCAACATTTCCCCACACACTCCATCTGTTCCTGGTGCTTTCCCCAACTTCACTCGTTTCATGGCTTCCCACACTTCTGACCTCTGATCCCCACCTCTTCCTCCACTACTTCTCCTCTTCTCCCTCCCATACCATATCCAACTATGTTGGCTGGCTCTTCATTCCTTACATTTAGCAACTCGTTGAAGTACTCCCTCCATCTTTCGACTCTCTCTTGTTTCTCGGCTAGCATTCTCCCATTCTTATCTTTCACACCCTTACTATTTCCCTTGCTACCTTCCCTAACTTTCTTGACTTCTTTCCAGAACAGTTTCTTACACTCCCTCCATTTTACACTCAGATTCCTTCCAAATTCCTCATCTACTCTTATCTTACTTTCCTTCACTACTCTCTTCACCACTCTCTTTCTCTCTGTTGATATAGGTTGAGTGCACACATAACATACATACAGAGTGTACACATGCCTTAATCATATTGAAACATACACACATGTACTTTCAGGGCAATACTACCATTGTTTAATGTCACATGATAATATACCGTACTCTTTAATAGCGGCAACGTTGCACCAAATATATCCGGCAACGTTACACATGTTATCCTTAGTAAAACATCCGGCCGGCACTTAGCTAACAGCGCCCCCTGCTCTCTGTATCTCTTTGGCTAATAAGAACCTACAAAACTTACCTCTGGACTTATATTCTACATCCTTGTGCAAGAAAGGATTATCAAGGTTGTTGTAGCATTACATGACAACCATACATGGCGCAGTGTATTAATGCAGCTAGGAGATACGAGCAAAGACCGGATAATCAGCCAGCCATCTTGCAAGACCTCACCTCTCCAGCCCTGGATTTATTATTGTGCAGTGCTTTATAGTGCAGTGAAGTGCTTAAGAGTGTAGTGCAGTGCCTTTATTATATGCCCCATGTCATTTGTGCCCATTCCCGACTTGCTGTGAGGGTTATAGCCGCCGCACATAGCTGGACAAGAGCGAGGAGTAGCATACCCTCCCCGTCCGATGGCTCCAGCCACACTGAAGGTCTCACCCCTCAACTTGCCCTCCAGCTGGGCCGGCACACGCACGCACAGGCACACGCACATCGCTGCCAAATCAACGCGGTGGTGCCAAGCCTACCGCACTCACTCACTCTAACACAGTTAATATACTGCACTTTTAAATAACCTGCTCCAGTTGTACTGCACATTTTCATCGTTCCTGCAAGACTACAGTGTGTCGACTATCAACCAAGTATGGAGGGAGATGGGCAGCTTCATGGGGAGCCCACAACACCCCACACGACCATACTGGGGAGGGAGATAATGGTGGAGCTACTGGTGGAAATAATGATGGAGATACTCTTGGAGTTGCTGGTAAGGGGTACCAGTCAGTTCATTCCACTCCATTCCATTCCATTCCACTCCTCCTCTCACCACCCCTCATTTCAATCCACCTCCCCAACCTCCCCCCACTTTACCTCCCATCCACTATAGGGGGATGCCACCCCTGTCACCACACCCTGCAAGTCTACAACCTACCACAAGTGCAGACCTCCTTCAGCTCATACAGTATATGGAGCAATGCAGACAACGGGACGACTATACCAGAAGACAGGAGGAGGACCGCAGAAAACAGGAGGAGGACCGCAGAAGATGGGAAGAGGAACACAGACGACAGGAGGAGGAAACCATACGACAGGAGGAGGAAACCAGACAACACATGGAGGAGGACCACAGGAGACAGGTGGACGATGCCAAGTTCTCCGCCCTTGTCCAAGCTCTGGCCCAACTTACCCTACCTGCCGCCGCTCCTACACCCACCCCACCGGGGAAAATAACCCCTTCCACAACATCCTCCACCACTACAGCTCCACCACCACCACAGAAGGCTATCACCCAGAACCCGCCGCCCCTTCGTGCTGATGCCACTTTCCATGTTTTTAGAGAATGAAGGCGTCGATGGGACGATTACTCTATTATGGTGGACTTATCTAATCTACCGAGGGAGAAACAACTGATCCAGATGCGGATGTGCTTAACCCTGGAGACACAGCGCCTTTTGGAGCACACCTTAAGCATACCCCCTGACACCGACAAGACTGTAGACGGAGTCCTAAATACACTTCAGGAACACATCAAGAATTCTCGCAATGAAGCTCTCCGTCGCAGGGACTTGTTCAGCTGCAAGCAAAATCAGGGCGAGTCATTTAACAACTTCTACGTCCGCCTCTGCCACATCGCCGAAGAAATTGACCCTGCCCAGGGAACTCTTCAGCCTGCAGGGAGACCCAACTCAAGATGGTCATTCTGATGGGCATACACGACGAAGAACTTGTACAGAAGCTGCTTTCCCTCGACGCCACCCCTTCATTACAGGACATCGTCAACACTTGCCGTGCATACGAGGCCACTCAAAGCGCTACATCAGCCAATACGTGCCCAACCGTCCCAGGTTACCGCCGTGTCAGCGTACAAGCAGAACAAGCAAGTTAAGCAACGCAACCAGTTCTCCGCATCGCAACAGTCCTTGGCGTCGGCTGCCGCCTGCCAGCGTTGTGCTCGCCGGTACGACAAGAACAAGTGCCCGGCTGAAGACTACACCTGCACCAACTGTGGCCGTCGTGGTCATAAGCGTAGGACTCCTGCTTGCCCTGCTACCACCGCCCAGTGTCGTCGCTGCAACCATATGGGCCACTACGACAAATGCTGCAGATCTTCAAAGAAGCCCGCCAGTCAGGCCAACTCCGCACAGGACAACGACGCTTCCTCCCACAACAAGACTACAGCAAAGAAGACCAGAAGTTGCCGACGTGTGGAATCACCTGTTCAGGCACCCACACTGACATCTGTGAGTCTCACCTACAGCGGCACCACCAGAAGACTCCACATGCTCCCAGACACAGGTGCAGACATCACAGTGATTGGCCGAAGACACCTCGACGTACTTCGGATTCCTATCAGCAGCCTACGACCTCCGCCTCCGACAACAACGCTCAACGCGGATGGCTCCTGCTTTGGGGACGTTTCATGCACAACTCACCATCAGCAAACGTTCCTGTTCTGCCACAATCCAAGTCCGCGAGGGTGTTCAGACGCCGCTTCTGTCCAAACGCCACTGTCAAGAATTAGCCATCATCTCAGCGGAATTCCCCAAGCCAATTCTACAGGTTAAACACATCAACAGGTGTAAGGAGCTACCCTTCACAGCCACCACGTCACCTGCACAAGCCAAGGAGTTCTTTCTTCGAGAGTTCAAGGACGTGCTGGTCTCCAAGGAGGATCTCCAGACAGCTCCACTCAAGCTTATGAAGGGTCCACCAATGCGGATCCACCTCAAGGACGATGCTGTGCCTTTTGCCATCCACAAACCGCGGCAGATCCCCTTTGCTTTCAGGGACAAAGTTAAGCAGGAGCTGGACTCGCTAGTGGCACAAGGTATCATCAAACCGGCCGGCAAAAAGCCTCCGGAGTCCTGCCACCCCCTCGTCGTCGTCGCCAAGCCCAACGCCGAAGTTCGCCTCACCGTAGACCTCACCAAGCTCAACTGCCAAGTTTCCCGCCCAGCCCACCCCTCAACGACACCTTTCGAAGCGATCCGCAGTGTGGCCCCGCAGGCAAAATTCTTCACAACGGCAGACGCCCTGAGTGGATATTGGCAGATGGCACTTTCGGAGGAGGACCAGCATCTCACAACTTTCATCACACCTTATGGCCGTTTCCAACACTGTAGAGGTCCAATGGGTTTCGCTGCAACAGGTGACGCCTTCTGCCTTCGCGGTGATAGGGCCCTCCAAGGGGTGCAAAATTGTGCCAAAGTTGTCGACGACGTGCTGCTCTACGACGAGGACTTCAACACACATCTTCAGCTTATCCATGAAGGGCTCATACAGTGCCGCAACAGTGGTATCACACTCAACAAGGACAAGTTTGTAGTCGCCGCACCCAGTGTGAACTTCTGTGGGTACACGCTCTCAGGTGAGACCATCTCGGCTGACCCTGGCAAAGTCGGAGCGATCAAGGACTTTCCGACACCAGCCAACATCACCGACCTTCGCTCATTCATGGGTTTGGTGAACCAGCTGGCGGAGTTCACCCCCGACATCGCCACTGCCGCTCAGCCCCTGCGCCCCCTGATGAGCCTGAAGAGGTCGTTTATGTGGACCGCTGACCAAGATGAGGCTTTCCGCCAGGTCAAGGCTGCCCTGCTCAGTCCACCCGTCCTAGCCCCATTCGACCCTTCCCTACCAGTGATTTTACAAACTGATGCGTCCCGCCTCAACGGTATTGGATACGCCCTCCTACAGGATCATGGCAACAACCGTCTCCGCCTAGTTCAGTGTGGCTCGAAGTTCCTAAGCGACCCAGAGTCCCACTATGCCACCATTGAGCTGGAGATGCTAGCCGTGGTCTGGGCCATGTCCAAGTGGAAGTTCTACCTCATCGGACTGCAACACTTCACCCTCATGACGGACCATCGCCCCCTCATCCCCATCTTCAACAACTACACCCTGGATGCGGTTGAAAATCCCCGCCTCCAACGTCTGAAGGAGAAAGTCGCACCTTACTTCTTCACAGCCGTCTGGCGCGCTGGCAGGTTGCTCTGCATCCCTGATGCGTTGTCATGAGCCCCTGTCAGCCACCCTACGCCAGAGGATGAGTTAGCATGTGCTGATGCCACGGTTCACCTCAGGTCCCTCGTGACTGTCAACGCCGCCGCCACCGACGTCAACTCTTCTTCACAGGACGTGGACCGGATTCTCCAGGAACTCCGAGACGCAGCCAGAGCGGACCCTGTGTACATCCGCCTGCGTGAGTGCGTTACTTCGGGTTTCCCCACCAACCGCTACGACCTGCACAACTCTCTACTCCCATTCTGGAAACTCCGAGACTACCTGTCGGCAGATGGTGAACTCGTCCTGTACGGAGCGAGGGTTGTGGTTCCTGAAGCCCTCCGCCGCAGCACCTTGGTTCACCTGCATGATAGCCACAGAGGTGTGGAGGCCACTAAGCGTAGGGCGCGACAGGCTGTCTTTTGGCCTGGAATCAACTCGGACATCGCCAACACAGTCCAAGCTTGTGAGCCGTGTCAGGTCTTACAGCCTAGTCAGCAGCAGGAACCCATGATCAACAACGACAACCCAACTAGGCCTTTCGAGTCTGTTTCAGCCGACTTCTTCGCTGTGGCGGGGAAATCCTTCCTCGTCGTAACAGACTGACTCTCAGGCTGGCCCGTTGTCGTACCCTGCAAAGGAGATACTACCGCTTCAAACACCATCAGGATCTTCTGCCGCTACTTCAGGGAAGTTGGTGTACCCCTCCGCCTACGTACAGATGGAGGCCCACAGTTTACTAGCCGTGAGTTCCGGGACTTCATGGAGCGTTGGGGAGTCAATCACTTGGTCTCTTCCCCACACTACCCACAATCCAACGGTCATGCCGAGTCTGCCGTCAAGTCCGTCAAACACCTCATACTGAAGACGGCTCCCTCAGGCAACATCGACTGTGAAGACTTTAACCGTGGACTGTTGGAGCTCCGCAACACCCCGAACTTCACAGGCCGCTCCCCGGCACAAATCCTGTATGGCCACCCACTACGGTCTTGTGTCCCCAGTCCTTTGCAGCAGAGTGGCAAGCCAAGGCCGAGGACTGCAACCGCCGTGCAGCCGCCCACACTGCGCTGGTGCAGAGAAACTATGACCAGCACGCACGCCCCCTTCCCAGGTTGAGAGTCGGCACCACAGTGCGGAACCAAGACCCGACTTCTCACCGCTGGGACAAGGTTGGGGTCGTCATGGGCTGCGGCAGGTCCAGGAATTACGAGGTTCGTCTCCCCAGTGGTCAGCTATATTGGCGGAACCGCCGCTTCCTTCGCCCAGTTAATTCCCCTGGAGTTGACCCCCTCCCCCATAACCCTGAGATCCCTGTGTCTTGCAGGGACCCGGAAAGAGAGTCCTTCACTTCCCCCATGGCCCCACGTAGGTCTGAAAGGCTCCTAGTTAAAGAGTCAGCTCGACAACGTATTGCGAGCTTGAAGGGGGAGGGAGGTGTTGATATAGGTTAAGTGCACACATAACATATATACAGAGTGTACACATGCCTTAATCATATTGCAACATAAACACATGTACTTTCAGGGCAATACTACCATTGTTTAATGTCACATGATAATATACCGTACTCTTTAATAGCGGCAACGTTGCACCAAATATATCCGGCAACGTTGCACATGTTATCCTTAGTAAAACATCCGGCCGGCACTTAGCTAACAGCGCCCCCCGCTCTCTGTATCTCTTTGGCTAATAAGAACCTACAAAACTTACCTCTGGACTTTTATTCTACATCCTTGTGCAAGAAAGGATTATCAAGGTTGTTGTAGCTTTACATGACAACCATACACTCTCCACGTACCTCACTCGTTTCTGCCTCTCCAAATTTTCATTCCCTCTACTCTCTATAGGCTTTCTTCTTGTCTTCCACAGCTATTTTTACCTTTCCTGTCCACCATGCTATACCTTTCACTCCCCTCCCTCTTCTCCTCACTCCACACACCTCCTCACATGCTGCACAGATCTCTTCCTTAAACACCTTGCTTATCTCCTCCACTTCCTCCATATCTTCCAGGTCGAACCCACCTAGTCGTCTTTCTACTGCTCTCCTGTACTCTTCCCTGATGTCCTCCTCCTGTAGCCTCTCCACCATTCCACCTTCCTCTCGCCTCCCTCCAGCTCTCCTCACCCACTTCTTTTGTATCCTAACCTTAGCTACTACTACATTGTGGTAAACTATCAATGGAAGTTAAATATTACTAAGCTATAATGAATCAAATAAATCAATCTAAATGAAAACTACTCCATATCTAAATTGAATTCAATCTGAAACAAGCTAATTTATATCCAAAGGTCTCACATAATAAATTTATATATAGGGTAAGGTTATAAGGGTTAATATTAGCCAGGAATTAACTCACCAATAGTTCCACGTGGCAATGAGGCAGGGGAGAACGTCTTACCCAATATGGCGGTGGACAATGGGGATCGAGACTTCGGTCCCGAGACACGAGTCAAGTTAAAGAAAGAATAAATGATTACATGGGAATGGACATGAATATTATGCTTATCTGTCAGTCAGTCATGGTGTCGATGAGAGCGTCGTGATGGTGTAGCTGTGTGTATTGCTATATGTGTATTGTGATTAGAGGCACAAAAGCACGATCAACTGAGGGCGGAAAATTAGATGTTAACTGGTTGGTGTTCGTGAAGGCTCTGCCATTCCTCGAACTTGTCGAAGGCACACCTTGCTGCCTTGGCAAAACGCCAGGAGCCCAAATTATCATACCGCATCTAGGTTGCTCTATACGATAAATTATATTAATATATACGATAAATTCATATATACTACATAAGACCATGGCAATATTGCTTAACCCTCTCACGTAATTGACGCAATTTTGAGCTTATTAGGGATACTTTAAAGCCTTTGTTACCATCAGGGGTATTTAGAAACCTTTAGTTTACTTACTTTAACCTCTGCAGTTGTCTTTGAGTTAGCTGTGGGCAGAAAACTAATTTTGGAGAGGTAATTATTAGAGTGAGAGAACTCTATTTCTTATTGCTAATCTGGCAACCTCTGCGTCATATGGTCGTGAGAGGGTTAATAGCATATTAGGCCTTTTATAACTTAACTTATTTACAATCTTATAATATACGATCTACTCGTCCTACGTCGTGCTGTAGGAGCGATCGTGATGTCACAGAGATATACGAGATCACAAAAGAGTCATTATTCTATCGTATCTATACGATATACATAATGATCAAACAGACCCCCTCCAATACCCCTATACACCCTAGCATCCATCACAGACTTCTTCATTCTTTCATCCACACATATATAATCAATCAGTGACTTTCGTTCCACCACTGTCTTATCCTTCATCGTCCACACCACTTTCCATGTGTACCTGTGTATCATTCTGTGTCGGAAGAAGGTGTTGGCTATCCACAACCTCCTCCCCACACATACGTCCACAAGTGCACTACCATTCCCATTCACCTCTGACGGTACCCCCCACCCTCCCACCACTCTCTTAGGACCAATTCTCTTTCTAATTTACATCAACGACATAGATGAGGGTCTCACCTGTACAATCTCAAAATTTGCTGACGATACACAAATTGCAAATAATGTACTCTCAAAAGAACAAGTTGACGATATGCAACACAATCTAGATAAATTGTCATGTTGGGTAAGAGGTATCCTCACCAGGATTCGAACCCACTCACTCCAGGTATATTTGGGAGAGTCGGGCACCGTAACCACTCGGCCATGAGCGGATGAGTGGGTTCAAATCCTGGTGAGGATACCTCTTACCCAACCTGTCGTACTTAATCGTACATAATTGATAAATTGTCATGTTGGGCCCAAATTTGGCAAATGAGTTGCAATGCAGATAAATGTAAAGTACTACATATCGGATACCTAAATGAGAAAGCAAACTATTCGATGAATGGCACTCAGCTTAAGAATGTAAACAGAGAAACCGATCTGGGAGTAACAATATCGAGTAACCTAAAACCGAGTCAACAATATTCAGAAGTTGTTAAGAAGGCAAACAAAATAATTGGCTTTATAGGCAGGTCATTTGAGCATAAATCCAAAGAAGTTATCCTAACCCTTTACAATGCCTTAGTCAGCCCTCTTCTGGAATACTGCGTTCAATCCTGGTGCCCTTATTACCAAAAAGATATAAACAAGCTAGAACGAGTTCAACGTAGAGTTACCAAAATGATACCTAGCCTAAAGAACAAACCATACGAAGAGCGTCTTAGATAATTAAATCTATTTCCTTTAACCCAGCGCAGATTAAGAGGTGACTTAATTCAAGTGTTCAAAATCATCAAAGGCATCGACAATATGAACTGTAGTAAGTACTTCACTATCGACCAATCTAATTACACGCGGGGAAACGGTTGCAAAATTATTGGTAAATCTTTTAACTCACACTAATCTAAGAATTTCTTCTTCAATCGAGTTGTCAACTTGTGGAATGGGCTTCCCCGAGACGTTATAGACTGCAGCACCGTTAATTCATTTAAACTCCGCTTAGACAAATATCTCGCATCAAACCCGCGACTGACTGCGTTTGTAAATTAATAACTTTATTTTATCCCCCCCTCAGTTACTAACCCATCTGTCCTCTACTAACTTCCTAATCCTGCCACGGACATTAGGTCCAGGGCAGTAGATCCCTTTCCAATGTTCCCTTACCCACTCTAAACCACTGTTTGGACACTTGATCCTCAGTGTTTTGGAGGACAAGCAGCCTAGAGGGGTCACTAGATCTATTGTTGCTTGATTTCCTTTGTACTCTTTTGTACACTCCATCAACTTTTCTATCACCCACCTTACCATTCATATCCCCAATCAGAAATATTCTTTCGTTTTTGTCAAACTTATCCAGGCACGCCTCCACATTCACCCAGAACTCCTCTTTCTATCTTACAAGTTTATCCTCTGTCGGAGCATACACACACACAATCACCCACGTTTGTATTCCTACTTTCATTCTTACCCACACAATCCTTGAACCCACAGACCCATATTCTCTTACACACTCCTTCCATTTGTTACTTACAAACAAACACGCACCTTCTCTCGCTGCTCCCTCACTCACTCCAGCACACACACCCATTCCACACTCCCACTCTCTCACATCTGTACCCTTCCATTTGGTCTCCGTCATTCCACATACATCCAGCCTGGCATTCACTAACACTTCCAGTACCTCTCTCTCTTTTGTGCCATCATTCATGCCACTCACGTTCCATGTACCTATTCTCAGAATGTCCGTATGCTTGTCCATAGTCGGTCGGGCTTCATCAACACAGGGTCCGTCCGCATCTGAGGCTGGTTGTTCGTTTATCGTTAATACGTATTTTTTTCCGGGTGGGGGTCGCAAGCCCACTGATCCAACCTCTTTAGTCGCCTCTTACGACACACGCAGAAGGCACGTGGGGCATATTCTAATCCCTTACCTCCAGGGTTAAATCTAAAAATAATGTTTGGAGAGAGAGATAGAGAGAGAGAGAGAGAGAGAGAGGAGAGAAGAGAGAGGAGAGAGAGAAGAGAGAGAGAGAGAGAGAGAGAGAGAGAGAGAGAGAGAGAGAGAGAGAGAGAGAGAGAGAGAGAGAGAGAGAGAGAGAGAGAGAGAGAGAGAGAGAGGTAGGTAGGTGGAGTGGGGTGAAAAGAGTATCGTCTTATCAGCATGGAACCACTTAACCCTATGCAGTCTTTTGTTCCTATTTTGTAGTTTTTTTGTTTATGTCTCAATCCAACTTCCCCACCCCCTCTCTCTCTCTTTCTCTCTCTCTCGTTCTCTCTCTCTCAGTGTTTGGCTTAAAATATGTAAACAATATGAACAATAGACAAATGTTGTGGAATATATTGTATTTGCATATGAAATTCTATCATAACTTGATTAATCTAGGATTATACAAACCTGTTCGTTGTATAACATTACATTATACTGTTTCCCGTCTCCAACAAAGGTAGGAATATATTTAAGACGTTTAACCCCATCCCGGTGCCAATATTTTCCTGGCGAGCGGTAGCGAGCCAGCATATATATATATTTTTGTTTTGACAGCAAGCTAAAGTAGTACATTTTTCGATAGAAAAATGTCTCCGGCGAAGCCAGATTTCTCCATACAATGCTGGCTCGCTATCGCTCGCCAGGAAGATATCGACACCTGGATGGGGATAAACGTCTTAAAACAGTTGGCTGAATGGGGCCGAATGGATACAAGCCAGGGAAAGAGAGAAAGGAGAGAAAGAAGAAAAAAAACGGTGACCCCCCTTAAGCAACATTCACGAGGTTGTAAATATTACGCAGGTCTAGTAATTATACATATTACATAAATATTAACCCTAACTTACCAGTATTTCGCTATAAACCTATATATTTCTAAAAACTAATATTATGAAAGTCATAAACCTAAACCAATATCGTGACCACTAATATTACATGTGGATTATAATAATAATAATAATAATAATAATAAATAATAATAATTCAAATGTAAAACTTGCAAAATAAACAAACCAAAACTTGAACGAACACAGTAAAAAGACAAAACTGATCAAAATCCTTATGTAGAAACAACGCTTTAGCAGACTACGGGTTAAATAAAATAATAGTTAACGTTTTATTGATAGGATGGCAGTTAAATAGTGTGTGTGTGTGTGTGTGTGTGTGTGTGTGTGTGTGTGTGTGTGTGTGTGTGTGTGTGTGTGTTGGTTATGTGTCATGTTGGTGACATTTGTGACGTTTCAGCCATTATACAATATTTCTTATAGTATTTTCTGATTATTATAAACAAAAATCATCATGAATATATAGCATCCATGTGAATGTGTACCGAAAATGCTAAATCGATTACCTTTTTACCTGTATATTTTATGTAACTTTTATGTTATAGCTTTTATGTTTTATAGCTTAACACTAATAAGGCGTACGGTCCGGACGGTGTTCCTCCTGTTGTTCTCAAAAACTGTGCTTCCGTGCTGACTCCCTGCCTAGGCAAACTCTTTCGTCTCTGTCTATCCTCTAACATCTTCCCTTCATGCTGGAAGTTTGCTCACATTCAACCTGTCCCAAAGAAGGGTGACCGCTCTCAACCCTCCAACTATCGTCCAATTACTCTTATCTCTTGTCTTTCTAAAGTTTTTGAAACTATTCTTGCTTCCAAATTTCTTAAGCATTTCTCTTCTCATAATCTGCTCTCAGATCGCCAGTATGGCTTCCTTAAGGGTCGCTCTACTGGTGATCTTCTTTCATATCTTACTAACTCTTGGTCATCCTCCTTTCGGGACTTCGGTGAGACTTTTTCTATTGCACTAGACATATCGAAAGCCTTCGATAGAGTCTGGCATAAATCTTTAATTTCTAAACTACCCTCCTTCGGTTTCTATCCCTCCATCTGTGCCTTTGTCTCTAATTTCCTTTCCGGCCGTTCCATAGCTGCGGTTGTGGACGGCCATTGTTCACTTCCTCACCCTATAAACTCCGGTGTTCCTCAGGGCTCTGTCCTATCTCCTATTCTCTTTCTAATTTTTATAAATGATCTCCTTAACTGTACCTTAATTCCCATCCATTCATACGCAGACGACTCAACCTTACACTACTCCATTAGTTTTTCAGAACGCCCCAGCCAGCAGTCCCTCAACGACAAACGTAATGAAGCCACAGAACTCTTAAATTCTTCTGATCTAAATACTATTTCCAATTGGGGCAGAGAAAACCTTGTTAACTTTAATGCTTCCAAAACCCAATTTCTCCATCTATCTACCCGTCAGGATCTCCCAGCGGACTATCCCTTATTCTTCAACAATACAAAAATCAACCCTTCATCTTCTCTCAATATTCTTGGTGTCTCTTTTTCTTCTGCTCTCATTTGGAAGGACCATATTACCAGTCTTGCTAAGGCAGCCTCCCAGAAGCTGGTGTGCTCAACCGCCTTAGGGGGTTCTTTTCCCCTGCACAGCTTCTTGCTCTGTACAGGGGCATAGTGCGCCCTTGTATTGAGTATTGTTCACATGTGTGGGGAGGTTCCTCTCACACCGCTCTCCTAGACAAAGTTGAAAGGAAGGCCTTTCGTATCATTAACTCCCGTCCACTCACCAACTCTCTGCAATCTCTCTCTCTCCGCCGCAATGTTGCATCTCTCTCGCTATTCTATCGCTACTATAATAATCAGTGTTCCTCAGAGCTATCCCAGTGCATACCACCTCCTTTACGTAGGGCACGTGGTACCCGTCTTGCAACTCAATCCCACCCCTACTCTGTGCAACTCTCCAACCCAAGAGTGAAACGTTACTCTCAAACTTTCTTCTACTCAACATCTGAGCTCTGGAACTCTCTCCCAGAATCAGTCTTTCCCTCTTCCTATGACTTAAATTGCTTCAAGCTCCGTGTGTCCAGGCATTTTGGCTCGAACGTCCCTTGATTTTGGCCCTGTCACTCTTTCAACTATGGGGGAGGCACTCGCTATAGGCAGTTATGCCTTTTGCCTCCCTCAATCACATAGAAAAAAAAAAAAAAAAAAAAAAAAATATATATATTATTGAGGATTTTATTTGCTTTTACCATTTTCGAGCAATGTATTTTAGTTTGTACCCTAGGTTAACCAAAAAAACACCTTCCCAGACTTCCTTCAAACTAAACAAAAAATGCCCACCAGACCCCCTTCAAGCTAAATATGGTCAAAACAGTATCTGCACCCCTACCCTGATAATCTGGTGTGTACAGCTTGGTAGTATAGGTTGTAGGTCGTCGGTCGTAGGTAGTAGGTCTTAGGTACTATAGGTAGGTAGTAGTATAGATGGATATAGCTTCAGGCAGAGGTGCCAACCTTACCAAGCTGTACACACCAGATGATCAGGGTAGGGGTGCAGATACTTTTTTGACCAAGTGTACCTAAAATGCCAAATCGACTACCTTTTTACCTGTATCATTTATGTCCGTACTAGCCCCACTTTGCCCCCGAATTGCCCCACTTTAATAAACTGGAATTTGGAGCTAAACAATCGACACCAACAGGCATCATCCAAATTCGGGTTCGAATATCAACATAAGTCACAGAGATGTAGCTCGACTGCGAATATACCCCTTCTGTACCAGCGACGTCTGTTTTCATTTATTCTGGCTACTATTAGAAGATTCCATTCAGTTTAAAAAAGAGCCTCCAGCAATTCACAGGCCCCGAACTATCTCACTTAACCCTTTTTAATACCACAGGTTTACATACCCAAAAGGAAAGTGTGGCTGCTGAAGGACAAGGAAGTTAGGGATAGGTTTCATAATGAACTGGAGGAAATGAATAAAAATAAGGAAGCTAGGCCTAACGATGTAAATAGCCAATGGAACTTTCTTAAGCATAGCCTTATCGCTGCCACTGACAAAGTCTGTGGGAAAACAAAGGGTCACCCCAGGAATAAGACCTCTTGGTGGTGGAGCGATGAGGTAGAACATGCTGTGAAAGAGAAAAGGAGATGCTTCAAAGCATGGAAGAAAGGAGTCAGCAGGGAGGAATACCAGGCAGCTAAACGAACTGCCAAAAGAGTTATTTACAATGCTAAAAATCGCATTAAGGACCTGGTCCTCGAACAAGTGTGTAACACTGACAATCCCAATGGGATCTTCAACCTAGCTAGGCGAGTTAAAAATGACGGTAGGGATATTATAGGTGAACAGTGTGTTAGAGATGATAATGGGAAGATTGTGTATGCAGAAAATGAAATCAGAGAAGCATGGAAGGTACACTATGAACGATTGCTAAATGTAGAGTTTGAATGGGATAAGGAACAGCTTAGTATCGAAAAACCAATATCTGGGCCCCCTCCTTTGATAGCACCAGCTGTAGTGAGCGACGCAATCAATAAAATGAAGGACGGTAAAGCTCCAGGTTGCGCAGACATTGTCGCTGAGATGATAAAAGCCTCAGGGGAGATTGGTGTAAACTTAGTCACTGAGTTGATAAACACCATTATTAAAGATGAGAAAATCCCAGAGGATTGGCTCAAAAGTGTAATAGTAAATATATACAAAGGAAAAGGGGATGCGCTAGATAGAGGAAATTATAGGGGCCTGAAAATGCTTGACCAAATCATGAAGGTCTGTGAGAGACTCCTTGAGGGTTTGATCAGGCAAAGCATCTCTATTGATGATATGCAGTTTGGTTTTATGCCAGGACGTGGTACAACCGATGCTATCTTCATAGTCAGGCAGATACAGGAAAGATACTTACTAAAAGGCAGGGATCTTTACTTTGTGTTTGTGGACCTGGAGAAGGCCTTTGATAGGGTACCTAGAGATGTTGTACAATGGGCTATGAGGAAACTTGGTGTGGAAGAATGGCTGGTGCGTGTGATAATGAAGATGTATGAGGATTCGCGAAGTTCGGTGAGGGTGAAGGGTGTACTGAGTGATGAGTTCGCAGTCCGTGTTGGAGTCCATCAGGGTTCAGTGTTAAGCCCCCTCCTCTTTATTATGGTCTTGGAGGCGCTGTCTAGAATTTTTAGAGGCGGACTCCCGTTGGAACTGTTTTATGCAGACGATTTAGCCCTAATAGCTGACAGTATGCAGGATGCTGAGGCCAAATTCAGAGAGTGGAGAGAGGGCATGGCGAGCAAGGGTTTAAGAGTCAATATTAACAAAACCAAGGTTATGCATTGTAGTTTGAGACGAGGCAATGTGGAAAAGAGCGGTGCATACCCATGTGCAGTGTGTGGAAAGGGAGTGGGCGTTAACTCAATTCAATGTAGCATCTGTCGATGTTGGGTACACCATGGGAGTAAGCGCTGTAGTAGAATAAAGGGGCCCCTGCCGAAGGATAAGTCAGAAATAGAGAAATTTGAGTGCGTAGTGTGCAAAGGCGAGCTTGTGTTAAGTGATGATCCTGTGGCTGTGAATTTTGGAAATGAGTCTTTGGAGCTGGTGAACAAGTTTTGTTACCTAGGGGATACCATCTCTGCCGGTGGTGGGGCTGAGGCTGCCACTGTTGCTAGAATTAGGTGTGGCTGGGGGAAGTTCAGAGAATTGATGCCAATCCTGACCATGAAAAGAATGCCTCTCCCCCTGAAGGGAAAGGTGTAAGCCTCATGTGTTAGAAGTGCAATGACGTATGCCTCAGAAACATGGGCCGTTAAAGTAGAGGATGTCAACAGAATGGAGCGTAATGAGATGAGAATGGTGAGATGGATGTGTGGGGCCAGGCTACAGGATAGAATAACAAATGTTGAGCTGAGGAGACGTTTAGGTATAAAGAGTATTAGCGAGGTGATGTGTACAAGTAGACTGGGATGGTATGGACATGTGGAGAGAATGGATGAACAAAATTGGGTGAAAAAATGCAGGTCTGTGATTGTGGAGGGAGCTGCACCAAGGGGTGGACCGAGGAAGACCTGGGATCGGACTATACGCGCCGATCTCAAATCCAAGAACTTGACAAGTGAAGCAGCCCTTAACAGGGTTGCCTGGAATGCCGCCATTAGGACAAGAAACTGAAACTGCACTTATGTGTGGAACACTCAGTCTTAAAATTTTATGTATGTATGTATGTATGTACAGATCCTTCTTAAACTGCTCATAATCATCTACATTTAGATGAAATCATATAAAAATACACGTCACCGGTACGCAAAAGTGTTTCCTTTCACATACAAAAGTCGAGAGTTTTCAGCCGATTATCTCCCCATCCCACAGTTATACAATGTTATAAGGATCTGTCTGTGCTACAACAACCAACTATACTCGGTTTCTTTTCAACTGACGGTAAATTGCAAAGTTCCCATCAACATTTCTCAGTTATTTTGAAGATTTTGTAGTGAAATATAAAGCTAATTATATAAACTTGGTCTTAATAGGATGCAGACATAAATTAGTTCTATATTTGTCCTTAAATATCGAAAATTTAGCTTCTTAGGGATTCAATTTATCGTCAGCTGAAAAAAAACAGGGTATAGAAGCTTACAAGAACCCACCTAGAAAGCTATATAAACCCACTTAGAAACCTACCTGAACCCTTCTACCTATGTGAAAACACCAAAATATGTACTGGAACCTACCTAGAAACGTACATAAACCCACCTAGAAACCTACATGAACCCCCCTAGAAACGTACATGAACCCACTTAGAAATCTACCTGAACCCACCTAGAAACCTACATGAACCCACCTAGAAACCGTCATGAACCCACCTAGAAATCGTCATGAACCCACCTAGAAACCGTCATGAACCCACCTAAAAAACCGTCATGAATCCACCGAAAAACTTACATGAACCCACCTAGAAACCTACATGAACCCACCGAGAAACCTACATGAACCCTCCTAGAAACTTACATGAACCCACCTAGAAACCTACATGAACCCCCCTAGAAACTTACATGAACCCACTTAGAAATCTACCTGAACCCACCTAGAAACCTACATGAACCCACCTAGAACTTATATGAACCCTCCTAGAAACCTACATGAACCCCCCTATAAACCTACATGAAACCACCTAGAACTTATATGAACCCTCCTAGAAACCTACATGAACCCACCTAGAAACCTACATGAACTCACCTAGAAACCTACATGAACCCGCCTAGAAACCTACATGAACCCACCTAAAAGCCTACATGAACCCACCTAGAAACCTACATGAACCCACCTAGAAACCTACATGAACCCCCCTAGAACTTATATGAACCCTCCTAGAAACCTAAATTAACCCACCTAGAAACCTACCTAAACCCACCTAGAAACCTACATATCCACCCACTCCCCTATTTCGACAACAAATCACATCATAATTGTCTGGCCCTATTCAAATGTCAGTGGTATGGTAACGCTCATCAACATGGTAACATAAGTAGCGTCCATAAGTAAATTTAACCCCTTGAGGATTATGACGCATTTTGACATTTTATTCTGGCTATCATTAGACGATTTTTTACAACTTTGGAAAGATCTGTGGGCATCAAAAGGGTGAAGCCTGTCTCAATTAACCCTCTGACTTCCATATGCCCTTCCTAATCTGAATAAAACAGTCTAGTAAAACTGTCAAAACGCGCCATAATCCTCAAAGGGTTAAGGTTTCCAAGACTAGAACCTGATGCAAGTGGTGTGAATGAGTGACAGGGTTTAATGTGCTCACAGGTTTATAATTATATAGTTTGATGATTAGGTTTTGAGATTACCGTTTTGTCATACTAATAATGTTGATAGAAGTGGGTAAAAATCATCTAATCTCATTAATAACATTAACTAAACGTGGTGATTATATACAGCGAGCTCTCCATACCTTTTGTTATCTTGGCAACTGTATCGCAATCTAGCATAATAGAATTAGTCAATAAAAACATTGAAGCTTCAATCGATAATCTCAATTAATCTGGTGGCTTACAGTTGACAGATAATCTGTGTCCCGAGTATATAATAGCATAGAGCGAAAACAAAATATTTTTGATATCCTAGTAATTCGGAGCTCTACATTGAGGGTATCGGACTTACCATTAGTGATGTCTTTGTCAGCGAGCATAAGAATAAAACCCGAGAAGTATCGGATCTTCGAATTACTGCATCAAAACTGTCAGTATCCAAACTTTTAATTGGTGTGTGGAGAATATAAAAATATAGTAATACACATCCTAGTTGGAAATCCAAATCTGTAGAATCACGACCTCTCGATTGCCGCTAGATTACATATTGACTGAATAGGACCTGCGAGCTGTCAAAATTGAGTATAAATATTCTCCTATCTACTGTGCTGGAATATATATACACCTTCCAACTGTGGTGTAGGGAAAACACTATCACTCGATTGTCATCATTAAATATATATAACCTCCTATCTACTGTCTTGGAATATAAAAAAACTCCTACAGTATCTACTGTCTTGGAATATAAATAACCTCCTATCTACTGTCTTGAAATATAAATAACCTCCTATCTACTGTCTTGGAATAAATATAAATAACCTCCTATCTACTGTCTTGGAATAAATATAAATAACCTCCTATCTACTGTCTTGGAATAAATATAAATAACCTCCTATCTACTGTCTTGGAATATAAATAACCTCCTATCTACTGTCTTGGAATAAATATAAATAACCTCCTATCTACTGTCTTGGAATATAAATAACCTCCTATCTACTGTCTTGGAATAAATATAAATAACCTCCTATCTACTGTCTTGGAATATAAATAACCTCCTATCTACTGTCTTGGAATAAATATAAATAACCTCCTATCTACTGTCTTGGAATATAAATAACCTCCTATCTACTGTCTTGGAATAAATATAAATAACCTCCTATCTACTGTCTTGGAATATAAATAACCTCCTATCTACTGTCTTGGAATAAATATAAATAACCTCCTATCTACTGTCTTGGAATATAAATAACCTCCTATCTACTGTCTTGGAATAAATATAAATAACCTCCTATCTACTGTCTTGGAATAAATATAAATAACCTCCTATCTACTGTCTTGGAATAAATATAGACCTTCCAACTGTGGTGTGGTGCCAGACCTATGAGAGTTCCGTATGGAGCTCAGTGGTCTGGTTAATCTGCTCTACATAACTAACTAACCAACTGTGGTGTATGGAAAACACTATCACCCGACTGACCTTGCGTCCGGCCTCAACGGAGCTGTCGGCAGCGTTCTTGAGACCCAGCATCGCCTTCTGCGTCAGGGACCCACGCCGGAGGTCCTGGTCGGGGAGCATCAAGTTCGACGGTCTGGTGGTGGGAAGGCGAGGAATTAGAGACTACTGTATATCCCGGCTTAAGGGGATATGGATCGGTTTTCTGGTCCCCATTCTACCTCATGTTTAGCCCCATTAATTTTCTGATTTTATGACCATTGACCCGTTAATTTGGCGATTTCTAGACCATTCACCTAATTTATTTGTCAATATTGAGACTTTTTGTGTCATTTAGGTGTCGATTCTTTCCTGGCGAGAGATAGCGAGCCTGTAATTTTAGGAGGAACCCGTCTTCAGCCGGGACATTTTCCTTCCGAAAAATGTACAAATTTATCTTGAAGGGGGGTCTAGGGAGCGTTTTTTTAAGCTTGATGAAGGTCTAGCGAGGAAACTAAAAATATATATAAATATATTTAAATAATTAGACCCCCCCAAAAAAAGTAACCACTATTCCCTTAAGAATAATATCCATAAGGTAAGAGTTAAAGTGGTTATTTTTTAAGGATTCCATTACACAGCATAGACATACATTGTAATATAATAATCAATCCTAGTTAGAACCATTAACTGGAAGAATAGTACAATGTCAGAGTGAAAGTAATGTTTATGTAATTAAGAAGCATATACTAGGATATCATTTGCATTATAAATCTTTTCGCTACATACAGTTTCATACAAGTCTCAAGCCAGGCGGGTGCCCAACCCCGAAAGGCGTTGAATTAGGGGAGCTATCCCTAGACCTCCTTCAAGCTTAACATATTATCAAGATCCCCCTTCGAGATTAATTTGTAAAATTTTCGGCCGAAAAAAACGGTTCCTCCACAAATACAGGCTCGCTATCGCTCGACAGGAAAAAATCGACACCTAAATGGCACAAAAGGTCTTGATATTGATAAAGAAATGGGACGAAAAGTCTTCAAATCGACACACTAATCGAGCGAACGTCTTCAAATCTCAAAACTAATTGTGCTAAACTTGATTGGGAAGAGGGTCCAGAAACTACCTCCCCCTTATCACCCACGATTTTTTTTTCTCGTATCGTAAGTCGTACTGATTAGTCCCTTCACCACCATTACGTAATTTTCATCATATGTTGGTTACCATTAGACGATATTCTTTAGTTTGTAATCTACCTATACGACTCAAATGGGTAAATACGATCTCAATACATCATCTTAGTAACATAGGTCCTTCTTAAGGAGAGATGGGACTTTTTGGGGGTCTATTAATTCAATTATTCCTATATTTCTTAGTTTCTTCGCTAGACATCCATCAAGCTTAGAAAAACACCCCTAGACCCCCCTTCAAGATAAATGTGTAAATTTTTCGGTAGAAGTGTCCCGGCCGAAGGCCGATTCCTCTTAAAATATCAGGCTCGCTTACGCTCGCCAGGAAAATATCGACACCTAAATGGCACGAAAGGTCTTACAATTGAAAACGAAATGGGGTGAAAGGTGTTAAAATCGCCAAACTAATGGGCCGAACGTCTTACAATCTAAACACAAATGGAGCTTAACACGAGGGGGAGAAAGGGGACCAGAAAAACGGACCACATCCCCTTAAACTGCATAAAATCCTCTAATTGTAGCCATAACCAAAGATAAAAAGGCGTGAGGGTGGTGAAGGGGTTATAATCTGTTTCTTTTCAACTGACGGTAAATTGCAAAGTTCCAATCAAGATTCCTCAGTTATTTTTAAGATTTTGTAGTGAAGTATGGTGCTAATTATATACACCTGGTCTTAATGTGATGCAGAGACATAGTAGTTTCGTATTTTTCTATTAGTATCGAGACATTTGCTGCTACGGGATTCAATTTATCGTCAGCTGAAAAGAAACAGAGTATAGTAAATCTGGCCCCTGACTAACCTTCTGGAAGAGGGGCTCGAGTCTGATCCCGGGGGTGGGGTGCTGGAGTGTGTGGGGATGGGGGTGGAGGAGCGGGGGGGCAGGGGGGGCAGACGGGGCAGGAGGGGGCTGGCGGCGGGGGTCACTTTGTGGGTCCCCAGGTAGGCCGGCACATGACGATCTGCGGAAAGAAGAGACATAATAACAACAACCACCAACAAATAAAATAAATAAATATATACTTAATTGTAGCTTCATTTTTTTTTCCATAAAATCCTGTTCACTACTGTTAAGGGGAGATTTTTACTTTTAGAGTATTTTTTCTGGACCCCCTTCTGCCTCATGTTTAGTCCATTTCTTTCGAGACTGTAAGCCGTAACGCAAACATTGAGCCCACCTCGCTGTTTTTGTTTTCTTTTTTTCTCCCTCTCTCCTCGTTTTTTGTTTTTTTCACTTTCTCTCCCTCTCTCTTTGCCTTGTATCCGTTCGGCCCCGTTCAGCCTACTGTTTTAAGACGTTTACCCCCATCCAGGTTTCAATATTTTCCTGGTGAGCGGTAGCGAGCCAACATAATATATATTTTTTTTTGAGAGCAAGCTAAATTTGTAAATTTTTCGATAGAAAAATTTCTCCGGCGAAGCCGGACATTGCCAATCTCCGAATGAAGGGGAGATGGGTCGTTTTTCTGGTCCCCTTTCTTCCTCATGGTTAACCCCATTAGTTTTCATATTTTGACGTTCGGCCCATTAGTTTGGCGATTTTAAGAAATTTCACCCCATTTGGTTGTCAATATTAAGACTTTCGTGACATTTAGGCGTCGAGTTTTGGTGAGGTCAGTCCTCAAGGCAATAGTGAGTTGGGTCTATAATTAGGCCTTGTAATTGGGGTTGGGTGTGACAGGGATCTGCCTTGTGTGGGCCGATCGGCTTTCTGCAGACTCCCGTTTTCTTATGTTCTTATGTTTGTGCCATGAAATATATGCAAAAAGTTTTCGGATATCTCGCCGAGGTATTCGCCGAACCATCGCTTAATTCGCCGAAGACGTCGCAGAACATACGCCGAGGATTCGTTCATCCTTCGCATTATTTTATTCAAATGTGACAGTTCTCGCCGAGGTCATCGGCGAACCATCGCTCAATTTGCCGAGGCCATCGCATAATGTCGCCGATTCGTTTTACCCATCGGCGACATCGTCGCCGAGTGTAAACTTGTCAACGGTTTTTATGCCCCTTTCCCACTGGTGAGACAAGTCACGATTTTCGTCGCCGACACCAATAAATTGGCACATTCGTGACATATCTCAACACCGCTCATGAAAAATCATTTGACTCTAAAGGCCTGTCAAGGTCTGTCAAGGCCTCGCAAGGGCCCTCGCGGGTCGTCGCAAATGTTCGGACCGTTCAAAATTTTGGATGAGGACTCACGAGAATTGGTTGCCCTTGCAAGCATCGTCGAGCATCGCCTAGGGATCTGCGAGGGCTTCTGCGATCATCTGCGACATCGACGAGACATCGCAGAGGGTTTCGCACAAAAAAAACTTTGCAACGCTGCATGGATGCTCACCGATGCTCTCAGATGCTCTGCTCGCCGATGCTCTCAGATGTTCCGAGAACATCGATGATGCCAAAGAGCACCTTCGGCGAGGTGGGTAAAACAAAATTACTAGGCCTATTGTGAACCTGATGAACCCTTTTTTCTATGCACCTCACCTGTTTTTGTTTTCTCTTTCTCTCCTTTTCTCTCTTTCTCTGGTTTGTATCCATTCAGCCCCATTCAGCCAACTGTTTTAAGACGTTTATCCCCATCCAAGTATCGATATCTTCCTGGCAAGTGATAGCGAACCAGCATTATATGGAGAAATCCGGCTTCGCCGGAGACATTTTTCTATCGAAAAATATACAAATTTAGCTTGCTCTCAAAACAAAAATATATATATGTTGGCTCGCTACCGCTCACCAAGAAAATATTGAAACCTGGACGGGGGTAAACGTCTTAAAACAGTAGGCTGAACGGGGCTGAACGGATTATAGGCAAAGAGAGAGGGAGAGAAAGAAAAAAAAAACGAGGAGGGAGAGAAAGAGAAAACAGCGAGGTGGGCTCAATTAGGCTAAGCCGTAACGTAAACATTGAGCCCACCTCCCTGTTTTCTCTTTCTCTCCCTCTCTCTTTGCCTATAATCCGTTCGGCCCCGTTCAGCCTACTGTTTTAAGACGTTTACCCCCATCCAGGTTTCAATATTTTCCTGGTGAGCGGTAGCGAGCCAACATATATATATTTTTGTTTTTGGGTAGTTTTCTGGTCCCCTTTCTTCCTCATGGTTAGCCCCATTAGTTTTCATATTTCATGACGTTCGGCCCATTAGTTTGGCGATTTTAAGACATTTCACCCCATTTCGTTATCAATATTAAGACTTTTCGTATCATTTAGGCATCGAGTTTTTCCTGGCTAGCGATAGCGAGCCTGTACTTTTTAAGGAACCGGCCTTCGGCCAGGATATTTTTCTATCGACAAATGTACAAATTGATCTAGAAGGAGGGTGTTGGGGGGTGCTTTATATGCTTGATGGAGGTCTAGGGATGAAACTAGGGATGAAATAGAAAACAAAAAAAACGAGGAGAGAGGGAGAGAAGAGAAAACAAAAAAAGGCGAGGTGGGCTCAATTTTTAAGCCATAACGCAAACATTGAGCCCACCTCGCTGTTTTTTTTTCTTTCTCTCCCTCTCTCCTCGTTTTTTTTTTTCTATTTCTCTCCCTCTCTCTTTGCCTATAATCCGTTCGGCCCCGTTCACTGTTTTAAGACGTTTACCCCCATCCAGGTTTCAATACGCCGAACTATCGCTTGAATCGCCGAAGACGTCGTCGCAGAACATACGGCGAGCGAGTTTTCTTTCATCCTCGCATGATTTCGCAAGATATTTTTGAAAATGTGACATGCCTCGCAGAGGTCATCGGCGAAACATCGCTCACTTCGCCGATAACGTTGTAGAAGGTCGGCAATTGCGTCGCCGACATCAGCGACATCTTCGCCGAGTATAATTTGTCATCTGTTTGAAACGGTCAAAATCGTGAACGTCGCACGTATTCTTGCGAATTTGACAAAACTAAGGCATCGGCGATGAAAATCGTGAGTTGTCGCACCAGTGGGAAAGGGGCATAATGGTCAAAATCGTTGACGTCGCACAAATTCGTTGCGAATTGACAAGACTACGTCCTCGGCGACGAAAATCGTAAGAAATCGCATAAGTGGGAAAGGGGCATAAGACGTTTGCCCAATAGTTTGACGATTTTAAGACCTTTTGCCCCACTTTTGTCCATTTTAAGACCTTTCGTGCCATATAGGTGTCGATTTTTGTTCTTGCGAACGATAGCGAGCCTGTAATTTAGGAGGGATCGGCCTTCGACCGGGAAATTTTTCTATCGAAAAATGTACAAATTTATCTTGAAGGGTGGTATTGGAGGTATTTTTGTTAAGCTTGATAGAGGTCTAAGGAGCAAACTAAAATCTCCCCTTAAACGTGCCATAAGAGTATTAACCGAATTCTTAAGCTTAATGACATGCAGATACTGAACATGAGTCAGTAAAAATAATTTAGATCACACACACACACAGAGTTTATAAGCTATCGTAATTATTGGAGTATATCTAAAGATAAAACAACTCTGGGACAACAACCAATTAACCCTTTCACGCATTTATGACGCAGAGGTTGCCAGATTAGCAATAAGAAATAGAGTTCTCTCACTCTTATAATTACCTCTTCAAAATTAGTTTTCTGCCCACAGCTAACTCAAAGACAACTGCAGAGGTTGAAGTAACTAAACTAAAGGTTTCTAAATACCCCTGATGGTAACAAAGGCTTTAAAGTATCCCCAATAGGCTCAAAATCGCGTCATATCTATTAGACGATTTTATTCAGCTCAGGAAAGATCTCTACCAAAAATAAGGCTTCAAGCTATCTCAACCAGCCCGTTTAACTACCGCAGATCCTTCTTAAGCTGCATAATAGCGTCTAAATATAGCTAGCATAAAAGATAACACACGTCGCTGGTACTCGAAGGGTTAATATCAATGGTATAATGATTGTTTGGCTGTAATATGCTTATCTCATTATGTCAATTTTACTATTCCTTTAAGGGAACCCACATTGCTTTTTTGTTTTTTTTCTCTTTCTCTCCCTCTCTCTTTGGCTTGTATCCATTCGGACCCTTTCAGCCTACTGTTTTAAGACGTTTACCCCCATTCAGGTGTCAATATTTTCCTGGCGAACGGTAGCGAGTCAGCATATATATATATTTGTTTTGACAGCAAGCTAAATTTGTACACTATCGATAGAAAAATTTCTCCCGCGAAGCCGGATTTCTCCATACAATGCTGGCTCGCTATCGCTCGCCAGGAAGAAATCGACACCTGGATGGGGATAAACGCCTTAAAACAGTTGGCTGAATGGAGCCAAATGGATACAAGCCAGGGAAAGAGAGAAATGGCGAGAAAGATAAAAAACAAAACGGTGACGTACTTTAATACTTAATACTTATTCAGTATTACAAGTAAACCAAATACCTCCCGTATTTGGTTTACTTGTTCATCTATGCATTTATATATTATTATCTTTAGTTTCCTCCCTAGACCTCCATAAAGTTTAATAAAATTACCCTCAAGACCCCCCTTCGAGATACACATATGCATATTTCGGTAGAAAAATGCCCCGGCCGATAGCTTGTTCTTCCTAAATTGCAGGGTCGCTCTCACTCGCCAGGAAAAAATCGAAACCTTAATGGCAAGAAAGGTCTGAATATTGGCAAAGAAATGGGGTGAAAGTTCTTTAAATAGCCAAACTAATGGGACAAACGTCTTAACATCTCACAACTGTTGGGGTTTCATTAATTTGGCGATTTTCAGACCTTTCACCCCATTTCTTTGTCAATAGTAAGATCTTTCGTGCCATGTAGCTTGATAGAGGTCTAGCGAGGAACTAAACAATATAGAAATAAATAGATAAATAGCCCAAATAATAAGCACTACCCCCTTAAAATCCAAACATCTGTTTCCCACACCTGTACCCTCCACACACCAAAACCCCCACCACACCTGATCCACCCACACACCTGAACCCCCCACCCACCTATACCCCCCACACCTGTACCCCCCACACACCTGTACCCACCACACACCTGTACCCACCACACACCTGTACCCCCACACCTGTACCCTCCACACACCTGTACCCTCCACACACCTGTACCCCCCCACACCTGTACCACCATACGCCTGTACCCCTGCACATCTGTACCCCTGCACACACCTGTACCCCCACACACCTGTACCCCCACACACCTGTACCCCCACACACACCTGTACCCCCACACACACCTGTACCCCAACACACCTGTACCTCCACACACCTGTACCCCCCCCCCACACCTGTACCCTCCACACACCAAAACCCCCACCACACCTGATCCACCAACACTCCTGAACCCCCCACTCACTTGTACCCTCCACACACCTGTACCCCCCCCCCCCACCTGTACCCCCCACACACCTGTACCCCCACACACCTGTACCCCCACACACCTGTACCCCCACACACTTGAACCCCTGCCTTACCTGGAGAGCCTCTGTTGGTGTTGAAGCTGATCCACCCACACACCTGTACCCCCACACACACCTGTACCCCCACACACACCTGTACCCCCACACACACCTGTACCCCCACACACCTGATCCCCCCACACACCTGACCCCATGCCTTACCTGGAGAGCCTCTGTTGGTGTTGAACTTGACCCCCTCGTCAATAAGTCGCCCCACTGGCTGCTTTGGTAAATTCTGCATCTTCACCGTCAAACCGTGGCTCAGCTTCGCGTCACTTCCGCTAGCGTCCTTGACCTCCTCGGTGAACGAATGGCCCTTAAGTCCTTGGTCCTTACTCAGATCTTCTTTTGCCCTTGGCGTATGGCCCTTAATATATGGAAGCTAGTACGTGCCCTTAGCGAATGGCCCGTAAGTCCTTGGTCATTACGGAGGCCTTCTTTTGCCCTTAGCGTATGACCCTTATGGAAGTTAGTGGGTGGTCCTTATTGCATCACTCACTTTGCGTCAGTTCTTCTGTTGCGTCTTGGCACTTATCTGTCGGCCATTTGTGTGAGGCCTTCTTTGGTTATGTCCTAGACCTTGGTAACTAACCTCCCGTGGGGCCCTTATTTCTTGGCACTTCTATTCTGACCCTTTGAATGCGGACCCTTTTTCCATTTACGGTAAAGTTTTTCCGCCTCTTATTATTATTCTTACTTATTCCCCACTTCTTTTCCGCTAACTTCTTCCCTTTATGTGTTTCTCCGTTTCTTTTATCGTTTAGCCTTGTACTAGTCCATCACCAATCCTTCCTTCCGTTGGTGATCATTGTTGACGTTTTCCTTGCACGTATCGGCCTTCAAATCTCTGCTCATTCTTCCCTGGCCTCCTCGCTGCTCTCCATTGTCACCCTTCTGCCGCAGTTGTCTCTCTTGGTACGCGATGCCTTCACTCTTCCCTGGCCGTCCTTACTTCATACTCCTCTCCGCCTGTGGACAAAGATAAATGTTAGAGGTTAGCTATTCTTTCACTTACTCTAATACCAATAACTCGGCAGATATGCTTGAGAGAGGTTGTATAATTTAGTAAACCTAAGTAATAGATTACATTAAATAAAACCATATCGGTAACTTTCGTATCTCTGAACTTGAAATACATACTGTAGAACAAAAAATAACTCTTCGATCTTCTCTTCTGTGTGTGAAAGAGAGAGAGAGAGAGAGAGAGAGAGTGTGTGTGTGTGTGTGTGTGTGTGTGTGTGTGTGTGTACAGAGAGAAGTGAAATCATTATAACAATTTCAAAGGTGGAGTGTAATATGCTGAGAGTTTCATCATAATGGTGGCGTGGGGTTCACCGTACTTCAATAATTAATTAGTAGGCCTATTCAATACATTAATGAGAGCTATCACTCAAATTGCCTGTAATTCAAGGGTAGTCTTTTTTGGATCCCCCTGCTTCACCTCAATAATTTGACGACTAAACGCGTTTTGTCCCATTATATTGGCGATGAAAACACGTTTCACCCAATTCCGGTGTACAAATATCCTGGCGAGCGATAGCGAGCCTGCAAATTTGGAAAACTGGCCTTCGTCTGGGGCATTATTCTATCGATAAATCTAGCTTGAAAGGGGTTCTTAGAAACAACATAATATTAGTAATAATGAATGCTCGAAAAAGAAAAGAAAAAGGAAAATATAAAAATCAAGAATAATATATTTAAATCTTCAATACTACTTAACCCCTTCTGTACAGACGACATAATTTTTATTTTATTCTAGCTATATATAGACGACTTTGTGTAGTTTAAGAATCTGTGGTAGTAAAAAGGGTTAAGTGAGATAGTTCGAAGCCTGTTAACCCTCTCACGTTCTTGACGCAATTTTGAGCCTATTAGGGATACTTTAAAGCCTTTGTTACCATCAGGGGTATTTAGAAACTTTTAGTTTAGTTACTTTAACCTCTGCAGTTGTCTTTGAGTTAGCTGTGGGCAGAAAACTAATTTTGGAGAGGTAATTATAAGAGTGAGAGAACTCTATTTCTTATTGCTAATCTGGCAACCTCTGCGTCATATGGTCGTGAGAGGGTTAATTGTAGGAGGCCCTTTTGAAATTGAATAAAATCGTCTAAAAGCAGCCTGAATAAAGTTAAAAGGACGTCGCCGGTACGGAAGGGGTTAAGGACAGATTACACATGGTCAGTACAAAATCCCTGATAAACTATACAGAGATAACTCCTCGGAGACTCCTGTGTCTGTCCAGTAATAAAACCCTTCAACCAGTACTGTCTCATTCACTCAACCCAGCTCTGATCCTCACCCTAATTAAATGCATTACCAGTACAAAAGTTTACCTCTAATAGGAAGAGTACAGAGTCAAGAAAGAGGGTAAAAGCTTTGGTAACTTGTGAGTATGTGAACTGAATGCGATACAAGAAACCAGTACATGCTGCCGGACCCAAGGCAAGACCACCACATCCACAACAGGTGCCTGGTAATGTTGTGGAGTAATGAACATAGTACAGTCAGCTAAATAAGTGATGTCAAGGCACCAAGCATATTTCGATCAATAATTGGGTATCAGCACTATCTAAGCATTCTTTCAACGTTTCGAGTGAGATATACAAACATGTTCCTATCTTTACACACCCTATTCAACATCTGACAGACATTAATACATCATACAGCGAGCAAACCGTAATGACAGCGGCGACACGACTTATTTGGCCAACTGTACATGCTCTTAGAAGTGTTCACTGGATTTAAGAGATATATTATTAACACGAAGATGAATTTATGAGTTTACCAATTTGCAATGATATTGTTAGAAAGGCGTAATACTATTACTTTACATTAGCAGTTATTGTTTTTTAATATTTAAGTAACCCAACGCCCAAATCACACCAAGAATAGCTATATAGATAGAAAATCAAATAAGATGGACACATAAAGGATATATATATATATATATATATATATATATATATATATATATATATATATATATATATATATATATAGAGAGAGAGAGAAAGAGAGAGAGAGAGAGAGAGAGAGAGATCGCAATATATTTGTTTGGAAATATTCCTGTCAGCAATACTTGATCAAAGGTCATGTTGAACATTTCCATAATGGTTCTGTAACATGTATTCCAGTGTTGATGAAAGCAATGGGTTAACCCCTTCAGTACCGGTGATATACTTTTCATTATATTCTGGTAACTATGAGACGATTATATTGAGCTTAGGAAGTACGTATACTAATCAAAAGGCTACAAACTATCTCAATGAATTCTTTTACCTACCACATATCCTTCGTAAGCCTCAAAAAATCATCTAAAAGTAACTGAAATTACATCAAAAAGACGTCGCCGGTACAGAAGGGGTTAAAGGAACTAATATACGTAACCCACTCGAACACAGACTCGATAAAAAGCAGGAAAATCAGGGTTGCGATCAATTAATTATCCTGGCAATTATTGTTTCTGATTGAGCAATTATAATTAGGATCAAACAGGGTGAACGACATGACAGCCAAACCCTGATTCTCGTCTCTGATTGGCCAGTGAGCTTAGTCGGATGTGAGCACAAAATTAATAATGACGGTGATGTCCATGAAGGCTATGATATTAAGTCATTAAGGGGTCACCGTTTTTTTGTTTTATCTTTCTCTCCTTTTCTCTCTTTCCCTGGCTTGTACCCATTCGGCCCCAATCAGCCAACTGTTTTAAGACGTTTATCCCCATCCTGGTGTCGATTTCTTCCTGGCGAGCGATATCCAGCATTGTATGGAGAAATCCGGCTTCGCCGGAGAAATTTTTCTATCGAAAAATGTACAATTTTAGCTTGCTGTCAAAACATACATATTATTATATGCTGCCTCGCTACCGCTCGCCAAGGAAAATATTGACACCTGGATGGGGGTAAACGTCTTAAAACAGTAGGCTGAATGGGGCCGAATGGATACAAGCCAAAGACAGAGGGAGAGAAAGAAAAAAACACGAGATTGGCTCCCTTAAAATAGGATTACTTAGAACTATCTGGTAGGGTATCAAACCTGGACAAATTTCTTCTAAGACTGGAATAAAAATGAGAAAGAAAATATAGGAAAACACCATCATGAACTGAATTGTTTGGGCCATATTATAACTTTTGAAGACATACTAGGAATTGTGACGAAAGGTTTTAAAATCGCCAAACTAATGGGCCGAACGACATAATATCTGAAAACTATTGGGGCCAAACATGAGGGAGAAGGGAGACCACAACATTCAGTATACAATTAAGGGGAGGTATTTAGTTTGTTCCCTAGACCTCCATCAAGCTTAAAATTACACCCCCTTGAGTCCCTTTGAAGAAAAATTTGTACATTTTTCGGTAGAAAAATGTCTCGGCCGAAGGTCGGTTCCTCTTAAATTACAGGCTCGCTATCGCTCGCCAGGATATAATCGACACCTGAATTGCGCGAAAGGTCTTAATATGGGGTGAAACTTCAATCGCTAAAGTAATGGGACAAACGTTTTATAATATCAAAAGCAACGAAGCTAAACATGAGGGAGAAAGGGGTCAAGAAAAAAATCCCTCAAGTGGAGATCTCCCCTTAAGTGAAAACTACAGCGACCTTGACATAACCAAAATATAATCTATAAAGGAATGTTTATAAAAAGGAAAACATTCTACACAAAACCAAACTTTTCATATCCAACAAATACAATCGTGGTTACATATTCTGATACAGAATAAGAGCCCTCGAATCAATTAAATGAACTTCCAAAATGCAAGTATCAAAGTAATCAGGTAAAGAAAAGCTTCGATAATGGGTAGACCGAATTAAGAGGGGTCAACGGGTTTTTTCATCTTTCTCTCCTTTTCTCTCTTTTCCTGGCTTGTATCCATTCGGCCCCATTCAGCCAACTGTGTTAAGACGTTTATCCCCATCCAGGTGTCGATTTCTTCCTAGCGAGCGATAGCGAGCCAGCATTGTATGGAGAAATCGGGCTTCGCCAGAGACATTTTTCTATCGAAAAATTTACAAATTTAGCTTGCTGTCAAAACAAAAATATATACCGGTATATATGCTGGCTCGCTACCGCTCACCAGGAAAATATTGACACCTGGATGGGGTAAACGTCTTAAAACAGTAGGCTGAGTGGGGCCCAATGGATACAAGCCAAAGAGAGAGGGAGAGAAAGAGAAAACAAAAGCGAGGTAGGCTCCCTTAATGACCTCGACTGTGCATTCGATAGTTAGCCCTAAAGATTTCTGGAGGTGGTTAAGACTTCCGTTTTCTATAGTGCCTCAGAGAAAGCTAGAGTTGTGATAAATATAACACGCATTCGTTATATAATTGAGATGTGAACAATAACCGTGCATATCATGTTTTATTGAGATGTGAACAATAACCGTGCATATCATGTTTTATTGAGATGTGAACAATAACCGTGCATATCATGTTTTCACGACCCGACGGGAAAGTTGATAGATATTATATTAAGGGAAGACTGGCCGTTTGTTTGGTCTATTAATTCATTTATTCATATATTTTGTTAGTTTCCTCCCTAGACCTCCATCAAGCTTAGAAAAACACCCCCTAGACGGCGGGTCAAGATAAATTTATACATTTTTCGGTAGAAAAATGTCCCGGCCGAAGGCCGGTTCCTCTTAAAATAGCAGGCTCGCTTTCGCTCGCCAGGTAATAATCGACACCTAAATGGCACGAAAGGTCCTAAAATTGACCACGAAATGGGGCGAAAGGTGTTAAAATCGCCAAACTAATGGGCCGAACGTCTTATAATCTCAAAAATAGTGGGGCTAAACATTAGAAAGAAGGGGGTCCAGAAAAACGGACTGCCTCCCCTTAATTAGATAGCTAAATAATTATGCACAGTCGCCCACAAGAATTATGTTCCTCTCCTTTATTTTTTTATTTCTTTATTTTTGTTTTATGAATGTAAAATGAAAACTCGTATGTATAATCTCCAAAAGGAATTATTTTATCAACAAATGTCAGCCCTATGTAATATTAAAAGCCATATTCTAGAATATGAAGCAGGTCTGAAAGCCCTTGTTAAAAACAAAAATAAAAAAAAATAAAAAAAATCCAAACTATTACTAAAATAGGTAATATTACTCGTACCAGCATAGGTACAGCTCTAAATATATATCAACATGTAATAGTAACAATTCTTAGGTCGAAAATGTATTAAATTGATCTTTAATTTAATCCGTAGAGGAGAAATTTGTTCTAGCCAAAATGTGAAGTAATCGCACATCTTCACCTTTGCTGACTGTCCCTATTGCGAGAGTAGTTTTTAAAGCTGTATTTCATTAAGGGGGGAAAGGGTTTATTTATTGGTCGATATACAGTATATATGTATTTATTATTTCCTCCCTAGACCTTCACCAAGCTTAAAAAGTCATCCCCAAGATTGCCCTTCTAGAATAATTTGTACATTTTTCGGTAGATGAATGTCGCCGTTTCCTCCTAAATCACAGGCTCGCTATTACTTGCCAGGAAAACAATCGACACCTAAATGGTACGAAAGGTCTTAAATAAATTGGGTGAAAGGTCTTAAAATCGACAAACTAATGGGGCTAAACATGGGGGAGAAAGGGGGCCATACAAAACCAACCATCGTCCCTTAATCTGATCAATAAACTGTTTCATGCCAAACTATATTAATACTTTTGTTATAATTTGTTTATTTTCAAACATAAAACAATGAAGAGGGAAGGAGCTCATTTAGGATTATTTACCCCTTCAGTACCGGTGACGTCCTTTAAACTTTAATCTGGCTACTATTAGACGATTGTATTCAGTTTTAAAAGAGTGTCCAGCAATTAACAGGCTTCGACATATCTCCCTTAACCGTTTTTACCAGCACAGATCATTCTTAAACTGCACAAAATCGTCTAAATACAGCAAGCAAGTTAAAATTAAAAAAAGACGTCGCCGGTACAGTAGCGGTAAAAAAGGAAAGCAAGCACTATGTCACGGGTCAGATCGTGACTGTGATTATATACTATAGGGTTAGCTATATTTCTCAAGCGCGGGAAAAATTGGGGAGGCGGGAACAGCTGTAGAGAAAGGGAGAGAAGAGGGGTGGAGGCACAGGCATAGGCCTGTGTACCGCTAGGCACCTCGCGTACATGTGTGCGTGTGTGCGTTCTTGCTTGTGAGCGTGGGTAGGCCGCCGTTACGCGTACATGTGTGTGTGCGTTCATGTTGTAGGCGTGGTCATAGGGAGTGTCCAGTCTTTTCATTGGCACCAAATTCAAAATGTGATGGGGGAGGGGAAAACCGAGGTTATAAAGGGGGCAGGAATGCCCAGGACAGGCCTTATTCTGCTCCTGCCCGACCCCAACGAGATAGTCCAATTTTGTTGTGCCCGCGATGAATGGGTCGGCAGGGCTGCGAGGGCACCTCGTGCCCTAATTCAACCATAATCAGGTGAGTCCAATTCAGTTAGACAAGTGTCAACGTTGATTGAGATATCCAGAGTGATGTGTGGTGGTGAGAGTGATGTGTGGTGGTGTGCTTGTGTGCGTTGGCCAGTCACCAGGACTGAGCCAGACCGTGCACATGGCCAAGGTTGTGACGCCGACCGAATTAGCTTAATGCTATGGCCGAGAATGGCAGATGTAAGCATGACCCCACAGAGGGCTTGCTAAAGGCTAGGGATGCCCAGGGCGACATTGTTCTCCTGCGGCGATATCCCACTGATTTAGCTATGCACGTGGCCAGGGGTGTGTGTGGATGTGTGCGGGTGTGGTGAGTGACGCCGTAACGCTTAACCCCACAGAGGGTGAGGTTACCGCTAGAGGATAGTCGGCTTGAAGGGCTTGTCGTACTGCCCGTTTTGAGACTCTTTAATTAGACAACTCTCATTAGTCTAGCGAGTCACGTGTGTGTGGATGTGTGCGGGTGTGTGAGTGACGCCGTAGCATCTTAACCCCACAGAGGGTGATGGTTACCGCTAGAGGATTGTCGGCTTGAAGGACTTGTCGTACTGCCCGTTTTGAGACCCTTTAATTAGGCAACTCTCATTAGTCTAGCGAGTCGCGTGTGTGGTGTGTCGGTGAGTGACGCCGTAGCTCTCAACCCCACAGAGGGTGAGGTTACTGTTAGAGGATGGTCGGCTTGACTCCCTAGGACTTGTCGTACTGCCGTTTTGAGACTCTTTAATTAGACAACTCTCATTAGTCTAGCGAGTCACGTGTGTGCGGATGTGTGAGTGACGCCGTAGCATCTTAACCCCACAGAGGGTGATGGCTACCGCTAGAGGAGTGTCGGCTTGAAGGGCTTGTCGTACTGCCGTTTTGAGACCCTTTAATTAGGCAACTCTCATTAGTCTAGCGAGTCACGTAACTGAGGTGAGGAGGTGAGAGAGAGAGAGAGTGGTGAGTGTGATTGACGGGTACTGTGAGTGTGGGAAAATCTCGTAGTACCTTATTCGATCATGCGGTCATTTGCTGGGCTAGGCGACGATATCACAGTAGACTAAAGGGTTGGTTGATGTGAGATTTCGTGTGACAAGCAGTAATCAGTATAATGATTTGGGGTAATCTTAGGGGTAGTTATAATACTGGGTAATTGTATTTAGGTAAGTGGATTAGATAAGTGGGTTAGATTGAGTGGCTGAGTGTGTGAATGAAATTGTCTCTTTGATTAATGCAATTTCAGTGTCGCTATTCAATAAAACAATTTTAGTAGGAATGTTTGTTTCTTTAATTCTTACTAACTTTAAGAATATAATTATTATCAATATATACCTATCATTACAATAAATCCGTGTACTCTATTATCCCGCAAGCTGGGAACTGCAATTTTCTTTTCAAATATATTACTGCATCGAGTCAGTATAGATATAAATGTATAGCATGTTCTGGGACTTTTGTTGCCATAATTTCACAAGGGATATTTGTCTATTTTTGATCTAAAGTAACGACACTATCAATTATAGGTTTATTTCCTAGATAATGGGCAAGTGTTACAGTAACCTATTAGTCTTATGATCTTATGATCTATTACAATTGGCGATCTGGACAGGATTACTATTACAATTGGCACCGGGCATGATCTATTACACACTAGCAGATGCGCTGGGTAAGGGTGAAGGCAGAGTAAGGAAGGGGCTGCCACGGAAGTATAAGGGGAATGTTCACTTTATAATTTTAACCCTTTCAAGATTGTGACGCATTTTGACAGTTATTTCTGGCTATCATTAGACTATTTGATTCAGTTTAAGAAGGATCTGTGGGAATTATAAGGGTACAAACTATCTCAATTAACCCTCAGACTTCCAAATGCCCTTCCTAATCTGAATAAAATCGTCTAATAATAACCGGAAAACAGAACAGAAATGCGAATTGGATCTTGAAAGGACTAACAGGTCTTGGGGTTTTCTACTGGCCAGAATTGCGAGTTCGTATGTCTAAAAACAGTAACCTATTCGATGTTTGAGAGTTTCTTGATGTGTTTTAGTTTAACCCGTACTTATGCTTAGTAGACTCGCTTATGAAATTAGCCTACGATGAGACATTTTGCAACAGGCCATTTTGAAATCTAATTATAGAATATCAGAGGCTCGAATACTAGTGTCATATTCATTCAACATTTCAACAACAAAATCCAGCGTAGACATAATAATAGATAGATATATATATATACACAGATGGGCAGATAGAACAGCAGATAGATAGAGAGAGCGACTAATGGACACAATTCTCTGAAGCGATAATATAACAAGCTCTGGCTGTGACGGGAAAGATAAATGTAGAATAGGCGTTTCCGAGCTCAGAGTAGTCATTTCTCTCTCTCTCTCTCTCTCTCTCTCTCTCTCTCTCTCTCTCTCTCTCTCTCTCTCTCTCTCTCTCTCTCTCTCTCTCTCTCTCTCTCTCTCTCTCTCATTTACAGCAGTTATAGCATTTGTATTTATTCTTTCTAATTACCTTTTAAGAACATTTACATACTACATATATACATAATCAAATAAGCCACAAGCCACTTAACAAATTATTTCATGAACAAATCACTTGACAGACAAGAAATTGTAAAACAAAAACAAATGTTGGTAAAATTATATATATTATAACCATTACAAAAAAAAAAAAAAATCCAAGAAAATTGTGTTATGTAATAGAATCCTCTCATGTTGTTTTCTTTACGGCAATTAGAGTAAGTGCTCGTTAGGTAGGACTAGTGAGAGTGAGAGTGAGAGAGAGAGTGAGAGTGAGAGTGAGAGAGAGAGCGAGAGAGTGAAAGAAAGAGAGAGAGAGAGTGAAACAAAACAATTATATTCAGTTTATATTAACCAGGTCAGATATTATGCCATCTGATTTCTTGACACTTGATGACAGAATTAATCCCTTCAGGATTATGACGCATTTTGACAGTTTATTCTGGCAAGCGTTAGACGATTTTATACAACTTAGGGAGGATCTGTGGGCATCAACAGACTAAAGACTACCTCAATTAACCCTCTGACTTCCATATACCCTTCCTAATCTGACTAAAATCGTGTAACAATAGCCAGCATGCACTGTTAAAATACATCAAAATCCTCAAAGGGTTAACATTCATCTCGTCGCTTACAAGGCACCTCAATCAATAGCATAATTTTGTATTGCTCAATATATATATTTTTTATCAATATCTTGCAACGTCTCAGCAATGGAGATGAAGGTATGTGACAATTTTTCGTCTTTCTTTCGGACTTCTTTCTGGACCCCCTTACCCCTCGTGCTTCACCCCATTAGTTTTGAGATTTTAAAGACGATCGCCCCATTAATTCTAAGCCGAGTAATATAATCTGGCAGAAGTATTAACCCCTTCTGTACCGCGAACGTCTTTTCCATTTTATTCAAGGTACCATCGAACAGTTTTATTCAGTTTAGGAAAGACGTCGACCAATTACAAGGCTACAGACTATCTCAATTCATCCTTTTAGCTACCATATATCCTTCCTAAGCTTAACAAAATCGTCTTAATGTAGCTGTTATTAAATGAAAAAGACGTCATCGGTACAGAAGGAGTTAAGGGGAGGTTTTTAGTTTGGTCCCTAGATATCCTTCAAGCTTAAGATTACACCCCCTTGAGCCCCTTTCAAGATAAATTTGTACATTTTTCGGTAGAAAAATATCCCGGCTGAAAGCCGGTTTCTCTTAAAATACAGGCTCGCTATCGCTCGCCAGGATAAAATCGACACCTAAATGGCCCGAAAGGTCTTAAAATCGATAGAAATGGGTAGAAAATTCTTAAAATCGACAAAATAATGGGGCGAACGTCTTATAATTAGAAAAACAATGGGGCTAAACATGAGGGAGAAAGGAGTCAAGAAAAAAATCCCTCAAGTGGAAATCTCCCCGGGTTATTGATTCTGTGTTTGTTTAGTTTGCTCCCTAGTCATCTAACAAATATTTAGAATAAAAACCAAAACCAATACTTCGAGATAAATTTCTATAATCTTTGGCAGATAATTCCTTCGAAATTACAGGCTCGCTGTCGCTCGCCAGAATTTTTTGTAGACACCTTAATGTCACGAAAGGTCTTAATACTGGTAAATATATGGGGCGAAAAGAACCTAACAATAGCGAACAATTTCTAGCAACAATATGACTGGATAAAAAAAAAAAAACGATTAAAAAAATAAATAATAATAAATAAAAAATAAAAAACGCGAAAAACACAAATTATTTTCATTCTTGAGTGGCTTCTACAAAAGTTGGCCCTTCTTGTGGCTTCTGATGAGAGGTCCCTCTGTCCCTCTTTGTTCAGCTGCCACACCCTACCCAATACATCACCACAACAATTATTATTTTTTTATATATTATTATTTTTTTTAGTGCTTCATTTGGTTTATATATTTATTTATTAATATATTTTTGAGCTTCCTCGCTAGACCTCCATCAAGCTTTAAAAAAACAGCCCCTAGACCCCCTTTCAAGATAAAGTTGTACATTTTTCGGTAGAAAAATGTCTCGGCCGAAGGCTGATTCCTTCTAAAATGTCAGGCTCGCTAACGCTCGCCAGGAAAAAATAGACGAATAGGAAATGGCACGAAAAGTCTTAATATTGACAAAGAAATGAGGCGAAAGGTCTGACTCCCCTATTTGTCCAGCTTCCACCTCACCCATAATAACACATCACCATAACAATAATACACAGGAAATACTAAAGCCGGTATCACACAAGCGTTTTTCCCTCAACATTTATCCTCAACACTGGTCTGGCAGCTTTATGAGGTCAACATCTATCATATTTATTTTGCCCAAATTCATATATCATCAGTCTAGTTTCCGATACCAGTGCAAAATATTCCATAAATGTTGCCAGAAAAAAGTTAATCATAGAATGTTGACTATAATAGCTCTCGTGTGATACCGGTTTAAAGGGGACGTAGTGTTTCTTATTTGGTCTATATATTTATTTGTAAATTTATTTTTTATTTTTCTCGCTAGACCTCCATCAAGCTTAAAAAATAACAGCCCCTAGACCCCCTTTAAAGATGAATTTGTATGTTTTTTTTTGTTTTTTTTCGGTAGAAAAATGGCCCGGGCTTTCTAAAATGTCAGGCTCGCTATCGCTCGCCAGGAAATAATCGACTGCTAAATGGAACGAAAGGTCTTAATATTGACAAAGAAATGAGGCGAAAGGTCTGACTCCCCTCTTTGTCCAGCTGCCCCATCCCACCCATGATAAACACATCACCACAACAATGATAAACAGGAAATACTAAGAGGATAAAGAATGAGTGTATAGTACTGTATAGTCTTCTCTCTCTCTCTCTCTCTCTCTCTCTCTCTCTCTCTCTCTCTCTCTCTGATACGTGGTCAGCTCACAGAGTTTTGCGCCAGAGCACCTAAGACCAGGAAGCGTTTTTGTATCCCTGGTGGTGGTGTGGACGACGTAGTTGCAGCAGTTGACGACGTATCAAAGCTGGCCCCTGTTAATACAATGTACGTCATCCACGTTGGATCCAACGATGTACAGCGAACCCGGTCGGAAGATTTGCTTTTAAAGTACCAGCAGCTGATCAAGTCGTTTAAGGAGAAGTCATCAAGGATCATCGTCTCAGGAATCGTCCCCCGGCTCGGTGTAGAGAGCCGATTTTACAACATAGCCACCAGCACAAATCGTTGTCTAGCAAACCTCTGCAGGAAGGAGAACGTGGGATTCGTCGACACCTGGGACAATTTCTACTACGATGACTATTTGTTTTCGGACGATGGAGTTCATCTGAACCAGGTGGGAGCAGCACGTTTTGGGCGTCTTCTCAACGATGCGGTGAAGGATTTTCGGAGAAGAAATCGACTCAGCACAGGACAAACAGGAAGGAGGACCGAAGACAGCAGGACGGCAACATACAAAGGAATTAAATACTAATCCGTCAAGAACCGCGAATTTGGATAAAGCTCCACCAACACGACCCAAATTCAAAACCGCCAGGGATAACGACCGAGGACCGAGGACAGCCATGAATGTAAATGTAGATCAGACTAGAACCAAAAATTCGATGAAAGAACGTTCTGTGAGTTCTAAAACTGCAAATTTAAAGGTTTTCTATGCAAACGCTCGTAGCATACGCAATAAATTTTCAGATTTAGAGGAACTAGTGTTTACAGATAATTATGATGTGATTGGCATAACAGAATCTTGGCTCAATACAGAAGATAGAGACTTTTTAGCAGAGTATTCACTTCCCGGTTATGTAATGTTTGAGAACAGCCGAATAAATAAAAATGGAGGTGGCGTTTTATTTTATATCAAAGAAAGTCTTAACCTGACCCTCGTGTCAAAACCTCAAATTGTGAACGTCGACACATCTTTTGTGCTAATAAAGAATAATAAAGGTACAAAAATAATACTTGCGTTAATATACAGACCTCCAGCTCAATCAGTGCAAACTGACCGAGAAATTTACGAACAAATTGCAGATGTAAGTAACTCACAAGATACCGTAATTTTTGGCGACTTTAATTTACCTGTGACCAAGTGGGGCGATACTCTTACTTCACACTCCGGACATGACTTGTATGCGAACTTGCAAGAGAGTTCGCTTTATCAATTTGTTCGAACGCCGACCCGTGGTAATAACGTTCTTGACATTGTACTTGCAACAAAAGAAGAATTGATAGAGAATTTGAATGTTGGTGATGAATTCAGTAACAGCGACCATCGTACGATAACTTTCACTTTAAACTTTACTAGTAACGAACCAAATAGTAGCATCGAAAAAGTCCCTAATTTCAAGAAAGCAAACTTCCATAAACTTAGAGCTATGTTTAAAGAAACTGACTGGAGCTTTTTAATTAACAATAACGACATAAATACATCTTGGAAGTTATTCGAAACCACTTACCTAAAAGCAGTGCAAGACTGCATACCATCGAAAATACGGCGTCCAGGCCATAATAATAAGCCCAAATGGTGGAATAAAGATATTTCAAACTGCCTGCTTGCTAAAAAATTTGCTAATGATAGATTAAAATCCTCACAAAATGACGAAGAACGGGTGAAATTTGTAGAGCTACGACGCAAAGCCAAAAAGTTAATTAAGCAAAGTAAAAAGACCTTAGAGTTACATATTGCGAATCAAAGTAAAACAAACCCGAAAGAATTCTATAGTTATATCAGAAAGAAAAAAGTAGTTACTTCAACTGTTGGATCGTTAGTCTCGATGAAAATGGAGAATACACCAAAGACGAAGTACAAATGAGTAATGCCCTCAATACCTTCTTTGCATCAGTTTTTACAACAGAAGACCTCAGTGATATCCCTACACCATCGCCGATTCAGATTGATAATTCAGATGTTCTAAGCAATATCACCGTTACAGAGAGAGAAGTATTGAATTGTTTAGATAAACTCAAGGTAAATAAAACGCCAGGACCTGATACAATCTCGCCTAGAGTTCTAAAGGAAGCTAAGGATGAGCTCTCCAAACCACTGACATTACTATTCAATAAATCCTTGCAGTCTGGAACTATGCCTGATCAGTGGAAGCTAGCCAACGTAACACCGATATTCAAAAAAGGCAGCAAATCCCTACCCAGTAACTATCGTCCAATTAGCTTAACCTCAGTTGTATGTAAAATGCTAGAAACGGTCATACGAGACAGACTCGTAAATCACTTAGAGGAAAATAACATACTTAAAGATACTCAACACGGCTTTCGTAAAAAACGTTCCTGTTTAACAAACCTCTTAGACTTCTTCCACAATATCCTCAACCTCTACGATGAGAGTAAAGCTGTAGATATTATATACCTTGATTTTCAAAAGGCCTTTGACAAAGTTCCCCACAAACGTTTACTGCTAAAACTAAAAGCGCATGGAATACAAGACGGTGTGTTGAAATGGATAGAAAATTGGCTCAGCAACAGAAAGCAAAGGGTAGTCATAAACGGGAAGGCATCTAAATGGACCAATGTAAGTAGCGGGGTACCCCAGGGATCGGTACTAGGACCAATTCTCTTTCTAATTTACATCAACGACATAGATGAGGGTCTCACCTATACAATCTCAAAATTTGGTGACGATACAAAAATTGCAAATAGCGTACTCTCAAAAGAACAAGTTGACGATATGCAACACAATCTAGATAAATTGTCATGTTGGGCCCAAATTTGGCAAATGAGTTTCAATGCGGATAAATGTAAAGTACTACATGTCGGATACCTAAATGAGAAAGCAAACTATTCGATGAATGGCACTCAGCTTAAGAATGTAAACAGAGAAACCGATCTGGGAGTAACAATATCGAGTAACCTAAAACCGAGTCAACAATGTTCAGAAGTTGTTAAGAAGGCAAACAAAATAATTGGCTTTATAGGCAGGTCATTTGAGCATAAATCCAAAGAAGTTATCCTAACCCTTTACAATTCCTTAGTTCGCCCTCTTCTGGAATACTGCTTTCAATCCTGGTGCCCTTATTACCAAAACGATATAAACAAGCTAGAACAAGTTCAACGTAGAGTTACCAAAATGATACCTAGCCTAAAGAACAAACCATACGAAGAGCGTCTTAGAGAATTAAATCTATTTCCTTTAACCCAGCGCAGATTAAGAGGTGACTTAATTCAAGTGTTCAAAATCATCAAAGGCATCGACAATATGAACTGTAGTAAGTACTTCACTATCGACCAATCTAATTACACACGGGGAAACGGTTGCAAAATTATTGGTAAATCTTTTAACTCGCACGAATCTAAGAATTTCTTCTTCAATCGAGTTGTCAACTTGTGGAATGGGCTTCCCCGAAACGTTATAGACTGCATCACCGTCGATTCATTTAAACTCCGCCTAGACAAATATCTCATCAAACCCGCGACTGACTGCGTTTGTAAATTAATAACTTTATTTTATCCCCCCCTCAGTTACTAACCCATCTGTCCTCTACTAACTTCCTAATCCTGCCACGGACATTAGTTCCAGGGCAGTAATTCCCTTTCCAATGTTCCCTTACCCACTCTAAACCACTGTTTGGACACTTGATCCTCAGTGTTTTGGAGGACAAGCAACCTAGAAGGGTCACTAGATCTGGTGTTGCTTGATTTCCTTTGTACTCCTTTGTACTCTCTCTCTCTCTCTCTCTCTCTCTCTAAGATTATTAATTTAACGCTGGCTCTTCCCTTGTACTCTCTCTCTCTCTCTCTCTCTCTCTCTCTCTCTCTCTCTCTCTCTCTCTCTCTCTCTCTCTCTCTCTCTCTCTCTCTCTCTCTCACGAAGATTAATAGTTCAAGGCTCGCTCCTCCCTTTTATTCTCGTTCTCTGGGTTTCAACGACAAAGCTCGTTCTTATTCTCATTTTCTTATAATTTCTTTCATTGACGTATAATTTTCTTTCTCTCAATTTTTCTTCCTCTGAATCCATTTACAAGTTTCCGTCTTTTTGGTTCATGTGTTGTTTTTGTTTTCTTTTCTTTTTTTCTGGGAGTCTACTTTTGGTGCATTACTGAAACAAAGGCGGTGGGAATTGTTTTTAAGAGACTAAACTGAAACCCATACCTAACCTAATCTAACAAGTAACCCCACACACACACACACACCTATACACACACACACACAAACACACTTAAAGTAACCCTTAATGAGTATGCTTTTTTCTTCACACTTTGCTACAAACTCTATAAATTACCCAGTGTATTTTCCGTATGAGCGGCTGCGATACCGTTCTCTTCAATTTTTGTATTTAATGTCAATTTGTAGTCGGAGAATTTGGTGGGTGGAGAGAGAGCCACCCATTTTACTATCCTGGTCTTCCACTCAACAGTGTCTACTTATTTTAGAATTAAGTCCGGATTGCTTAGCAGGGACCATAGGATCTGTGTGGAGAATATTTATGTAACTATTTAACATTCCCTCTCTCTCTCTCTCTCTCTCTCCTTCCTGTGCTATCCTTGTCTTCCACTTTCCTTTGGGGGTTCTGCAAAAATGTCTACTAGAATTAAGATCTGATCACCTCGTTTGCATCGTAAGATCTGTGTGGTCAGTGTATCTAAGTAAAAGTAACTCTAACTCTCATTCACTCTCTTTCTCTCTCCCTCTCTCTCACACACAAACACACACTCTCTCATACACTCTTTTTATCCCTCTCCTCACACACACACACACACACACACACTCTCTCACACACACACACGCTCTCTCTCTCTCTCTCTCTCTCTCTCTCTCTCTCTCTCTCTCTCTCTCTCTCTCTCTCTCCCCCCCCCCCCCCGGGGGCTAGGTTATGGTAGGCGTCCCGGCCACTTCGGTAGTTATCTTAAAGTCAAATGAGGGGAGGCGGGCGGTATATGGAGTGCTTAACGGAGGAGGAGGAGGAGGAGGAGAAGAGAGATATATAGATAGATATACAGACACAGACAGAAAAATACATAGATATATAGAGATTGATATATATAGATAGATAGATAGATAGATAGAGAGAGAGAGCGTGTGTGTATGAGAGAGAGCAGAGAGAGAGAGAGAGGGAGAGAAAGAGACTGTTTGTGTACGAGAAAGGCAGAGAGAGAGTAGAGGAGAATAGGCATGTTTCTGAGAAGATATACAATTACACACATTCACATTAATTATTCAAGTTATAGTTTCCACACACAGAATGATTTACTGATAAGCAGAAATATCGGTGACGGTGAACATAATACAGCGAATATTATCATCTAAAAGTAAAGGAGAGAAGAGTGAACCGAAAGAAGATATTATAAAAGAAACAACAATGTAATCGGTAGAACTATAAATGCGTGGAAGACAAACACTTGGTTGATTTTAGTTGAATCTTAAGGGGTAGGGTAGTGGTTATTGTTGGCCTATTTATTTATTAATTCACTTATTTTTTAGTTTCCTCGCTAGACCTCTTATCAAGTTTAAAAAAACACCCCCTAGACCGCCCTTCAAGCTAAATTTGTACATTATTCGGTAGAAAATTGTCCCGGCCGAAGGCCGATTCCTATTAAAGCATACAGGCTCACTAACGCTCGCCAGGAAAAAATCGACACCTAAATGGCACGACAGGTCTAAAAATTGAAAACGAAATGGGGTGAAATGTGTTAAAATCGGCAAACTAATGGGCCGAACGTCTTAAAATCTCGAAACTAATTGGGCTAAACGTGATGGAGAAGGAAGTCCAGAAAAAGCGACTACCTCCCCCTTAAAGCATTTACGAATGGGTAGTGGATTCGTTATTATAATTAAGGCATTATTATGTATATATTTCAATCTTCTACAGTATATGCCGCTGTAGGAACGAGCTATCTTTCTTTTTATTAAGGCTCATAGAAAAAAATAATGGAGTACTGCCTGGGAGTATTTGGGAAATCGTCGAAAATAATGTTATCTAAACCAGTGTTTACGTAATAAGTCCTACCGAAGTTATAACTAACATTTTTTTTTTTTTTTTTTTTTTTTTTAATCTGGCGATTAATTAACTTGAGCTCATCTTGATAGCTCAGCTATTATGATATTTTTGTTTACGAAATTTGGCGTAATTATGAAAATCTGATGTAGGTCAAATGCATAGACAAAGCAGATCCTTATTTTCCCATTGAGTTTCGAGAAATCAGTTGGTGACCAAGATAAGGCTGAGTGTATGAATCCCATTACTATTACCATTAAACGACTACTACTATTACTACTACTAATACTAATACTATTATTACTACTACTACTATTATTACTACTACTATTTACTGCTACTACTACACGTGAGAGTTCCTGGCAAGTGCCTCCATTACTGTATGATGACTAAGAGGGACCAGACTATAATGCATCCCATAACTACTACCATTACTACTACTATTATCGTTATTACTACTACTATTACTACTGATACTACTACTACCACTTACTACATGGCAGCCATTTGGCACCTATAACATTACGTCCTATACCCTGTTCCAAGTAAGTAGTCCAAAACTCTTGAACATTAACCTCTATAACTCACACACGACTAGAGTAATCCAGCTAATATTTCTACAATTTGGGAACAGCCAGCCAGGGAATCGTTGTGGAAATTTACAGCCCATTCACTCTAGCCCTTTTTTGGTTACAGAGGTTAGAAATCAAGATTTTTGGACTACCTGTTTGGAACAGGGTATAGTACACTTCTGATAGTTAAGGGGGCCCACCTCGCTTTTTTTTCCCTCTTTCTCTCCCTCTCTCTTTGGCTTGTATCCATTCGGCCTCATTCAGCCCACTGTTTTAAGACGTTTACCCCATCCAGATGTCAATATTTTCCTGGCGAGCGGTAGGGAGCCTGCATATATATATTTTTGTTTTGACAGCAAGCTAAATTTGTACGATTTTCGATAGAAAAATGTCTCCGGCGAAGCCGGGTTTCTCCATACAATGCTGGCTCGCTATCACTCGCCAGAAAGAAATTGACACCTGGATGGGGATAAACGTCTTAAAACAGTTGGCTGAATGGGGATCGAATGGATTCAAGCGAGAGAAAAGGAGATACATAGAAATAAAGCAGTTGACCCCCATTAACCCCTTCTCTACCGGCGACGTTTTTTTAATTGTATTCTTGCTATTTTAGATGATCTTGTGCAGTTTAAGAAAGATCCGAGGTAGCAAAAAGGGTCAAGTGAGACAGTTCGAAGCCTGTTAATTGCTGGAGGCCCTTTTTAAACTGAATGACATCATCTAATAGTAGCCAAAATAAGACTACAGGACCTCGCCGGTACAAAAGGGGTTAAGAGTGTGGTAAGAGTGTATGGTAAAACCCCCCGACCGTCTCTTACCAAACCGACCCCCCCCCCCATAACGTCACCACCAAACCGACCCCCAACACTACCATAACGTTACCACCAAACCGACCCCCCCCCCATAACGTCACCACCAAACCGACCCCCAACACTACCATAACGTCACCACCAAACCGACCCCCAACACTACCATAACGTTACCACCAAACCGACCCCCCCCCCCCATAACGTCACCACCAAACCGACCCCCAACATTACCATAACGTCACCACCAAACCGACCCCCCCCCCATAACGTCACCACCAAACCGACCCCCCCCCCCCCATAACGTCACCACCAAACCGACCCCCAACATTACCATAACGTCACCACCAAACCGACTCCCCCCCCCCATAACGTTACCACCAAACCGACCCCCAACATTACCATAACGTTACCACCAAACCGATCCCCAACATTACCATAACGTTACCACCAAACCGAACCCCCCCCCCATAACGTCACCACCAAACCGGCCCCCAACACTACCATAACGTTACCACCAAACCCACCCCCCCCCCATAACGTTACCACCAACCCGACCCCCCCCCCATAACGTCACCACCAAACCGACCCCCAACACTACCATAACGTTACCACCAAACCGCCCCCCCCCATAACGTCACCACCAAACCGACCCCCAACATTACCATAACGTCACCACCAAACCGATCCCCAACATTACCATAACGTTACCACCAAACCGACCCCCCCCCCATAACGTCACCACCAAACCGACCCCCAACACTACCATAACGTTACCACCAAACCGCCCCCCCCGCCATAACGTCACCACCAAACCGATCCCCAACATTACCATAACGTTACCACCAAACCGACCCCCCCCCCATAACGTCACCACCAAACCGATCCCCAACATTACCATAACGTCACCACCAAACCGACCCCCAACATTACCATAACGTCACCACCAAACCGACCCCCCCCCCATAACGTCACCACCAAACCGACCCCCAACATTACCATAACGTCACCACCAAACCGACCCCCAACATTACCATAACGTTACCACCAAACCGACCCCCAACCCCATAACGTCACCACCAAACCGACCCCCAACATTACCATAACGTCACCACCAAACCGACCCCCCCCCACCACCACCATTACCATAACGTCACCACCAAACCCACCCCCAACATTACCATAACCACACCACCAAACCACCGACCCCAACATTACCATAACGTCACCACCAAACCGACCCCCCCCCCTTACCATAACGTCACCACCAAACCGACCCCCAACATTACCATAACGTCACCACCAAACCGACCCCCCCCACCACCACCACCTTACCATAACGTCACCACCAAACCGACCCCCACCATTACCATAACGTCACCACCAAACCGACCCCCAACATTACCATAACGTCACCACCAAACCGACCCCCAACATTACCATAACGTCACCACCAAACCGATCCCCAACATTACCATAACGTTACCACCAAACCGACCCCCCCCCCCATAACGTCACCACCAAACCGACCCCCAACATTACCATAACGTCACCACCAAACCGACCCCCAACACTACCATAACGTCACCACCAAACCGACCCCCAACATTACCATAACGTCACCACCAAACCGACCCCCAACATTACCATAACGTTACCACCAAACCGACCCCCCCCCCATAACGTCACCACCAAACCGACCCCCCCCCACCACCACCACCATTACCATAACGTCACCACCAAACCGACCCCCAACATTACCATAACGTCACCACCAAACCGACCCCCCCCCCCTCACGTCCCCACCAAACCGTCCCCCAACATTACCATAACGTCACCACCAAACCGACCCCCAACACTACCATAACGTCACCACCAAACCGACCCCCAACATTACCATAACGTCACCACCAAACCGACCCCCCCCCCATAACGTCACCACCAAACCGACCCCCAACATTACCATAACGTCACCACCAAACCGACCCCCAACATTACCATAACGTCACCACCAAACCGACCCCCAACATTACCATAACGTTACCACCAAACCGACCCCCCCCCCCATAACGTCACCACCAAACCGACCCCCAAAATTACCATAACGTCACCACCAAACCGACCTCCAACATTACCATAATGTCACCACCAAACCGACCCCCAACATTACCATAACGTTACCACCAAACCGACCCCCCCCCCACCACCACCACCATTACCATAACGTCACCACCAAACCGACCCCCAACACTACCATAACGTCACCACCAAACCGACCCCCAACATTACCATAACGTCACCAAAACCGACCCCCAACATTACCATAACGTCACCACCAAACCGACCCCCAACATTACCATAACGTCACCACCAAACCGACCCCCCCCACCACCACCACCATTACCATAACGTCACCACCAAACCGACCCCCAACATTACCATAACGTCACCACCAAACCGACCCCCAACACTACCATAACGTCACCACCAAACCGACCCCCAACATTACCATAACGTCACCACCAAACCGACCCCCCCCACAACATTACCATAACGTCACCACCAAACCGACCCCCAACATAACCATAACGTCACCACCAAACCGACCCCCCCCCATAACGTCCCCACCAAACCGACCCCCAACATTACCATAATGTCACCACCAAACCGACCTCCAACATTACCATAATGTCACCACCAAACCGACCCCCAACATTACCATACCGGTACCACCAACCCGACCCCCCCCCCATAACGTCACCACCAAACCGACCCCCAACATTACCATAACGTCACCACCAAACCGACCTCCAACATTACCATAACGTCACCACCAAACCGACCCCCAACATTACCATAACGTCACCACCAAACCGACCCCCCCCCCCCCACCACCATTACCATAACGTCACCACCAAACCGACCCCCAACATTACCATAACCACACCACCAAACCGCCCCCCCCCCCATAACGTCACCACCAAACCGACCCACAACATTACCATAACGTTACCACCAAACCGACCCCCCCCCCCACCACCATTACCATAACGTCACCACCACGGACATAATAGTAAGGAGGGGGGGATTTTTTAGTATCTCAAAAGCCTTGGGGTCCATTGCGGGTTGGTACTTAAGATGATAAGATAATGAATTCGTTGCAAGGAGTGTGGAAGAATTTGTATCTCCAAGGCTTTGCTCTCCTTCCCGAACAAGATCATTTACAGTATATAATAAGCAAAACAAATAATTACAAGGATTGTGGATTGAGTACATTTCAAAAGTCTTGTGGTTCATTTTGGAAATATACTATAATAGATATAAACAAGTTTAATTGCAAGGAGTATGCAATGGGTATATTCCAAAGGCCTTGCGGTCTATTCCGATATAACAACATAATGATTGCAAAGAGTAGATAAATTAATATAAAAGACCTTGTGATTAGTTCCGGAAACATGCTTAAGATAATACAAGATAATTAATTACAAGGAGTGTGGAATGGGTAATATCTCAAAGACCCTGTGGTCCATTCCGGGAAGCTACTCTTTCTAACAAAGAAATAATTGACATAGTTCAGCATAGTGACTGAAAAATGTGCAAAGTAATGTGTAACACTATTTCCTCCGAGGGAGGTCTTTTTGGACTTCCCCTTTCGCTCTGTCAATTTGGAGATTTTGTATACGTTTCACTAAAATAATTCGGCAATAATAAGAGGCTTCACCCCATTCAGGTGAAGATTTTATTCTGGGCGAGCGACATCAAACCTGTAATTTAGAAGAAATTGGTCTTTGGCCGGGACATTTTTCTATCGAAAAATGTACAAATTCGGCTTAAAGGGGGTCTGGACGGGCATTTTCCTTTAGTTTGAAGGAATTCTGGGAAGGCGTATTTGTTAGCCTAGGGGACAAATTCAAATATATTGCTCGAAAATGGTAAACACAAGCAATAAGCTCAATAATAATTAAACAAAATATCATGATAACCCCAAAGAGGTCGGACCAGATAGTGTTAACCTTTCAGTATTAGGGCGACTTATTATCACTTTATTCAAGCTTATAAATTTAATTGGGGGTGTTTGGTGTTGGAGTGAAATTAATACAAAATACATTATACTCATCATTATTCATAAACTATATTTGTATTACAACATTAAGAATACAAGTACCTTCTACTATCTATTCTGCAGTTAATGAAGTCATTTAATATTCAATGTATGCAATGGTTGTGAAGATATTGTTTGTTATAATAAAATCACATTACGCGGTTCACACAGACTATACAAATATACAAAATAATATACTAAGAGGCAGCGTTGTCAATGTCCGGCAGGTGAGTAACCCAATTCTGCGCCACTCTCTATACCTATACATATTATATATATACACACACACACACGCGGGGTGTCCCGAGATAGACGTACCAAACTTCAGGATATGATTATCTAGATGATTCTAAGCATAAAATGTTCTATAACAAAAATTCTAAATCTCAACCGTTGAAGAGGTAGTGAAGGTTTTATATAGTGTCATCCCCTGCATTGCTGTAATGGACTCTTCCATGTCAAAGAGTTTCCAGCAGGTCCAAAGTGAGCAAATATGTCTATAATAATTTTGCAGCTTACAGAATTATATAATCTTGATAATATCATGGTAAAATAATTCCAGTTATATAAGGGTGTGGTAAGCTCTAGGACAGCTAGGCCACCCTTATGGGTAAATACTTTAAACAAAATGCCATTTCCAACAGGCAATATAGCTGTAACGAGTAAAATTTGGAATTTTGCTAACAGAACATTTTATACTTTAAATATATTTCCTAACCCAATCCTGCAGTTTGGCACATCTATTTCGGGACACCCTGTATATAGTGTGTTTATATATGTATTATATATATAATTATATATATATAAATATATATATATATATATATATATATATATATATATATAGAGAGAGAGAGAGTACAAAGGAGTACAAAGGAAATCAAGCAACAACAGATCTAGTGACCCTTCTAGGCTGCTTGTTCTCCAAAACACTGAGGATCAAGTGTCCAAACAGTGGTTTAGAGTGGGTAAGGGAACATTGGAAAGGGAACTACTGCCCTGGAACTAATGTCCGTGGCAGGATTAGGAAGTTAGTAGGGGACAGATGGGTTAGTAACTGAGGGGGTGATAAAATAAAGTTATTCATTTACAAACGCAGTCAGTCGCGGGTTTGATGCGAGATATTTGTCTAGCGGAGTTTAAATGAATCAACGGTGCTGCAGTCTATAATGTCTCGGGGAAGCCCATTCCACAAGTTGACAACTCGATTGAAGAAGAAATTCTTAGATTCATGTGAGTTAAAAGATTTACCAATAATTTTGCAACCGTTTCCCCGCGTGTAATTAGATTGGTCGATAGTGAAGTACTTACTACAGTTCATATTGTCGATGCCTTTGATGATTTTGAACACTTGACTTAAGTCACCTCTTAATCTGCGCTGGGTTAAAGAAAATAGATTTAATTCTCTAAGACGCTCTTCGTATGGTTTGTTCTTTAGGCTAGGTATCATTTTGGTAACTCTACGTTGAACTCGTTCTAGCTTGTTTATATCTTTTTGGTAATAAGGGCACCAGGATTGAAAGCAGTATTCCAGAAGAGGGCGGACTAAGGAATTGTAAAGGGTTAGGATAACTTCTTTGGATTTATGCTCAAATGACCTTTTTTTTTTTTTTTTTTTTTCTATGTGATTGAGGGAGGCAAAAGGCATAACTGCCTATAGCGAGTGCCTCCCCAATAGTTGAAAGAGTGACAGGGCCAAAATCAAGGGACGTTTGAGCCAAAATGCCTGGACGCACGGAGTTTGAAGCAATTTAAGTCATAGGAAAAGGGAAAGACTGATTCTGGGAGAGAGTTCCAGAGCTCAGCTGTTGAGTAGAAGAAAGTTTGAGAGTAACTTTTCACTCTTGGGTTGGAGAGTTGCACAGAGTAGGGGTGGGATTGAGTTGCAAGACGGGTACCACGTGCCCTACGTAAAGGAGGTGGTATGCACTGGGATAGCTCTGAGGAACACTGATTATTATAGTAGCGATAGAATAGCGAGAGAGATGCAACATTGCGGCGGAGAGAGAGAGATTGCAGAGAGTTGGTGAGTGGACGGGAGTTAATGATACGAAAGGCCTTCCTTTCAACTTTGTCTAGGAGAGCGTGTGAGAGGAACCTCCCCACACATGTGAACAATACTCAATACAAGGGCGCACTATGCCCCTGTACAGAGCAAGAAGCTGTGCAGGGGAAAAGAACCCCCTAAGGCGGTTGAGCACACCCAGCTTCTGGGAGGCTGCCTTAGCAAGACTGGTAATATGGTCCTTCCAAATGAGAGCAGAAGAAAAAGAGACACCAAGAATATTGAGAGAAGATGAAGGGTTGATTTTTGTATTGCTGAAGAATAAGGGATAGTCCGCTGGGAGATCCTGACGGGTAGATAGATGGAGAAATTGGGTTTTGGAAGCATTAAAGTTAACAAGGTTTTCTCTGCCCCAATTGGAAATAGTATTTAGATCAGAATTTAAGAGTTCTATGGCTTCATTACGTTTGTCGTTGAGGGATTGCTGCTGACCTGCCTATAAAGCCAATTATTTTGTTTGCCTTCTTAACAACTTCTGAACATTGTTGACTCGGTTTTAGGTTACTCGATATTGTTACTCCCAGATCGGTTTCTCTGCTTACATTCTTAAGCTGAGTGCCATTCATCGAATAGTTTGCTTTTTCATTTAGGTATCCGATATGTAGTACTTTACATTAACCGCATTGAAACTCATTTGCCAAATTTGGGCCCAACATGACAATTTATCTAGATTGTGTTGCATATCGTCAACTTGTTCTTTTGAGAGTACGCTATTTGCAATTTTTGTATCGTCAGCAAATTTTGAGATTGTACAGGTGAGACCCTCATCTATGTCGTTGATGTAAATTAGAAAGAGAATTGGTCCTAGTACCGATCCCTGGGGTACCCCGCTACTTACATTGGTCCATTTAGATGCCTTACCGTTTATGACTACTCTTTGCTTTTTGTCGCTGAGCCAATTTTCTATCTATTTCAACACATCGTCTTGTATTCCATGCACTTTTAGTTTTAGCAGTAAACGTTTGTGGGGAACTTTGTCAAAGGCCTTTTGAAAATCAAGGTATATAATATCTACAGCTTTACTCTCATCGTAGAGGTTGAGGATATCGTGGAAGAATTCTAAGAGGTTTGTTAAATAGGAACGTTTTTTACGAAAGCCATGTTGAGTATCTTTAAGTAAGTTATTTGCCTCTAAGTGATTTACGAGTCTGTCTCTTATGACCGTTTCTAGCATTTTACATACAATTGAGGTTAAGCTAATTGGACGATAGTTACTGGGTAGGGATTTGCTGCCTTTTTTGAATATCGGTGTTACGTTGGCTAGCTTCCACTGATCAGGCATAGTCCAAGACTGCAAGGATTCATTGAATAGCAATGTCAGTGGTTTGGAGAGCTCATCCTTAGCTTCCTTTAGAACTCTAGGCGAGATTGTATCAGGTCATGGCGTTTTATTTACCTTGAGTTTATCTAAACAATTCAATACTTCTCTCTCTGTAACGGTGATATTGCTTAGAACATCTGAATTATCAATCTGAATCGGCGATGGTGTAGGGATATCACTGAGGTCTTCTGTTGTAAAAACTGATGCAAAGAAGGTATTGAGGGCATTACTCATTTGTACTTCGTCTTTGGTGTATTCTCCATTTTCATCGACTAACGGTCCAACAGTTGAAGTAATTACTTTTTTCTTTCTGATATAACTATAGAATTCTTTCGGGTTTGTTTTACTTTGATTCGCAACATGTAACTCCAGGGTCTTTTTACTTTGCTTAATTAACTTTTTGGCTTTGCGTCGTAGCTCTACAAATTTCACCCGTTCTTCGTCATTTTGTGAGGATTTTAATCTATCATTAGCAAATTTTTTAGCAAGCAGACAGTCTGAAATATCTTTATTCCACCATTTGGGCTTATCATTATGGCCTGGACGCCGTATTTTCGATGGTATGCAGTCTTGCACTGCCTTAAGGTAAGTGGTTGTGAAACACTCCCAAGATGTATTTATGTCGTTATTGTTAGTCAGAAAGCTCCAGTCAGTTTCTTTAAGCTTTGATTTAAGTTTATGAAAATTTGCTTTCTTGAAATTAGGGACTTTCTCAATGCTGCTATTTGATTTGTTACTAGTAAACTTTAAAGTGAAAGTTATCGTACGATGGTCGCTGTTACTGAATTCATCACCAATATTCAAATTCTCTATTAATTCTTCTTTTGTTGCGAGTACAAGGTCAAGCACATTATTACCACGGGTCGGTCGGAGATTGTACAAATTGAAAAAGTGAACTCTCTTGCAAGTTAGCATAGAGGTCGTGTCCAGAGTGTGAAGTAAGAATATCGCCCCATTTAGTCACGGGTAAGTTGAAATCGCCAAGAATTACGGTATCTTGTATGTTAGTTATTTCTGCAATTTGTTCATAAATTTCACTGTCAGTTTGCACTGATTGAGCTGGGGGTCTGTATAATAAAGCTAGTGTTATTTTAGTTCCTCGTTTATTATTTAATAGTACGTAAGATATGTCTATATTCGCAATTTGAGGTTTTGACATTAAGAGGATTAAGACTTTCCTTTATAAAAAACAGAACTCCTCCTCCATTTCTATTGATCCGATTTTTCTCAAACATTGTATAACCAGGAAGCGTATATTCGGCTAAAAAGTCTCTGTCTTCCGTATTTAACCAAGATTCTGTAATACCGATTATATCATAATGTTCTGTAAACACGATTTCCTCTAGCTCTGAAAATTTATTGCGTATGCTACGAGCATTTACATAAAACACCTTAAGAGTATTAGAGTTGGATGTTACTAAATGTGCATTGTCTGAATTTTCAGTTCGTATAATTTTCAGTTCGTATTTGACTTACACTACCCCCAGAGAGAGAGAGAGAGAGAGAGAGAGAGAGAGAGAGAGAGAGAGAGAGAGAGAGAGTATCTCGCAAATACACGTGAGTTAATTCGTGTTTTATACTCTCAGCGGAGCTCAAACCAACGGCAGACAGGACCAGTTTCCATGCTAATTAAATCAAAGAGGAGGTGTGGCAGAGTGGTCTTGCCACTGGACTGGTAATCCAATGGACCCGGGTTCGAATCCCACAATGTCAATGGGAAGATATTATTATGTCTCTCCACTAACCAACTTTACTCCTAAACTCGATTAATGAAATTAACAAACACATGTGGCAGTCCGGGGATTCGAACCTAGGATGCTCATACCAAAAATCAACACACTTATGCATTGCACCACGAAGACAGTTAAAGAATACTGCACAAGCCTACGATTTATTATGCAGTTTCGAATCCTGCATACCAATCTAAGCATGTACAATATCCCAACTGCACTATCGGAGGCTATGCATAGGTGAAAGGAAATAGTAATTAATGGGACACTTAACCCTAGGGAAGGCCTCTCGATAAACTACTACTGAACCTGAATGAATTATTATGTTCTCTCCACCAACCAACTTTACTCCTAAACTCGATTAATGAAATTAACAAACACATGTGGCAGTCCGGGGATACGAACCTAGGATGCTCACACCGAAAATCAATACACTTATGCATTGCACCACGAAGACAGTTAACCCGGCAACGGCATGGGGGGGGGGGTATTTAACTAGCTGCCCATGGGCGAGCATATTGGCTACATTCAGGCCTATAATCGTAATTTTACGATAAATATCGTTATTACTTATTCATATGAGCCTATTTTACCTTCACTATGAAGATAGTAACCTGTAACAACAATAAAACAAGTGAAAATATAATTTTTCTGGTCAAAATCGCGAATATAGATGGACCAGCCCATTCATGAATTATGGAGAAAATTGAGGCAACCCCTCCCTCCACCAGGCCTCTAGCCACACTGAGCCTACTCATTCACACACTCGGTTGTATAACACAGTCGCTAGGCACGTAAGCACATCCTCCACACATTTTGCTAATGTTAGCACAAAAATATACCAACGAATTAGGGAATAATAGGGAAAATAGGTGATAATTGAAGGGGGAGGGGAAAAGGGGGAAGGAGATGTGGATAAAAAAATAAAAATAAAAATAAAAATTGTTTAGTGCTACTGGGGCCGTTTAAATGTTTTTTTTAGGCCTCCCTCTTAAGAGCTTTGCCGCCGTCGCCCAGTAAAACGTCTTATGAGCTTTGCCGCCTTTTACGGGTTAAGGAATACTGCACAAGCCTACGATTTATTATGCAGTTTCGAATCCTGCATACCAATCTAAGCATTTGTGCTGTACCTAGTCTCAGTGCATTACCACAGCACACCGAAATGCCAGAAAAATACCCTCATTATTCCCTGATTAAATAGCATTGTATGAATATTCCCATATTAAAAAATATGTTACAGGGGGGCAATGCCTAGTGAGTTAATTGCTCAATAGGTGGCGTTCTGAGAGTGAGGGTCCGAGTGTGGGGGGTAAGACTGTGAAGCGCAGAGGCGAAGTGGCTTCAGAGATGGAGTTGCTTCGAGCCGGGGTGCTTCGCATGTCTCACTCCCTAGACTGGAACAAGACCTCACGGGCCTCACCGTGTTCAGCGGTGTAGTGTAAAGGCTCTCAGCCTATGCCCGAGAGGGAGTAGTTGGAAGAAAGAAAAAAAAAATCAATCACGCCGTGGCAGAGTTAATTAATTGTTACGACTGGGGTTCAAATATATCAGGGCTCTTATTCATTGGACTAGTAATGGCATAAATGCTACAACGGAAAGCGCTAGCTCCAACCTCTGATGTATATTCCCAGTGAACAAAGAACTCAAATACTCTACAGAGTTCTATATGCAATAATAGGCTATCAAACTCTCAATAAATGTGCGTCTACTCTAGGCTTAATGTTATGTGAAAACAGCCTATTACTACCTATAACCGAAGGTGCTTGGTTATGGTATGCAAAGTAAGGTGGTAAGAGAAGTTACAGCTTACGTTACTTTAATCAATAAATGTCAGGCACTCCTGCATGAAAGAAAGTGCACTAAAGTCCTTCAACACTAACAAGGAATCTTCTTTAAATGTTAGATGCTATAAAGATGCTCGTATCGGAAATGGAACCCAAAAAAGGCAGGCAGCGGAACAATGCTCGTGCAGGCTATGCACACAAAAAGGCAGAATATATAATGCCGTCGGAGCCAAGAATATCCTAAACACTACAACAATAATAATAATCGCCACGACAATGCAGTATTCCTATCAACAAAAGGAGCCTAAGTCGTTTGTGTCTCAATACATCAAACTAGGCTGCGAAATGCTTGTGTAATCATAAATGGGTACGCATAAAAAGAGTAATTGGTTTAATATACTTAATGTCTACTATGATTGATAAAGTCTAGCTAGAGTCAATGATACGAGATACTGGTGCGCATGGCATGCCGCATAGCCTAGTGCAAATCTCAAGTCTGTGCGTCAAATATTACGTTATAGGGAAGGGTAGCTCTCTTGAGAAACCTTAATACCGAAGTATTAAGCGTTCTCCTGGCGTACCTCAAAGACAAGCAACGAGCATAGAACAGTGCAGACAGTTCCTTCACATTTACCAATTCTTTCACCCAACCCGATCTTATAAATTCAAAAATAAACACTGCAATTTCTCTGAACCAGGACCTTTCTAGAATTAATGGATGGGGACAAAAGAATCTAGTTTCCTTTAATGCACAGAAAACCAAGTACATTCAATTTTCTAACCGACAGAATCTCACTGACTCCCATATATTTTTTAATGATGTAAATATTCCCACTTCCCCTAGTATTGACATTCTCGGTGTAACATTAACTACTAACTTGAGCTGGACACATTATGTTAGAAGCATTGCTAAGAATGCCTCTAAAAAAACTGGGACTCCTGTACAGAGTTCGAGAATTCTTCACTGACGAGCAGTTGGCCGTGATATAAAAAGTCATGTGCGTTCTCAGATGGATTACTGTTCACCTCTGTGGGGTGGAAGTGGAGTGGTTGCATTGAGGCAGTTGGACAAAATTCAAAATAAAGCTATTAGATTAATCAATAACCCTGCAATCACACAGGACCTTCCTACATTATCCATACGAAGAAACGTTGCATCCCTTGCATTATTCTACAGATATTTTCACAGCAATTGTTCCGAGGAACTTGCTTCAATTGTGCCGCCTCTCCACATCTTTCCCAGTAGAACTAGGGCAGCTGAGAGCGCCCATGAATTTACACTTTCTCCTCCACAATGCAGAACTTCTGCTTATCAGAATTCATTTATCCCCAGAGCTACTACTCTTTGGAATTCACTTTCCTGGAATTGCTTTCCACAAACTTACAATCTACAAATGTTTAAATCCAGTTGTTACAAACATTTTATGAATGGAGGATGCCTTTAGGCACATGGACCTTTTTGTTTTATCTGTGTTTTTCCTTCCTCTGTTCATTGTCTCTTAAAAAAAAAAAAAAAAAAAAGAATGGTATAGGCAAAAAGCCCTCATTCGTGCATGCTCTACTCTCAATGGCACACAGACTATAATTTACTCAATCAACTCCAGTTCTCAGGTATGTCGTGCAGCTTTTAACTAAAGCCAGCACTCATAGGAAACAATACCTTATAATATCAGACTCCTAGTCTAGCATTATCTAATCCAGCAGAACACTAATAATTAAAGGAAGCGGTACTATGAAATATGGATGCTAACCAATGCTTCGTGATCAACTTATCTTAACAACTAACATACATGGGTTATATCAGACCTTAACGCACAATACAACTGGCAAGCATGAAGCTGATTTTGCAGAGTTAACCAGAGGGGGTATAATATTAATAAAAGGTGGTGAAAGATATGGAAAATGAGAGAGATAGGCAGAGGAAAAGATTCTCAGGTGCGAGCGGGGTACAGGTAGCAAGGGAAAAGATGGGTGCGTTCTAGAAACCAGATCTGAGGGAGAGAGTGGCGAGGAACTGTATATATACTCGCACCAGCTCGAGCCGCGTGGGAAAAAAGCGGTTTAAAGTCCTCTAGCCACTAGCAAGAGCTTGCAGCATGGTAAGGACCTCTCTCCACCAACCCCAGCGAGGCAGCCAGCCGTGACGTCATCGAGCGGGACAAAAACACTGCGCGCTCCCTCTTACTCTGTTCTACTCTCTCTCTCTCTCTCCCAGATCCCATCATTACTAGTTAATGATAAAACATATACTTTACAATTAAATATATAAAGCCTTGACATGGGTGAAAACAAAGAGCCTTTCTGGACTGCCCATGACACAAGCTTTCATATGAAATAAAGCACACTCTAATACACAAACTGTAGCCCCATCCACTGCCCTGGCGATCCTAGCGAGTCACTGTAGGACAAGCCATGCGGTTCTAACGGAGTGGTTAACGTCACATAATGCATAGACACTCGTCCTGACTGCCGTTGGTTCGACCCCGGCTGAGGGTATAAAAACATATTATATAAAGGTGGTTGCTTAAATTCAAGGTGATATCTCAATTAATATGGCGATGACTCATACATTGATCCACCAAGCCAACCATGGATTTCTCAGAGTTGGGCAGTTATAGCTCCAAAGTGGCACAGGACATTTGGTGGTTCATATCTATCTGCATGCCAAATAACAGATCAGTATCTCAAAAACTGCGGCTACAAATCAATATTGTCTTATCCACAGCCGATCCCTGATCCTCAAGAATAACAACAACAAAGTCGACCAGTCATTAGGCCTTCGTTTTCGACGCAGGCATCAATAATTATAATTGCCAAACTAATAAGGAGGTGAAACGTGGGAGAACATTTAAAACAAAAAAATAATAATAAAAAACACACACAAACATACCCCGAACTAGATAGGGTCAAGGGGAGGTTTTTAGTTTGTTCCCTAGACCTCCATCAAGTTAAAAATTACACCCCCCTAGATCCTCTTTCAAGATAAATTTGTACATTTTTCGGTAGAAAAATGTCCTGACCGAAGGTCGATTCCTCTTATATTACAGGCTCGCTATCGCTCGCCAAGAAATATCGACACCAAAATGGCACGAAAGGTCTTAACATTAACATAAATGGGGCAATCTTCCTAAAATCTCAAAAGCAACATGAGGGAGAAAGGGGTCCAGAAGAAAATCCCTCAAGTGGAAATCTCCCCTTAATGTGTCCGATGGGGCTAAATATATACGAGTGTAAATGAGACCAGTGACCCCCCCTCCAGCGGCTAAGTATACCTGTGAGGTGTTCCGGCCAGACTGCCCCCCTACACCCACCCAACATTACCTGGGGTGGGGCAGCCGGTCGTCAGCTGGGGAGGGAGGCAGGAGGTAAACGGGTCAGTTTTTGGGGTTTAATTATAACGAGGAACAGTCAGGAAGCATACATACTTTAAGGGGGGTCACCTGCTTTCTTTTCGATTTTTCTCCTTTTCTCTCTTTCTATGGCTTGTATCCATTCGGCCCCATTCAGCCAACTGTTTTAAGACGTTTATCCCCATCCAGGTGTCGATTTCTTCCTGGCGAGCGATAGCGAGCCAGCATTGTATGGAGAAATCTGGCTTCGCCGGCGACATTTTTCTATCGAAAAATGTACAAATTTAGCTTGCTGTCAAAAACAAATACATATATGCTGGCTCGCTACTGCTCGTCAGGAAAATATTGACACCTGGATGGGGGTAAACGTCTTAAAACAGTAGGCTGAATGGGGCCGAATGGATACAAGCCAAAGAGAGAGGGAGAGAAAGAGAAAAAAGCGAGGTGGGCTCCCTTAATCAGTATTTATATTGCTGCCAAGGATTAATTCTATGTATGGCGTACGTTTAAAGGAGAATTATTTTATTTTGTATTTATTTTTTTCTATATGAGTGAGGGAGACAAAAGGCAGAACTGCCTGTAGTGAGTGCCTCCCCTAGAGTTGAAAGAGTGACAGGACCTAAGTCAAGGGACGTTCGAGCCAAAATGCCTGGACACACAGAGTTTGAAGCAATGTAGGCCATAGGAAGAGGGAAAGACTGATTCTGGGGGAGAGTTCCAGAGCTCAGCTGTTGAATAGAATAAAGATTGAGTATAGCATTTCACTCTTTGGTTGGAGAGTTGCACAGAGTAGGGGTGGGATTGTGTTGCAATACGGATGCTACGGATTCAGTTTATTTATCCATTGGCTGAGGGAGATGTTAGGGAACGTCCTGGCAATATAAGGCAATTTACAGGCTCTTAAAGCCTGTGGGGACGAGTGTAAGAGAGCGGGAGCGCGTGAGGCTTTCCTCTGCTCTCCAGCACGGCTGCCGGGGCACTGAGACTCGGGCTTCACATCTCGTGAGACAATGCATCTCTGCCAAAGGCAAAGGTAGCGTGACATTGCTCATAATTAGCGAATATTTGCCGATATCTATGGTAACCCTGGGGTGAATCCCACGTGCTACAAAGCTCGTTCTGGCGTCATTTTGAAGCTATTTTCTTCTAGTTTTTGCCTGAATACATTTAATTTCATTCAGACACTTGTTTAATCATTCAGGAGTGCCTGAATGAACCCTAACATAGTGGAAACAGGCGGAAATATGCCTGCAGCGTTAGTGTTAACATATTGGTATTCAATTAATTTCAATTAATTTATTACACAAAGGTTCATACATAAATATCTTATTAGTAGAGTCTGCCCAAAAATAATATTTTTGTTTGTTTTCTTTCTTTCAGACATATGGACATTGACGTTGATCAATAATAGTAAATATACAGTCTGTGAGAGAGAGTTACATAGATACACAGACTACACAGACCTTGCGGTCCCTACTAGGTAGTCCGGACTTAATGCTAAAATATAATTTGCTACAAAGTGGAAGGAAAGGATAGCAAAGAAGAAGGCTCTCTCCCCACCCACCTCTCCCTCCGACCGTTGGTCGGCATGAAATTAAGTTGGGGAAAGAAGTCCCCCGCAGAATGAGGAAAAAAAAAAAAATCTACTGGGAAATTTATAGTAAAGAACGAAGATGCGAAATATTATTACTACTGATGCTTAACCTATATTATTATTATTATTTTGTTATTATTATTCCCACCTCCTCAAAATGAATGTCTAGACTTCTTTTGAATGTGTCAATTGTCTTACATTGTACCACTTTCTCTGGCAATTTGTTCCACTCGATGACCACACTGTAGGTGAAGAAGTGCTTTGTGACATCAAGATTCGCCCTCCTGGTTTTTAATTTCATTCCATTTCCCCGAGTTAATAAACTATTATCTATTTTGAAAAGTGAATCTACATCAATTTTGTCAAATCCCTTTAGTATCTTGAAACACTCGATTAATTGACCTCGCAATCTTCTTTTCTTAAGTGAAAATAAATTTAATTTGTTTAATCTTTCATAATAAGATTATTTCTTAGTGACGGAATCAACTTTGTCGCTCTACGCTGCACCGACTCGAGCTTCCCAATGTCCTTGCTCAGATAAGGAGACCAAAATTGCACACCATATTCAAGATGAGGCCTCACTATGCTTTTAAATAAAGGTAGGCCTACTATAATATTTTCATTTTTATAAGTAAAATTTCTCTTATTCCCAATGCTCGATTGAGAGAGAGAGAGAGAGAGAGAGAGAGAGAGAGAGAGAGAGAGAGAGAGAGAGAGAGAGAGAGAGAGAGAGAGAGAGAGAGAGAGAGAGAGAATGTGGTGACTGTAATATCAAAGCATAGCTCAATCTCATTTCCTCCTTGATCACGTGACAGACCTCCCACCCGGTGATTGGTCAGGAAGCACGAGACAGCTCCACCAATCACGGCACAGTCCAAGGTAAATAATGATGCTTACCCCTATCAGTATTTAGCCAACCTCTTTATTTATGGATGATGGAGACGATAATGATGATTGTTATTATTGTCATTATTATTATTAGAAGTAGTAATAGTAGTAGTAGTAGTAGTAGTAGTAGTAGTACTAGTAAAGTAGTAGTAGTAGTAGTATTGGCGGTCTGTAAGTTTCGTCACTGGGAATACAAGTCATAATGAAGGCAATACGACTTTGACACGGAGGTATATATATCACAAGAAATATAACTCACAGGCAAGAGTCACACTATAAGCCAAAATTGAGAGACCATTAGTGTTTAAATGGGCTTCATCAGTTAAAAAATAAGGTAAGTTAGGTTTGGCTTGGAAAAACTTAAGTTTAGCTATATTAAGTTAGAGTAAGGTTAGGTTACTATACAGTGTGCTAGGTTAAGATAGGTTAGGATAGGTAAGGGAAGGCTAATATAGATTATATTAGGCTGTATTGGAAAAGGTTGAGTTACGTTAGACAAGGTAAGATTAGGTGCAATGAAGTAAAGTACTTCCGGTTAACAGCCAACTAAAATAGCCTATGCAATTAAAGTATAACCTTTATAACATAATTTGTTTGTTATGTAATAATACTCTAGCTATAATTTCTTATTTTTTTTACTTTTACTAACAATATAAATTGATTATATATATTTACATAAATATTCTAGAGCGCAATTGTTATTAATATTTAAATTATATTATTGACAATGACATAAAACATAATAACAAAAAAATATATATACTGTGTATATATATTAGTATTACCGGTATTAAAACAGGATTTATTGAGCACATAGGCTCAAGTATTGCATAATAAAGCTAAATACATAGAGCAAAAAAACAAAACACAGTTTCGTATATGACTGTTTAGTAGTTAGGTACTTACAAATGGATCACTCTGGGATACAACGGCCTACACGCACCTGCAAACAGAGAGATACACATTAGAATTGTGATATATGGAAAAGATCACCTCCACCTACGCTGGTGGAGGTATGTGCTCTACCAATCAACCCCTAAATGGAGTCCCTTCTTCCTAGGCGTATCTCTTGAAACAAATCCGCCCACCAATCTACCCGTAGCAGTATTCGAATCAATCACGGTACCAATGACAAATGTAAGCGGATCATCTCGATTCTCAGATCTTTCCTGCCACAATTCGTTAAGGGGGGTCACCGGCTTTTTTGTTTATCTTTCTCTGCTTTTCTCTCTTTTCCTGGCTTGTATCCATTCGGCCCCATTCAGCCAACTGTTTTAAGACGTTTATCCCCATTCAGGTGTCGATTTCTTCCTGGCGAGCGATAACGAGCCAGCATTGTATGGAGAACTCCGGCTTCGTCGGAGACATTTTTCTATCGAAAAATGTACAAATTTAGCTTGCTGTCAAAACAAATATATATATGCTGGCTCGCTACCGCTCGCCAGGAAAATATTGACACCTGGATGGGGGTAAACGTCTTAAAGCAGTAGGCTGAATGGGGGCGAATGGATACAAGCCAAAGAGAGAGGGAGAGAAAGGGAAAAAAAGCGAGATGGGGCCCCTTAAAGAGTTTATGCTGCTGTAACTTAACGAGGTCTTGTAATGGCGAATAAATACCCCGACTCAACATAACAAACGTCATTACAAGTACTTCGCCTCACTCCAAGTAACTGATTCAGACACCAGTTGTACATTTTAATAACTGTCTTCAGATCCGAACACAACCACGACTCCCATTCATAAATCAGTGTTAACACAAGGCATACGTCAACAAATAGTGTTTTCACTTTAAAAGGAACATCTTCATTATTCGTTACAGGCCACATGTGAAAATTACATATAGTAATAATAATAATAATAATAATCGGTTTATTTCAAGCCGGCAGCCAATGGGGCTGAAAAAAACACAGACTTAACCTATATCTTAACCTAAGTGATCAACAGACTGATCCTGGCTGCTAACGAGAGCGCCTACATACCCCCGAGGGAGTAGGAAGTGGGCAGGAGACTTTGTGGGTCCCCCGAGACGGTCCTTCCAGACCTTGCCTTCACGGCCAGGGAAAGTTTTTGAGAGAACCTCCCCTGCCGGCGCGTGGGATCGAACCCCCGACACCAGGGCTAGCACTCCCAATACAGAGTACTAAGCGCGCTCGGCCACCGTGACCACCGTGTGTGTGTGTGTGTGTGTGTGTGTGTGTGTGTGTGTGTGTGTGTGTGCCACTAATAAACAAGAGCCTTTCATGTCATGGACAATAAACACAAATTATAATTTTTCATGTCATGTGTCCTACACGAGGCAGATATATTAATATCACCGACGTCAGTGTGTGGGCAGGTGGTTCAGGATTATCTGATGTTTATTGTATATTTATGGCTAATTTTAACATGGTCATGAATAATGAACGCACGATTAGACTCACGTATTCACACTGGAACCCGGGTAACTTTGCAAAAACTGTATAGGCCTATAGTTCGATTCTGGCATGGGTATGAGATTCAGTAAAATATATTTACATCACACAATTTCAAATAAGCATAAAGATATATGTCTGATGGTCGTTGTCTATTTATAAGTTTCTTTATGCTCTATAGCCACCCGTGTCAAAGAGTCATTATATCAAATTATATTATAAATGTCATTATCATTGATACATTTACATAAAATCCGAAGGTTCGACAAATTGTATCACTTCCAATATTATCAGTGGATCCAACCTTGCTGGGGGGAGTTCATTAACGTGGGTGGTCAGTCAAGCTCACACCCACTCACCTGTGTCTGATGGGGGTGTGGGGGGGGGGGGGGGGGTAGGTGGAGGAGGAGGAGGAGGAGACACAGGTAATGAAACCAGGCGGGTCACCACAGCAGATTTTTCCTGCACAAAATTAATCAGGGGCCGATATTTGTGCAACATAGTGATATATATTGACCATTTCAGTAGCCACTTGCAATTCTTTTCCTTATATTATGACATCATAAGTGGATATTATTTAGCTAATGAAGTTATTTTGAGTGTCAAAGGGTTAATGGAGAAAGACATTGACACTACGATTCTGGAGCCCTTTCGAAACTGAGTAAAATCATCCATAGCCCGAATAAAGTGTCATACTACTGAGAGGGTTAATAATGTGTGACGTTAACCACTCCGTTAGAACCGCATGGCTTGTCCTACAGTGACTCACTAGGATCGCCAGGGCAGTGGATGGGGCTACAGTTTATGTATTAGAGTGTGCTTTATTTCATATGAAAGCTCGTGTCATGGGCAGTCCAGAAAGGCTCTTTGTTTTCACCCATGTCAAGGCTTTATATATTTAATTGTAAAGTATATGTTTTATCATTAACTAGTAATGATGGGATCTGGGAGAGAGAGAGAGAGTAGAACAGAGTGAGAGGGAGCGCGCAGTGTTTTTGTCCCGCTCGATGACGTCACGGCTGGCTGCCTCGTGGGGGTTGGTGGAGAAAGGTCCTTACCATGCTGCTAGCTCCCTTGCTAGTGGCTAGAGGACTTGTAACCGCTTTTTTCCCACGCGGCTCGAGCTAGTGCGAGTATATATACAGTTCCTCGCCACTCTCTCTCTCAGATCTGGTTTCTAGAACGCATCCATCTTTATCCCTTGCTACCTGTACCCCGCGCCGCACCTGAGAATCTTTTCCTCTGCCTACCTCTCTCTTTTTTCATATCTTTCACCACCTTTTATTAATATTATACCCCCTCTGGTTAACTCTGCAAAATCAGCTTCATGCTGGCCAGTTGTATTGTGCGTTAAGGTCTGATATAACCTATGTATGTTAGTTGTTAAGATAAGTGGATCACGAAGCATTGGTTGACATACATATTGTTTAGTACTGCTTCCTTTAATTATTAGTGTTCTGCTGGATTAGATAATGCTAAACTAGGAGTCTGATATTATAAGGTATTGTTTCCTATGAGTGCTGGCTTTAGTTAAAAGCTGCATGACATACCTGAGAACTGGAGTTGATTGAGTAAATTCTAGTCTGTGTGCCATTGAGAGTAGAGCATGCACGAATGAGGGCTTTTTGCCTATACCATTCTGCACTGTTCTAGTCTCGATTGTTTGTCTTTGAGGTACGCCAGGAGAACGCTTAATACTTCGGTATTAAGGTTTCTCAAGAGAGCTACCCTTCCCTATAACGTAATATTTGACGCACAGACTTGAGATTTGCACTAGGCTATGCGGCATGCCATGGGCACCAGTATCTCGTATCATTGACTCTAGCTAGACTTTATCAGTCAAAGTAGACATTAAGTATATTAACCTAATTACTCTTTTTTTATGCATACCCATTTATGATTACACAAGAATTTCGCAGCCTAGTTTGATGTATGGAGACACAAACGACTTAGGCTCTTTTTGTTGATAGGAATACTGCATTGTCGTGGCGATTATTATTGTTGTAGTGTTTAGGATATTCTTGGCTCCGACGGCATTATATATTCTGCCTTTTTGTGTGCATAGCCTGCCCGAGCATTGTTCCGCTGCCTGCCTTTTTGGGTTCCATTTCCGATACGAGCATCTTTATAGCATCTAACATTTAAAGAAGATTCCTTGTTAGTGTTGAAGGACTTTAGTGCACTTTCTTTCATGCAGGAGTGCCTGACATTTATTGATTAAAGTAACGTAAGCTGTACCTTCTCTTACCACCTTACTTTGCATACCATAACCAAGCACCTTCGGTTATAGGTAGTAATAGGCTGTTTTCACATAACATTAAGCCTAGAGTAGATGCACATTTATTGAGAGTTTGATAGCCTATTATTGCATATAGAACTCTGTAAAGTATTTGTGTTCTTTGTTCACTGGGAATATACATCAGAGGTTGGATCTAGCGCTTTCCGTTGTAGCATTTATGCCATTACTAGTCCAATGAATAAGAGCCCTGATATATATAAACCCCAGTTGTAACAAATGGCGACCTTACCTAGGATTTGGTGAACCTACATTTATTAGCAGGGAACATTTGTTGTTTTGGAGAATATTTTGCGGGGATCAGCAAGAATAAATTTTTTTTTGCAACATAGTATAGCCCTTGAGTATTTCCGAGAATTTTTGTGTGTATATTGAGGTATAAGAGTTTGGGGTACTTCTTTTCTGAATATTGAGGTGGGAAATTTTTGTGAGCATCATGTCTTATACCGGATCAGAGGAGAATGGAGACACAGTACATAATGTCGAAACTGAGGAACAGCAGCATGATGAAAGGGTTAATCGGGTGAACTGTGAGGAGGATGCTAGGATATTTTTGCAATGGCCTGTTACTGCCGAGCGGTTGGAGGGTATGGATCGGTACGGTCTTCAATGCCTGGCCACAGCTATCGGTCATGCGGTTACTAGCAGCATGACCAAGGATAACTTGATAACGTGTGTACTGGGCAGGGTGACTGGTGAGCGAAATGGGTTGAGTGCTCAGAGCCCTTCGGCCATGCTTCCCCTACACTCGACTCCCAGCCATCCCAGTAGTTTGCCGACCCCGGGTACGCTTCCGCAGTTGGGTGGTGACTGGCAGGGTGGGTTGCCCCTGGGGGGACCACCGGTAATTTCAAACATTGTAGCACCTTCACCTCCTCAAGGGTTATCTCCAGAATTATTGTTTAAGCTCGAATTAGCTAAGCTTCAGCATCAGCAGCAAATAGAATTAGCCAAGATACAAGAGAGAGCCAAGATAGAAGAGAGAAAAACTATCAGTCAGCAGCAAAAATCCAAGCTGAGTCGACTAGGTACTGTGCCGACATGGATGTAGAGAAGTCGCGAGTAGAGACAACGGGACAGCGACTTGGGGCTGGTAACCGTGTTCATGAGCAGTCTCTCTCGCACTTATTGAAACTGGTTCCGGTGTTTGATGAGAGTGGTGTAACAGAATTTTTCACACGCTTTGAGAAGAAGTGCCAGGAACACCAGTGGCCAGAGAATAAATGGGCAGCACTTGTATCCTCTAGATTAATAGGCAAGGGTCTTAAAGCCTACGATGCGTTACCTTTGTAGTTATGTATTGTGTACGAGGATCTCAAGGAGGCTGTCCTGAGGGCTTACGAACTGCAACCAGAAACGTACCGTTTGAAGTTCCGGGGTGTAACTAAGGGAAGAGATAGCACCTTTTTGGAACACGCCCGGGACTGGTCCGATGCTATGGGGAACTGGCTCCGATCTGAGAAGGTAACAACATTTGATGGGATTAAGCAGTTAATGATGTTGGAGCAGTTCTTTAAGAGCACGGGCGGTGATCTAACTTTGAACCTGAAGGAGAAAAATCCAAGAACTCTAGTCGAAGCAGCAGAAATGGCTGATCGACGGCTGTCGTTGATTCGCGGTTGCGGGTCCGCACAGAAGTACGATGTAAGTGCTAAGGACCGTTATCCTCCCCCTCCCCGTAACAATGACACATTTAAACAGAAGAGCCATGAAACTAAAACTGAATCCAAACCTTACACCACACCGTATGTGAAAAGTCAGGGGCCTTTTACATCACAGTATAAGCCGAAACCGAAATTTATGTGTTTTAGTTGCCACCAGGAGGGTCATAAGGCAAATGAGTGCCCTAGTCGACCTCCTCCGGCAGCCGTGTCTTTTGCTCACGGCATTGGAGTGTTCAAGAGGACATCGGAGTTTGTTAGAGGCATTTCTTCCGAGGTAAATACACTGCCAGTGCAGAAGGATCCGGAAGGCTTATTCCCTGTCCGTAATGCCTTTAGTGACCACAGGGGACTCGGTTGTGTGGAGTGGAGGGGTAGAAGACATGAGGTGAGAATTTTGCGTGACACTGGGGCATCGCAAACACTGTTGAGAAATTTCACTGGTAAACCTGTCAATACGGCGCGGGTGGTTGTGGTTCAGGGAGTTAATGCGACAAGGTCATACCCGCTTGTAAGAATGAAGGTGGAAGTTGATGGTGTGACTCGTGACCTGGATGTAGGAATTGTGGAGAAGTTACCTGTTGGGGGCGTCGACCTCCTTCTTGGCAACGACTTTGCGGGGCCTACTTCTGAGGCTCCACCCTTAGTCGTTGTCGAGAAGCCGGCCGACGTGAGTAGGGAGGAGCAGGAGTGGGTTGAGAAGTGTCCGGGACAGCCTATGGCGTGTGTTGTCACCGGAGATCCTGCATCCAGGGAGTCACATTCTGGTCAACAATCTTTAGATCAGCGGAGGAAGGGTACCGAGAAGGGGTTGGAAGTTGATGCGGTTGAGAGTTTAGTGTCAACGGACCTTCTCGGGGACTCATTATTAGGACCACATTTCGAGTCTGGAGAAGACCCAGTAACTGTTCCTGAAGGGGCAGAGGATGGGCTTAAAAAGACGGAAGAGTTGAAGGAGGACAGTGATGCACAGTCAGGAGATGTAGCAACAAAGTACCCTGACGCGTACCCTATGAGAAATGGGTCGGCGAAGACGGTGGTCCGAAGCTTGCTAGTGTATTTTTCCCGGTATGGTTACCCGCAGGGGATTCAGTCAGTCCAGGGACCCAACTTCACTTCTAGCCTCTTTGTTCAAGCAATGCCACAGCATGGGATTGTTGGGATTGTGTCATCTGCGTATCATCCGGAGAGCCAGGGTGTGTTAGAGCGATGGCACTCAGCCTTGAAATCTGTGCTTCGTTGTTGTTGCTTTGAGAGTGGGAGGGATTGGGATCTTGGCCTGCCATGTGTTTTGTTTGCTGTGCGGGAGGTGCCTGGGGAGAGTTTGGGATTCAGCCCTAATGAGCTCGTCTTTGGACACCGTGTTAGAGGGCCTCTCCATATGGTTGAAGAAGTATGGGGCGCAGAAAAACCTTGTTCTATGCTCAAGTGTGTCCTCAACAGTCGAGAACGGATGTTGCGCAGTCTGGAGTTGGCTGGCCGTAATTTGACTAGCTCTCAGGCCCTCAGGAAGGACAGGTACGACCTCAAGGTTGAACTCAGGGAGTTTCACGTGGGTCAGGAGGTGTTGATTCTACTGCCCCTTGTAGGTCACCTCTTATCCGCGAAGTACGCTGGTCCTTATAGGGTGGTGGAGGAGCTATCGGACCTGGTTTACTTGGTAGCCACTCCAGACAGACGGAAGCGCAATCAGTTATGTCATGTTGATCCCATGAAGGAGTATGGGAGGCACCCCCCTGAGCCTCTCACTGTGCCTGTGATGACGTTTAGCAGTCAAGGTGGAGAAGGAGAACGGGACAGTCAAGCTCAGGTGGAGGATAACTGGAAGGATAAGAAGTTCAAATGGGCGCCTGAGTGTGAGGTGTTTAGAGAAGTAAAATACCTGTTGTGCACTCACCCGATCCTCAGGGCCCCTGACTTTAGCCTACCTTTCCAACTAGCAACGGAGGCTAGTGGTGTGGGGGCTGGTGCCGTCCTTGTGGAAAAGGACGATGATGGGCTGGAGCATCCTGTTAGTTTCTGCTCGGAGAAGTACAATTCGGCCCAGGGGAGCTGCTCTGTTGTCGAGGAGGAGCTGCTGGCGGTTGTGCTTGCGCTGGGGCATTTCGAGGTCTGTGTTCCAGCCTATGGTCCGGTCGTTGTGGTTTACCCAGATCATCATCCTCTCAAGTTCTTGGACCAGTTTCACAATCGGAATATGAGGCTGACCAGGTGGTCACTAAGGTTATTGGTATATAACCTGGACATACGCCATATTGCCGGTTGTGACAACGTGGTTGCAGATGGTCGTTCAAGGGTATATGATCCTGGGTAGATTGACACACGGGTAGCCTCCTGCTTTAGTTTGAATAGTCTTTTGCGCTTGGTGCTTGTTGGCTCGCGGTTGTAGCCCAGCGTATTGGGTCGTAAAGCAGGAGTTGAGCGTTTGGTATAGAAGAAAAAACTAGGCTTGCCCCTATAGTGCAGCCGAAATAAACAAATTATAAACATAAAAAATCAAATAAAAACTCTTTCTTTGATAGTTGATTTTTTTTAGTATGTTATAGCAGTAATTCTGAGTTGCACTCCTCTCAGAATGCTGGGCTAGAGAAGCTCGCTCTTGAGGAGCATAACTACATATAATTTAACCTATGGTGTTGGGGAGGGTTATAATTTTGAAAAATGTTTTGTTGAAGAACTGTGCCAGATATTTTACTGCCGCTGGGTGATGGGAAGTAGAGATATAGCATGGGTTCTAACCATCAGATTTTTGTGAGCCTTGGGGCCTCTGAGAAAAATCTTGGGGGGGGGTGTGACGTTAACCACTCCGTTAGAACCGCATGGCTTGTCCTACAGTGACTCAATAGGATCGCCAGGGCAGTGGATGGGGCTACAGTTTATGTATTAGAGTGTGTTTTATTTCATATGAAAGCTCGTGTCATGGGCAGTCCAGAAAGGCTCTTTGTTTTAACCCATGTCAAGGCTTTATATATTTAATTGTAAAGTATATGTTTTATCATTAACTAGTAATGATGGGATCTGGGAGAGAGAGAGAGAGTAGAACAGAGTGAGAGGGAGCGCGCAGTGTTTTTGTCCCGCTCGATGATGTCACGGCTGGCTGCCTCGTAGGGGTTGGTGGAGAAAGGTCCTTACCATGCTGCTAGCTCCCTTGCTAGTGGCTAGAGGACTTGTAACCGCTTTTTTCCCACGCGGCTCGAGCTAGTGCGAGTATATATACAGTTCCTCGCCACTCTCTCTCTCAGATCTGGTTTCTAGAACGCATCCATCTTTATCCCTTGCTACCTGTTCTCCGCTCCGCACCTGAGAATCTTTTCCTCTGCCTACCTCTCTCTTTTTTCATATCTTTCACCACCTTTTATTAATATTATACCCCCTCTGGTTAACTCTGCAAAATCAGCTTCATGCTGGCCAGTTGTATTGTGCGTTAAGGTCTGATATAACCTATGTATGTTAGTTGTTAAGATAAGTGGATCACGAAGCATTGGTTGACATTCATATTGTTTAGTACTGCTTCCTTTAATTATTAGTGTTCTGCTGGATTAGATAATGCTAGACTAGGAGTCTGATATTATAAGGTATTGTTTCCTATGAGTGCTGGCTTTAGTTAAAAGCTGCACGACATACCTGAGAACTGGAGTTGATTGAGTAAATTCTAGTCTGTGTGCCATTGAGAGTAGAGCATGCACGAATGAGGGCTTTTTGCCTATACCATTCTGCACTGTTCTAGTCTCGATTGTTTGTCTTTGAGGTACGCCAGGAGAACGCTTAATACTTCGGTATTAAGGTTTCTCAAGAGAGCTACCCTTCCCTATAACGTAATATTTGACGCACAGACTTGAGATTTGCACTAGGCTATGCGGCATGCCATGCGCACCAGTATCTCGTATCATTGACTCTAGCTAGACTTTATCAGTCAAAGTAGACATTAAGTATATTAACCTAATTACTCGTTTTTTATGCATATCCATTTATGATTACACAAGCATTTCGCAGCCTAGTTTGATGTATGGCGACACAAACGACTTAGGCTCTTTTTGTTGATAGGAATACTGCATTGTCGTGGCGATTATTATTGTTGTAGTGTTTAGGATATTCTTGGCTCCGACGGCATTATATATTCTGCCTTTTTGTGTGCATAGCCTGCCCGAGCATTGTTCCGCTGCCTGCCTTTTTGGGTTCCATTTCCGATACGAGCATCTTTATAGCATCTAACATTTAAAGAAGATTCCTTGTTAGTGTTGAAGGACTTTAGTGCACTTTCTTTCATGCAGGAGTGCCTGACATTTATTGATTAAAGTAACGTAAGCTGTACCTTCTCTTACCACCTTACTTTGCATACCATAACCAAGCACCTTCGGTTATAGGTAGTAATAGGCTGTTTTCACATAACATTAAGCCTAGAGTAGACGCACATTTATTGAGAGTTTGATAGCCTATTATTGCATATACAACTCTGTAGAGTATTTGTGTTCTTTGTTCACTGGGAATATACATCAGAGGTTGGATCTAGCGCTTTCCGTTGTAGCATTTATGCCATTACTAGTCCAATGAATAAGAGCCCTGATATATTTAAACCCCAGTCGTAACAAATGACTGCTGATGGGTTGGCACTGGTATATGTATTAATTCTCTGACGATGGGTATTCTTCATCAACATAATCAAATCCTCTAGTATTAACAAACATAAAAGAAACACGGCACCATGATCGAGACGATACAGACCCTATACTAACACAAATTAAGGGGGTAGTGCTTGGTGTTTGGTCTATATATTTATTTATTAATATATATTTTTAGTTTCCTCGCTAGACTTCCAGGAAGCTTAGAAAAACACCCCCTAGACCCCCTTTCAAGATAAATTTGTACATTTTTCGGTAGAAAAATGTCCCGGCCGAAGGCCGATTCCTTCTAAAATAAGAGGCTCGCTATCGCTCGCCAGGAAAAAATCAACCGCCAAAGGGCACGAAAGGTCTTAATATTGACACAAAAATGAGGCGAAAGATCTGAAAATCGCCAAACTAACGGAACGAACGTCAAAACTAATATGCTAAACATGAGGGAGAAGGAGGGCCAGCAAAAGCGAGTACTACCCCCTTAAGCTGCAACTTTCGACATATTGGTGCCACTGGTGTCATAAGCCTCTGTTTACACTCAAATATGTCCACACCCGTAATATATATTCCTTAAGGGCAGATGGGCTGGATTTCTAGACCCCCTTCTCCCTCATGTTTAGCCCCAATAGTTTGTCGATTGTAAGATGTTTGCCCCATTAGTTTGTCGGTTTTAAGACCTTTCGCCCTATTTCTTTGTCAATATTAAAACCTTTCGTGCTATATAGGTGTAGATTGTTTTCCTGGCGAACGATTGTGAGCCTGTAATTTGGGAAGAACCGGCCTTTGGCCGGGAAATTTTTCTACCGAAAAATGTACAAATTATTCAAGAAGGGGGCTCTAATGGATATTATTATTTTTTTTTTAAAGTTTCATGGAGGTCTAGGGAGGAAACTAAAAAAATAATAAATATATGAAATAATCGACCAACAAATAAATTACCCTCCCCTCAATACTTGGTCAGGATATACAGTATATAGTTTGATTATTGGATCTATATTGTACAGGATTCAATATATTATAGCACCTCACTGGGTATTTCTCCTGGACGACCTAGATGTGTGTGATGTTGTGTTTTGTTTTTGTTGTGTTGTCCCTGTTCAGGCTCTGTCTCGAGTCGGCCACCCCCAATAATAAAACAGAAAGCCACATTATATGTATGTGCAGTATATATGTACCTCACCGTTTGACAATTAGGCCACCAAAACGGCGTCCAAAAGACAAGGATAACCAATCTCTCTCACAGCCTAATCTTCAAACCGACTCCCTAAAAGTGCGCCAGCCTTTGTACCGGCGCCGGGCTAACACAATGAAAAGCGTCAAAGAGCAGCGTCGTGTCTCCCGGGCCCGGACCTCTAAATGGAGGCTTTGGTAGGGACGGCGACACTCCCTTTACAACGCGGAGGATCGCCTTTTATCATGATGCGTTGTACGGGAACTTCTATCAATCTATTCATCTATCTATATACTCAGGCCCAATCCCCACTTTTCCTTTTTTTATTTTTTTTTATTTTTTTTTTTTTTTAGATTTTCCCCTAGACCTCCATCAAGCTCAAAATTACACCCTCTTGACCCCTTTTCAAGGTGAATTTGTAAATTTTTCAGTAGAAAATGTCCTGGCCGAAGGCCACTTCTTCTAAAAATACAGGCTCGCTATCGCTCGCCTGGAAAAAGAACACTCCTAAATGGCACGAAAGGTCTTTAAATTGACAGAAAAGTTCTTAAAATCGCTTAACTAATGGGGCGAACGTTTTAAAATATAAAAATAAATGGGGCTAAGCTTGAGGAAGAAAGGGGTCAAGTATAATATCCCTCAAGTACTAATGGGGCGAACGTTTTAAAATATAAAAATAAATGGGGCTAAGCTTGAGGGAGAAAGGGGTCAAGTATAATATCCCTCAAGTGTAAATCTCCCCTTAATTCTTTCAGTAGGATGAGGTTCTTTTAGGTAGAGTTTGGCTAATATTATATGAGTTTTAGAAGCTGTAGAAGTGCCTTTAATAATCAAAGGAGTAGCAACGAAATCGAAATATTAATAATCAACCTGAATCTCCAATAACCTTTTTAAACTTATTATAATCTTCTAATGGTAGTCCTAATAGAATAAAAGCTGGCACCACCGCATAGGAAGAGTTAAAAGCATCCTCGTCCATCACACAAGACTGAAATTACTGGGATAATGCATAAATACGCGGAATTTCGGTGTGCGTATCCTAGGTTCGAGTCCTTGGAGTGCCACATGTATTCGTTGATTTCATTCATTGAGTTTAGAAGTAAAGTTGGTTGGTGAAAAAATATGAAATAACTTCGAATTACTCTGAGCGAACCAACTGCCCTGAGTAGCCTATTTGGGTGTGGAAAATATGAGCCAAGTGGTTGATTTGAGCCAAGTGGTTGTTTTGAGTCATGTGGTTGTTATGAGCCAAGTGGTTGTTTTGAGCCAAGTGGTAGTTTTGAGCCAAGTGGTTATTTTGAGCCAAGTGGTTGTTTTGAGCCAAGTGGTTGATTGGAGCCAAGTGGTTGATTGGAGCCAAGTGGTTGATTTGAGCCAAGCGGTTGTTTTGAGCCAAGCGGTTGATTTGAGCCAAGCGGTTGTTTTGAGCCAAGCGGTTGATTTGAGCCAAGTGGTTGATCTGAGCCAAGTGGTTGATTTGAGTCAAGTGATTGTTTTGAGCGAAGTGGTTGTTTTGAGCCAAGTGGTTGTTTTGAGCCAAGTGGTTGTTTTTGAGCCAAGTGGTTGTTTTTGAGCCAAGTGGTAGTTTTGAGCCAAGTGGTTGTTTTGAGCCAAGTGGTTGTTTTGAGCCAAGTGGTTGTTTTGAGCCAAGTGGTAGTTTTTGAGCCAAGTGGTAGTTTTTGAGCCAAGTGGTAGTTTTTGAGCCAAGTGGTAGTTTATGAGCCAAGTGGTAGTTTTAAGCAGAGACTATTTTGAGCCAAGTGGTTGTTTTGAACCAAGTGGTTGATTTGAGCCAAGTGGTTGTTTTGAACCAAGTGATTGATTTGAACCAAGTGGTTGATTTGAGCCAAGTGGTTGATTTGAGCCAAATGGTTGTTTTGAGCAAAGTGGGTGTTTTGAGCCAAGAGGATGATTTGAGCCAAGTGGTTGATTTGAGCCAATTGGTTGTTTTGAGCCAAGTGGTTTGTTTGGGCTGAGTGGTTTGTTTGGGCTGAGTGGTTGATTTGAGCCAAGTGGTTGATTTGAGCCAAGTGGTTGTTTGGAGCCAAGTGGCTGATTTGAGCCAAGTGGTTGTTTTGACCCAAGTGGTTGTTTTAACCCAAGTGGTTGTTTTGAGTCAAGTGGTTGATTTGAGCCAAGTGGTTGGTTTGGGCTGAGTGGTTGATTTGGGCTGAGTAACCATATATGACCCACGTGAATTATATGGACTATCTATCTATCTATCTATTGCCTGACGCCGTGATCCCTGAAGGGGTGGCCACGAACGAACCGCCCCCATGCACCTCTGTCCCCAGTCAGTCGATGCCCCTCCCCCCAACCAGCACCGCCTTCGTTCATGTACTTCCTCACTCCATCCTTCCACCTCTCATTCGGTCTACCTCTCCCTCTCTGTCCCTCCACCTCGCTCTCGTACGCCCTCTTAGTCATTCTCTCGCTTTCCATACGTTCCATATGGCCGAACCATCTCAAGTTGTTCCTTTTCACACTTTCCAGCACATCTACCTCCACACCACACCTCCTTCTTACTTGCTCATTAGTCTGTCTATCCCTCCATGTAACTCCGCACGCACTCCTTAAGTAATTCATTTCCACTGCTCTCACTCTTGGTCTGAGTCTCTCAACCAACGTCCATGCTTCGCTTCCGTAAGTCAGTGTCGGGATTACCACACTGTCATGCAAGGACTTCTTCACTTCCATACTGACCACCCTATTTCTTGTTCCTGCTTTTAGCGTTCCTACAACCCTCTCCCGCACTTCTTCATCCATAGTCCCATCTTTACTCAACACACTGCCCAGATACTTAAAAGAGTTGACGATCTCCATAGCCTGACCGTTCAGCTTCACCTCACACTCTGTGACTTCACCCCTTTCGAAGACCATAACCTTGCTCTTCCCCGCATTTACCTTCAAATTCCGTTTTTCGCACACTGTTCCAAACTCATTTACCAGACCCTGCAACTCCCATTCATTATCACTCATCAGAACTGTATCATCCGCAAATAGCAGTATAGGTAGCTTCCACTCAATTCCCTCCCTTTTCAGCGATACACCAACATCCACTGCTCTTGATAGTATTTCTTTCATGACTCCATCCATATAATAGTAAACAACCACGGGGACATCACACACCCTTGTTTCAAACCAACATTCAGGTCAAAGAACTAGCTCTGCTCACTCTCCACACGTACTGCCGCCTTTGCACCCTCATACATGCTCTTCACTCCTTTCAGCAACTTGCCCTCTACTCCGTATATTCGAAGTACTTTCCACAAACCTTCTCTATCCACTCTGTCATAGGCCTTCTCCAAGTCCATAAAGGCAACATACACCTTTTGTTTCTTCTCCAGATACTTCTCCACAACACAATTCAGGGTAAAAATCTGATCTACACATCCTCTTCCCTTCCTAAAACCTCCCTGCTCGTCGCCTATCCATTTCTCCATTCTCACTCTCACTCTCTCAATCACTACCCTACTGTACACCTTCCCTACTACGCTTATAAGACATATTCCTCGGTGGTTACCACACACTCCTCTTTCCCTTTTGCCCTTATATAGGGGGACTATTATGCCAGTCTTCCAGTCATCGGGTGCACTCCCCTTCTCCCATGCTAGTTTGCACATTTTCCATACCCATTCTATCACTATCTCACCACCATACCTCAACATTTCCCCACACACTCCATCTGTTCCTGGTGCTTTCCCCAACTTCACTCTTTTCATGGCTTCCCACACTTCTGACCTCCTGATCCCCACCTCCTCCTCCACTACTTCTCTTCTTCTCCCTCCCATACCATATCCAGCTATGTTTGCTGGCTCTTCATTCCTTACATTTAGCAACTCACTGAAGTACTCTCTCTTGCTTCTCGGCTAGCATTCTCCCATTCTTATCTTTCACACCCTTACTGTTTCCCTTGCTACCTTCCCTAACTTTCTTGACTTCTTTCCAGAACAGTTTCTTACTCTCCCTCCATTTTACACTCAGATTCCTTCCAAATTCCTCATCTACTCTTCTCTTACTTTCCTTCACCACCCTCTTACTCTCCACGTACCTCGCTCGTTTCTGTCTCTTGAAATCTTCATTCCCTCTACTACCCAACCACTCTCTATATGCTTTCTTCTTTTCTTCCACAGCTATTCTTACCTCTTCTGTCCACCATGCTGTACCTTTCACTCCCCTCCCTATTCTCCTCACTCCACACACCTCCTCACATGCTGCACAGATCTCATCCTTAAACACCTTGCTCATCTCCTCCACTTCCTCCATAACTTCCATGGACCAAGTGGCATAATTAGGCCGAGCGGGCGATTTAGGCCGAGCGGGCGAATCTGAATCACCACCAAACACTTCTCTCCCTCATGTAACCCTCGCTGAGATTGTTGTTGAATCCTGCCCTAGAACTCTTTCTTAACCAATTCAACAATAACAAGATCAAGATGAAAAGTATAAACTTTGGGTCCATATACCTTCCACTCATTTATCCTAATCTAGTATACAGTTGCCCTCACGATTTCGAATCAACTGTGTGAGTTTATGCACGAAAATAAAACTAGTGTGATTGACATACAATAATAATTTGTTATAAAACCGTCAAATGATAATATGGATTAATTTATTCTAATAAACTAAAGTAGATATTGAATCACACTACGACCTCATGAGCTCAGTTACTGTACCAGTTACTTGTGCAAGTGATGTGTGTGTGTGTGTGTGTGTGTGTGTGTGTGTGTGTGTGTGTGTGTGTGTGTGTGTGTGTGTGTGCGTGCGTGTGGTGTGTGTGTGTGTGTGCCTGTGTGCGTGCGTGTGGTGTGTGTGTGTGTGTGAGTGTACTGTGTGTGTGTGAGTGTACTGTATGTGTGTGGTGTGTGTGTGTGTATGTGTATGAATGTGTCAGTAAACAAAGCCCTCTACACCCCGGGGTCCGTGTTCCCAGGTCTCCACACTATTCCCCTAGCCAGTATTGCATGACGAGGTGGCCATCAAAGCGGGGATATTCATGATGGCTGGCTGCTGACAATAGTGGTGGTGGTGGTGGTGGTAGTGGTAGTGGTAGTGGTGATGGTGAATGTGGTAGTGGTAGTGGTGGTGGTGAATATGGTAGTGGTAGTGATGATAACAATGGTAATAGTGGTGGTGGTGAATGTGGTAGTGGTGGTGGTGAATATGGTAGTGGTAGTGATGATAACAATGGTAATGGTGGTGAATGTGGTAGTGGTGATGGTGACAATATAAGTGGTGGTTGTAGTGGTAGTGATAATAACAATGGTAATGGTGGTGGTGAATGTGGTAGTGGTAGTGGTGATGGTGACAATAGAAGTGGTGGTAGTGATGATGGTGATGCTAGTGTTAGTAGTAGTTGTGGTATGGTGGCAATAATGGTATGTCAACAAACCAAGCCTACACAAGCCCCACACCCTGTTGTTCCCAAGTGTATATTATTATGGCAGGGTCTAAGGCAGAGTTGCATGACGAGGGGGTGATCAAAGAGGGAGGTATTCATGACGGCTTGGTAGTGACAATGATGGTGGTGGCAGAGATGATAGTGGTGATAGTTGTTTCAATGGTATCGGTGTTGTTGGTGGTGGTGATAGTTGTTTCAATGGTATCGGTGTTGTTGGTGGTGGTGATAGTTGTTTCAATGGTATCGGTGTTGTTGTTGGTGGTGGTGATAGTTGTTTCAATGGTATCGGTGTTGTTGTTGGTGGTGGTGATAGTTGTTTCAATGGTATCGGTGTTGTTGTTGGTGGTGGTGATAGTTGTTTCAATGGTATCGGTGTTGTTGTTGGTGGTGGTGATAGTTGTTTCAATGGTATCGGTGTTGTTGTTGGTGGTGGTGATAGTTGTTTCAATGGTATCGGTGTTGTTGGTGTTGGTGGTGGTGATAGTTGTTTCAATGGTATCGGTGTTGGCGGTGGTGACAGTTGTTTCAATGGTATCGGTGTTGTTGTTGGTGGTGGTGATAGTTGTTTCAATGGTATCGGTGTTGGTGTTGGTGGTGGTGGTGATAGTTGTTTCAATGGTATCGGTGTTGGCGGTGGTGACAGTTGTTTCAATGGTATCGGTGTTGTTGTTGGTGGTGGTGATAGTTGTTTCAATGGTATCGGTGTTGTTGTTGGTGTTGGTGGTGGTGATAGTTGTTTCAATGGTATCGGTGTTGTTGTTGGTGGTGGTGATAGTTGTTTCAATGGTATCGGTGTTGTTGTTGGTGTTGGTGGTGGTGATAGTTGCTTTAATAGCATCGGTGGTGTTGGTGTTGGTGATGATGGCAATGGTAGTGGTAATGGTGAACATGGTAATTGTGATAGTGGTGATGGGTGTCCTGGGGGTGGTGAATTTGCTAAATGTAGGCGTGATCATTGATCGCAGTAGTTGTGATGGTGGTAGTGGTAGTGGTAGTGGTGATGGTGGTGGTGATGGAGTATGATAAATGATACCCTAGATGATGGTGTTAGTGGTTTTGCTGCTAATGGTTGGTTAGGAGTGATGATGGTGCCATGGGAGGATCATTATTGTGTTCCCACTCCCCCTTGGCACCTTCCAGTATAATGACGCCAACCTTTATTGTATTTTGGCAACCATTATCTATTCTATTCGGTGTAGGAAGGATCTGCGAGAATCAGATTATATATGGAGATACTATACATAATTATGATTCCAAGAGATCACCCGTATGTCAGAATAAAATATAACAGTGACGTCATCGTATTGTATTTCATCATTCCGGAAATCTAATACGGAATACCAGACAATAAAGAGAGCAAAAAGAAATTGCGTTACATTGAATACATAAAACACATTATGTGGATCAAACATGACCCTACTATATAATTGATTACTAAATTCATTCCTCTGACAAGTTGGTGACAATGATATAATTTGTCCAAGGGCCAGGGTTAAAATCGGTAACATCAGCAACAACACATTTTATTTTATTGTTGTGAATATGTTACTTCGATATAATTGACTTGATTTATTGAGTTTCCAAATAATTTAGTAGCTATTTATCAGAGATTAAGCTGAATTGTTGACCCCCCATGGATGGTACCAACTCCTGTGATTTCAGGATCTGGCCCGTCGACTATAGACTATATGATAAAATCCTGTGCAGCGTAATATTTATTCGATGTCTTAGAATCGACCGTGGTGCTCCAATTTTGGACTGCAAATATTGTTCAATAAGGCTCCAGGAGAGTTCAGACACCCTTGCTACCCACACACTGTGTTCAGCAACCCTTGCTACCCACACACTGAGTTCAGCAAACCTTGCTACCCACACACTGTTCAGCAACCCTTGCTACCCACACAGAGTTCAGCCACCCTTGCTACCCACACACTGAGATCAGCAACCCTTGCTACCCACGCACTGTGTTCAGCAACCCTTGCTACCCATACACCGAGTTCAGCCACCCTTACTCTGTGACAACAATTACGGGATTGACCTTAAGAGAGTTCAGCAACCCTTGCACGGTATGCACCAAGTAAAGGAAACAAAGCAACCATAAGTGTCATGCTTGGCGCCATCCCGAGACAAGTGAAACCAAGAAGAATTTCAGAAGTAGAGACCCCCACCCCAGACACCATAGAAGAAGACGAGAAGAGACGAGACTGACCCTGAGACCTCGGGGAAACATTAAATAACGATTGCAATTGTTACAGGAGTAATTTGTTTCTGGTTGACAGAGTCCCTTTTTGGTATTTAAAGTCCTCCGAATAATGCACATACTCTATCCGTACCACCCATTGCCGAGGCATAATGATATTTAAATATTAGTAGAGATTATAAATATCTTTATTCCTCCTTAATTTTCCTTACCAACAACATCCGTTCATACATATACTGTATATGCCTGTATTATCTTTACTCGGCCAGAATAAATATTTGAATCTCAAAATAATTTCCCTCTTCTTCGGGTTCTACTGATCTATGTAGGCTATAGGAATTGTATTGTAAATTCCGCTTGCCCTATTTCCTCCATTGATTAATATTGATACGGAGTGCTTCTTACCAAGTCACCTGATCGTAAACCTTGCCTCTAATGAACTTATGTATTTGTACTTTATTATAAACACACCATATATTATCTGTAGATAAGCCTTATATTTAGTAACACCCCGTTCTTAACATGATACCAAAGTCTATAATTATATCTGCTCTAGTCTAAGAGCCCCTAGAACTATACGCTCATACAGATATTCTTATTCGCTTCGACTCTGAAGATTAAATTCGAGTAGGTATCTTAATAATAATAATCATATACCGGTACCGTCAGGTAAATACAATGTACTCAATACTACTCAAACATAGTATAAAGCTACGTACATCATTGTTATATGTTCTAGTCAATATCAACATTATTATCTTGCCTTTCTTCTCGCCCAGAGCCAATATTAACAACCCCGACCGTCTATTATATCGGCAATACACCAGAAACAGGTCAGGGAAATTAGATTAATACGGAAAAACATATAGTGCCCCGAAGCCCCATAGGATCACAAAAGGTTATTGTGCTGGAAATACTGCAAGGCTACAGAAAGACATTATGATCAAGGCTAGACCTGAGCTGTTTTTATTTTTTTATTATATTATTATTATTATTATTATTATTATTATTGCTAATTATGAATACTTCGCAATAATATTAAGCATACAGCAATTTCATAAATTTCCTTCAGTAATCAAGAAATCAGGAGCTAAAGTAATAATCATTCCACCAGGTGAATAAATCGAGGATAAGTTGTGAGTGATAGTGTGATATATATAGGCAATACCGTACTTGTGGGTTACTGTGGGAAATAGGAAAATATTGCTTTGTATAATTTACCATGGTTCTGTCATATTCACTCTAGTTATGACAATATTGCTTTGTCTTTTATTGGCCGTAGTATACACCATGGATATTGAAATGACAGGGCCGGAAAACCTAATGCCAAAGGAGACCCCAAACCATTCCTATCAACGGCAGGAACAAAAAATCACCACTACAGAATTCATTCCATAACCCGCCGGAAGAAAGACCGGAAACAGCCTCCCATGGACAGCAACAACAAGGTACCGCAGTCGCCCATAGCACCACGCCAGAAGCGCGCGGCTTAACCTACATATAGCATACGCGAGGGAGGACATCCACCACAGTTTGTTGGTTTGTGCCCCCGGGCGCCAGGTGAACAATGGCCATCCGCACTTGGGCCAGACCTGGACATTACGGAGGAGGACTTTATGGTAATTAGACACCAACCTCCTTCATTCCTCTCCAGCCACCCTGGCATTTCAATGCACCACTACCACAGCTAGACGAGGCTGTGTTTGAAATGCCACGGGACAAGAAGAAAAGCAGACCATTCCATACAAGCCTCTAAATAGAGAGAGGCCTCCAACAATGTAAATTATTTATCGTATGTACAATTAGACGTTAAGCTACTACCTTTATTATTAATAAATAAAGCACACTATTCCCCACCTATTCATGTATGCATTATATTTTTAAGGCTTTAGACAACCACGCAATAAATAAAAAACTATATTTCCCATGCCTCTTATGTTCCGGAAACCACCGACTTTTCACTCTCCGTAAAATCAAATACTACCTGGGTTGAGTTAAGCTCGGTTCACGCATACACGAATTAACGCCCCGTCCGTCCCAGACCTCTTAATTCACCTGCAAACGGGCAAGGACGCCGGCAAAATCGCCTTTGGTCGGTACAGGGATGTGCGGTGTCGCCAGCACACGGGACGCAGGGGCCTAGGCGGCGACCTTTTTGTGCATGCACAAAATGGTCCACGTGGGTCGGGGCAACTGCCAGAAAACGTGTCAGGCCGGGACACCCATGGGAGCAGTCAGCATCTAGACGCCGACTAACGGGATGAGAACGGCGGCAAAAAAACGTTGGAAGGAGAGTCGGCGATGTGGCACCATCGCGTCACGTGAGCTGGCGACACCGCACGTCCGTGTACCGACCATAGGCGATTTTGCCGGCGTCCTTGCTCGTTTGCAGGCAAATTAAGGGGTTGGGGACGGAAGGGACGTTAATTCGAGCATGTGTGAACCGAGCAAAAGGGGTCGGGGACGGACGAGACGTTAATTCGTGCATGTGTGAACCGAGCATTAGGCAAGTTGAGGCACTGTGTCCCATGGAATTTCTGTGGGGGAGTATACATGATTAACTCGACCGGATACCACCATCCAAAGAGGCTAGCCAAAATCCTCTAAATCGTGCCCTGCAAGCAGAGATTGTGACCAGACAAGAGTGTGTGTGGAGGCCGTCCCGGAAGTGACCCGCGTTAGTGCTACCTGTGTGAAGGTACCCCTGGACCTCCCCCCTTGGCAACCAGGCCAAGACCACCCCGCACTTGGTCGCCCCACGTGTGTCAGATCTCTACAAGGCTAACCTCTGCTATACTCCTACCCGAAATTAAGTGATTTCTGTTTTACTTATTGTGTTTCGTGATCATTGCAAAGGTTGTGTTAGGATATGTTATGTGTTCAATTAACGTAAATACCAGAGATCTTTAATTCTCTCCTTAGACCCTTATTGTTACTCGTGTCGAGAGTACAATACAAACGCTATCCTGGGATTGATTTATATATATACTGCGTAATATATATTCATGTATTGCCACTTAGTTTATATATATGTATATATCCATTCGGCCCGATTGCCCGCACACTACACGAAAATACTGTGAACACCCCTGACAGATCTGATACTTATTTAATAGTATTATCAGGGTACGTGAAACGTGTATAAATGTTCACAGAGAGTGTTATCCATGGTGTCTCTTAAGTTAGACTCATTTTTGATTGATGTTTCCCGGCTTCACAACCGGTTTAAACATTTGACTTGAATTAGTAATTCTATTTTACCCCCATCGCGTTAATATTTCAATGTCGAGGGCTTTTGTCTTTTCCATAAGACTAATCTTTATTTGCTTAGTTCCCTGAACTACGATTATTAAATCTAACTGTATATGTTAGTAGAGAATTATAACCCCTCTCTTTATTTATAACTCAATAGTTATTTGCCATTCAGCTGATATTCCTATTTTATATATTCTGTTTACTTGAGACGTTGTGACCTCAGTATTTTGACCTTACACCGCATCACGTTTTACCACGCGCTAACTTTGACCTTCAGGATATCAGCTATTCTTTGAGGCTAACCGCTCTGCTAGCATTTATGCTATATTTCTATATTCATCATATGTTTATACAACTGTGATTTATCAATTATTATTATAATCTGACTTATATAGAAGCCATGCTTTAAAAATATTATTATTCATTCTTGAAACAGGTTCGAGAGTATTTCCCTATACATAAGACTCAAACAAGTACCTATTAATTATCCATACCAGTGCCCTGATCTACAGTGAAATAAAAACTTGTGAAACCCAGCCGTGTATTCTGTATCATTGGTAGAGATTGAGGAGTTTTATAATTGTATATAATGAGTTAGCTGTGTTCCTGCTGAGTTTTATAGTTCGTAAAAGCTTTCCTAAGGTGGAAAGAGAGAACTGAAGTATACAGGCAAATATTATTGCCCGGCATAACAGATATTATACAAAGGCATATAAAGGAATACAGGGATCCCTTAATATTCCCAGGGGTTGCGTTCCCGAAAATGCCGCGAATATCGAAATCCGCGAATACTCATTATGGTTCCCCAATTCACTTCTTATCTATCTATCTATCTATTTTATTTATCTATCTCCCTTATACATTAACATAGCTATGTCTTATTTTTATATTTGATTAAATCTATGAATCATTTCTAAAGCGATGGGATTGACAAGACAATAATATCATTCCAGCACACAAATAATAAAATGAAAAAGAGTCAATAAAAATTCCTCCTTTGTCTTTTCAGAAACTTAAGTCTGTCTCATATGTTCGAATTTTATCGATGTTTGGACCCAGCAGGCAGCAACTCTATATATCTCTCTATCTCCCTTATACATAAACATAACTACGTCTTATTTGGTCTTTTTTTAACCTATGAATAATCTAAAATGTGATGGAATTGAAAAAATAATACCCTACCTAACCTAACGTAAACATACCTTACCTAACTTATGTACCGTATAATAAAGCTTAAAGTATTATAAGGTTTTTAGGCGTGAAGAATTAATACATATTGCCTTAAATATGGTTCTTTGACACTGGCTTATGAGGTAATTATGAGCTTAATAAAAAAAACAAAAAAAACAAAAACAAAACGGAGACCCACTTCAAACTATAAAACGGCCCCCTTGATCCCTTTGAAGCTAAATTTGTACATTTCTTGACAACTGGATGGGACGGACAAACTTTAAACGGAGGATGAGCTCGAGTTAAGAGAGAGGAGGTAATCTCGCTATGAGGTATTTAATGGAGTTAATGGCGGAACTGTAAATACAAGCGGATTAGGCATTCACTTTATATAACAATATTTAAAAAGAGAGAGAGAGAGAGAGAGAGAGAGAGAGAGAGAGAGAGAGAGAGAGAGAGAGAGAGAGAGAGAGAGAGAGAGAGAGAGAGAGTTACTAACCCATATGTCCCCTACTAACTTCCTAGTCCTGCCACGGACATTAGTTCCAGGGCAGTAGTTCCCTTTCCAATGTTCCCTTACCCACTCTAAACCACTGTTTGGACACTTGATCCTCAGTGTTTTGGAGGACAAGCAGCCTAGAAGGGTCACTAGACCTGTCTGTTGTTGCTTGATTTCCTTTGTACTCCATTGTACTCCTTTGTAGAGAGAGAGAGAGAGAGAGAGAAATTGATAGAAAGAGAGAGAGATAGTGTGTGTGTGTGTGAGATAGATTAATAGAGAATGTGTGAGAGCGAGAGAGAGTCCTAGTGAGAAAAAGAGATGGGTAGATTGTACGGGCGTAGAATTAATTTAGATCGTAAAGGGTGTCCTGATAAATTGGTGAAGGAAATTAACGGTGGTGATCTGTGTAGAGTTAGTGAGTGATTGAGTGAAAGTTACAAGGAATAGCTAGTATCTCAGAGACCTTGCGGTCCATTCCGAGGAGAGAGTCAAAGTTTGAGAGAGAGAGAGAGAGATGGATAGATGGTACGGGTGTAGAATTAATACAGAACATAAAGAGTGTCCAGTTATAAGGGTGAGAGGATACTAATGGTGGGTATCTGTGAAGGGATAGCAAGATATAGATAAATATAGATAACTATAGATAGACGGAGGGAAGATATCAATGTTGGGTATCTGTGAAGGGATAGAGTGTGGACAGATAATGGATGGAGACCAGAGGAGATATATTGTATATGGTGGAAGGGAGCAGAAGATATATGGAAGTTATCCCTATTGGGGCTTTCCGGACCTCCCTCGTTTCGCTCTATTAACAAAAAGAAAACAAAAAACAAAAAACCCCAAACCCCCTTCAAGCTAATTGTTTTTACTTTTTTTCGATTTCTGTTAAGTTACAGGCTCGCTATTCCTCGCTCAGAAGAAATCGACACCTGAATGGGGTGAAGTGTCTTATCATCGTCAAACTAATGGGGTGAAACATCTTAAGATCTCCAAACTCATGGAACGAAACAGGGGAGGTACAAAAAGACCACGCTCGGACCAAATATGGTTAATTTCAATGTTTTAAACATATTGTCCATATTTGACAGCATGTTTAGGAATACATTGACATTGTTTTGGCCAATTTACGACTTCCGAAGACATAATTTGAATATAAAGTATAATTTCATCTTTACATAATATGCAATAACAAAGACTCCAAATAACGGATTCCGCTTTCGTTTGGCACACTGGAGGCTATTGCTTGTAACCACAGCAGTTGGAGATCTCAGAGGATGGGAGGTGAGAAGGAATTAGAAACCTACAGTAGCAACGTGGGACCGAAACTACAACCTTTCTGGGCCCAAATCACCTTTCATTGCAGAGAGAGGTAACAGAGGGACTGTAAAAGCAACAGTGAATGAGAGAGAGAGAGAGAGAGAGAGAGAGAGAGAGAGAGAGAGAGAGAGAGAGAGAGAGAGAGAGAGAGAGAGAGAGAGAGAGAGAGAGAGAGAGAGAGAGAGAGAGAGAGAGAGAGTACAAAGGAGTACAAAGGAAATCAAGCAATAACAGGTCTAGTGACCCTTCTAGGCTGCTTGTCCTCCAAAACACTGAGGATCAAGTGTCCAAACAGTGGTTAGAGTGGGTAAGGGAACATTGGAAAGGGAACTACTGCCCTGAAACTAATGTCCGTGGCAGGATTAGGAAGTTAGTAGGGGACAGATGGGTTAGTAACTGAGGGGGGGATAAAATAAAGTTATTCATTTACAAACGCAGTCAGTCGCGGGTTTGATGCGAGATATTTGTCTAAGCGGAGTTTAAATGAATCAACGGTGCTGCAGTCCAAAACAGTGGTTTAGAGTGGGTAAGGGAACATTGGAAAGGGAACTACTGCCCTGAAACTAATGTCCGTGGCAGGATTAGGAAGTTAGTAGGGGACAGATGGGTTAGTAACTGAGGGGGGGATAAAATAAAGTTATTCATTTACAAACGCAGTCAGTCGCGGGTTTGATGCGAGATATTTGTCTAAGCGGAGTTTAAATGAATCAACGGTGCTGCAGTCTATAACGTCTCGGGGAAGCCCATTCCACAAGTTGACAACTCGATTGAAGAAGAAATTCTTAGATTAATGCGAGTTAAAAGATTTACCAATAAATTTGCAACCGTTTCCCCGCGTGTAATTAGATTGGTCGATAGTGAAGTACTTACTACAGTTCATATTGTCGATGCCTTTGATGATTTTGAACACTTGAATTAAGTCACCTCTTAATCTGCGCTGGGTTAAAGGAAATAGATTTAGCTCTTCGTATGGTTTGTTCTTTAGGCTAGGTATCATTTTGGTAACTCTACGTTGAACTCGTTCTAGCTTGTTTATATTTTTTTGGTAATAAGGGCACCAGGATTGAACGCAGTATTCCAGAAGAGGGCGGACTAAGGAATTGTAAAGGGTTAGGATAACCTCTTTGGATTTATGCTCAAATGACCTGCCTATAAAGCCAATTATTTTGTTTGCCTTCTTAACAACTTCTGAACATTGTTGACTCGGTTTTAGGTTACTCGATAGTGTTACTCCCAGATCGGTTTCTCTGTTTACATTCTTAAGCTGAGCGCCATTCATCGAATAGTTTGCTTTCTCATTTAGGTATCCGATATGTAGTACTTTTATTTATCCACATTTATCCACATTGAAACTCATTTGCCAAATTTGGGCCCAACATGACAATTTATCTAGATTGTGTTGCATATCGTCAACTTGTTCTTTTGAGAGTACGCTATTTGCAATTTTTGTATCGTCAGCAAATTTTGAGATTGTACAGGTGAGACCCTCATCTATGTCGTTGATGTAAATTAGAAAGAGAATTGGTCCTAGTACCGATCCCTGGGGTACCCCGCTACTTACATTGGTCCATTTAGATGCCTTACCGTTTATGACTACTCTTTGCTTTCTGTCGCTGAGCCAATGTTCTATCCATTTCAACACACCGTCTTGTATTCCATGCGCTTTTAGTTTTTGCAGTAAACATTTGTGGGGAACTTTGTCAAAGGCCTTTTGAAAATCAAGGTATATAATATCTACAGCTTTACTCTCATCGTAGAGGTTGAGGATATCGTGGAAGAAGTCTAAGAGGTTTGTTAAACAGGAACGTTTTTTACGAAAGCCGTGTTGAGTATCTTTAAGTAAGTTATTTGCCTCTAAGTGATTTACGAGTCTGTCTCTTATGACTGTTTCTAGCATTTTACATACAATTGAGGTTAAGCTAATTGGACGATAGTTACTGGGTAGGGATTTGCTGCCTTTTTTGAATATCGGTGTTACGTTGGCTAGCTTCCACTGATCAGTCATAGTCCCAGACTGCAAGGATTCATTGAATAACAATGTCAGTGGTTTGGAGAGCTCATCCTTAGCTTCCTTTAGAACACTAGGCGAGATTGTATCAGGTCCAGGCGTTTTATTTACCTTGAGTTTATCTGAACAATTCAATACTTCTCTCTCTGTAACGGTGATATTGCTTAGTACATCTGAATTATCAATCTGAATCGGTGATGGTGTAGGGATATCACTGAGGTCTTCGGTTGTAAAAACTGATGCAAAGAATGTATTGAGGGCATTACTCATTTGTACTTCGTCTTTGGTGTATTCTCCATTTTCATCGACTAACGTCCAACAGTTGAAGTAACTACTTTTTTCTTTCTGATATAACTATAGAATTCTTTCGGGTTTGTTTTACTTTGATTCGCAACATGTAACTCCAGGGTCTTTTTACTTTGTTTAATTAACTTTTTGGCTTTGCGTCGTAGTTCTACAAATTTCACCCGTTCTTCGTCATTTTGTGAGGATTTTAATCTATCATTAGCATTTTTTTTTAGCAAGCAGACAGTCTGAAATATCTTTATTCCACCATTTGGGCTTATCATTATGGCCTGGACGCCGTATTTTCGATGGTATGCAGTCTTGCACTGCCTTAAGGTAAGTGGTTGTGAAACACTCCCAAGATATATTTATGTCATTATTGTTAGTCAGAAAGCTCCAGTCAGTTTCTTTAAGCTTTGATTTAAGTTTATGAAAATTTGCTTTCTTGAAATTAGGAACTTTCTCAATGCTGCTATTTGATTTGTTACTAGTAAACTTTAAAGTGAAATTTATCGTACGATGGTCGCTGTTACTGAATTCATCACCAACATTCAAATTCTCTATTAATTCTTCTTTTGTTGCGAGTACAAGGTCAAGCACATTATTACCACGGGTCGGAGATTGTACAAATTGAAAAAGTGAACTCTTGCAAGTTAGCATAGAGGTCGTGTCCAGAGTGTGAAGTAAGAATATCGCCCCATTTAGTCACGGGTAAGTTGAAATCACCAAGAATTACGGTATGTTGTATGTTAGTTATTTCTGCAATTTGTTCATAAATTTCACTGTCAGTTTGCACTGATTGAGCTGGGGGTCTGTATAATAAAGCTAGTGTTATTATAGTTCCTCGTTTTTTATATAATAGTACGTACAATATGTCTATATTCGCAATTTGAGGTTTTGACATTAAGACGGGATCAAGACTTTCCTATATAAAAAACAGAACTCCTCCATTTCTATTGATCCGACTTTTCTCAAACATTGTATAACCAGGAAGCGTATATTCGGCTAAAAAGTCTCTGTCTTCCGTATTTAACCAAGATTCTGTAATGCCGATTATATCATTATGTTCTGTAAACACGATTTCCTCTAGATCTGAAAATTTATTGCGTATGCTACGAGCATTTACATAAAACACCTTAAGAGTATTAGAGTTGGATGTTACTGATTGTGCATAGTCTGAATTTTCAGTTCGTATTTGACTTACACTACCCCCGGATACCCCCGGTATACCCCGTTTTTTGAACGGAAATCCTTGACTGCATCGTTCAGCAGACGACCAAGACGTGCAGCTCCTACTTCATTGAGATGTACACCATCTCCTGAACAAAGATTTATCATAGTAAAAATGATCCCACGTGTCGACAAAGCCGATGTCCTCCTCCCTGCAGAGTTTGGCTAGTCGGCGATTTGTACTGGTAGCCATGTTGTAGAATCGGTTTTCTACATCAATCCGAGGAACAATTCCTGAAATTAAGATTCTATTAGATTTTTCCTTGAAGGACCTGATCAGCCGCCGGTACTTGCAAAGTAGTTCCTCTGACCGCGTCCGTTGGACATCGTTAGATCCAACGTGGATGATGTATGTAGTGCTTGCGGGGGCGAGCCTGGAAACCTCTTCCACAGCCGCAACAATGTCGTCCACGCCGCCACCTGGGATACAGAATCGCTTTCTGGTCCTGGGTGCCCTGGCGCAGAACTCGGTTAATTGGCCACGGACCATGGAGTCGCCCACAAGCCGAACTTCTTCCGTTTCCTCTTCCTCGTCAATAGCAAGAATTTTGAAGCGGTTTTGGCATGTTGTCGGGATGACCTTCCTGGTACTGGTTCTGGGATGCACATTGTTTCTCACTAACTGAAAGTTGTCCTGGGGGGGAGTGAGAGTAGAGTCATTATTATTTTCTGCAACATCTAAGGTAGCTGCTGGTGTGGGTACCGGTACTGTATGCACTGGAACGGCGGTTGACATTGTAGTGGTTTCTTGGGCCGAGGGCACTCCTACGTTAAGTGTGGCAAATTCTTGAAGGGATTCAAGCTTCGTAGTCAGGGCATCGATCTTGCGGTGAGCTGCATTCAATTAATCCGCAATCTTCTCTCGGAGCTGGCAAAATCTACAAATTTGGACATTAGTATCAACAAACATGGTAGGGCCAAATTTACCGGAACAACTCGTGCAGGTTCGTTGCGGCGCCATGACGATATAATCACAATATGCCTGAAAATCACACAAATTTATGTTAGCAAAATGGTACAATTAAAGCCTGAAAATCACAATTTTTTTATATTAGCAATGTGATACAATTAATTCCTGAAAATCACAAAACATTTTGTTAGCAATATGATAAAATTAATATGACTGTAAATCACAAAAATATGTTAGCAATAGAACACAATTTATGCCTGAAAATAAAACAAAAATTGATGTTAGCAGTATGACACAGTTAAAGCCTGAAAATCACAAATGGACTAGAAATTTGTTACAAAATTTACGGGAAAAAAACAAAAAGTGGGAGAGGGTTAATGTAGCCTAGTGAGAAAACTGGAAAACAGTATACAGTACAGTAACAACAAGTATTTGTTAGCAATATGGTACAATTAATGCCTGTAAATCACAAAAAGAATATGTTAATCATAAAAAGAATATTATGCCTGTAAATCACAAGAGAGAGAGAGAGAGAGAGAGAGAGAGAGAGAGAGAGAGAGAGAGAGAGAGAGAGAGAGAGAGAGAGAGAGAGAGAGAGAGAGAGAGAGAGAGAATCAAGTGATATGAGAACGTACTCAGCAAGGTACGGTAATCTATATAATATTTTCGATTGTGTGTGTGTGTGTGTGTGTGTGTGTGTGTGTGTGTGTGTGTGTGTTCTTAATAGGCGGCCGCAGTTTTGGACCTGGGGAGCTGAAACTTTGCATGTGGGTGTCAATTGACCTGGGTCAGGTCATAGAGGGGACGAGGCCACGATCGGAGGTCGTTTCGAGGCCGAAATTGAAAACAATTTGAAAAAAATGGCCGTTTGGGGCAGAAGGAGGCCTCCGATCGAAAAGGTGTATGGAACGAAAGTTGTTCGCAGACCCACAAAATGTGGGTATGGATGAAGTCAGATCCAAAATCGGAGGTCATTTAGCGGCCGAAATCGAGGCACAGGGAGGTCGAGGCCGGTGATTATGGTAGTAGTAATATTGTGATGATTGTGGTAGTAGTGATTGATGATGGTGATTATGGTAGTAGTAGTGGTGGTAGTAGTGATGGTGATTATGGTGATTACCCGGGCAACGCCGGGTACCCCTGCTAGTCATATATAAATAACATATCCACAAAAAAAAAAAAAAAAAAGGCCTAATACAGTATGTAATAATTATAGCTAAAACACTCACTGAAGATACCGATTTTCACCTTGGCTCAGAGAAAGAGTGGATGAAAGAGATAGTTGGGATGTAAGAGAAAGAGTAGATGATAGATATATGGATGTAAGAGAAAGAGTGGATGATAGAGATATAGATGGATGTAAGATAAAAACGTGGATGATAGAGATATAGATGGATGTAAGAGAATGAGTGGATGGTAGATATATGGATGTAAGAGAAAGAGTGGATGATAGAGATATAAATGGGATGTAAGAGAAAGAGTGGATGATAGAGATATACATGGGATGTAAGAGAAAGAGTGGATGAAGGATATATAGATGAGATGTAAGAAAAAGAACGGATGAGAGATAGGTAGAGTGCAACAGAAAATATGCAAGCAAGGAATATTTAGAGCTAGTAGGAGTAAAAGGGAGGAGGCGTGGAAAAGTAAGACAAAGGAAGACTCGTGAAAGGGTTAAGAGAGAGTGGTGAAAAGAGGTAGGTGGAGGGGCCGGGAAAAATCTAGCTGTGAGTATGAGGTGACAGTCGGAACGCAACCCCTTACACCCCCACTTCTTTCACACACTCTCCCTCTCTCTCTCACACACACACGCACATTCAGACATACACACATACAGACACTCATACACATACACACGCACCCACCCACACACCCTCAAACACACACCCACACACATTCAGACACACACACACTCATACTCAAAGACACACACACACCCTCAAACACCCACCCACACACATTCAGACACACACACCCACACACACACTCAAAGACACACACACACTCAAAGACACACACACACCCTCAAACACACCCACACACACAGGCTTTTACCGTGTGTTTACTCTTGCCTGCAGTCATCCCCTGGCAAAGATACGGCACCCGCTGAGAGCATGGGCTGTCAGGTGCTGGCTCTCTCACTTTCTATATATTTATGACTCTTTATTCTTATCTCTCTCTCTGTTTATATATATATATATATATATATATATATATATATATATATATATATATATATACTGTATATATATCAGCGATACTCTGGTTACTTGAGAAGCTTTGGAGGACTCATGAAGCTGCGAGTGATTTACTGTGCTTCTAAGCTGGTGAGTTTTTCCCCTAGTTTTTACGGCTTTTGCTTTCTTTCTTTCTATCATTATCGTATTCACGTTAGGTTTTAGATTGTATATGCTAGTCCTAGCTATATATTTACTTTCTTACCTCGACATATGTTTGAACTCATTTCGTGTAAGAATTGTGCACATCTGTTAATGTTTCGTTCATTTAGGACTATTCAGACTATCCCCAGATTTTCCATATTAATTAGCCTACTGTTTATATTTTAACTATCGACTTTGTGTACGCAGTGCGTGTTATTAATTCTACTGTCGTATTCCAAAGTATTTTTATCTACATTTTTATTTTTATTTTAAGCACAATAAACATCATGAACTTTACCTATTGTTTAGTACTGCTTTTACGTATATGTATATATATATATATATATATATATATATATATATATATATATATATATATATATATAAATGTATGCGTGTGTGTGTGTGTCCGAGGGGAAAGTGAATGATGAGGAGAGAGCCTTCTGTTGTGCTATCCCGTTCTTCCACTCTTCATTATTTGGGGTTCTGCTCTGTCTACTAGAATACAGTCATGATCATCTAGCTTGGATCGAAAGGTAAATAGGCTCAGTGTATCTATTTAAATAAATGTAAATCTTGATCTGTTTATTCATGCATTCCCTCCTCTGACTATTTCGTTTCGAGACCATATTATATTCGTCACACACACACACACACACACACACACACACACCCCTGTCACCGATTTTTTCTTCCCACTAACTCTTCCCTTTCAACTGTTTTTTTATATTTATCCCGTTCTAAGATTTGTCAACATACATTTTTATTTGATATTAACCGAACCAAGCATATGATATACTGTGTCCTTTCGCAATACTTATGAGTACAATTATTCATAAACATTCGTGGAATATTCATATGCTGCATTATGCAAGATGGCTATGAAAGGCTATTTATGAATGACACTATACCGGCATATATTAATTACTAAATCATGTGCATAAATTAATATAAATCACAACCATTGCATATACAAAGTTATGGGTTAGTGATGATGGATGGAAATACTGTTGATGCTTATTTAATTGTACCTATGTATCAGGGTGCCAAACGGAAGCCAAGTCCATTATTTTCAGTCTGTATTGCTGTATATGTAAATATCAAATTGTGGTTTATAGTTCAAATCATGTTCTTGGAAGTGATAAAAAGCCAAAACAATGCTATTTCGTGTTAATGTTCTTGTATTCTTTCACATATTCATTTAAGTCTCCAAACATAATTGCTCCAGTTTGACATCCTGCTATGTATTAACTCCAATGTACGGTAATTAATGCATATGGCCAAATAACTGTTAAATAACAAACTACTCTCCATTCCCGTACAGTTAGTCATAAACGTTAGTGGACCTAGCGTCTTTCGTTCATTACATATGAACGTGTATGTATAGTTTGTTTATGAATGTAATTTGACATAGAGTAATACTGAAACCATATATACCTATTATTAAACAGCAAATTTCATACATATAGCAAGCCCACTGACTGTATTAGCATAAAGACAAACATGAAGTCCTCGACTTTTTACGAGTTAGTTATTTTTTTTATTTTTTTTAGAACTGCCGCCCCCTCCCCCTCCCACCCAACAACAACATACCAACACTGACACTCAGATGGAAATAACATAAATAAAACTACAGTAAAAAGTGAGAGAGGGAGGTGGCTTAAAGTTGTCTTTGAAGATGTAGAGGTTGGGGTCCCTAGAGGTTGACTTGATTACTTTAACAAATACTTGGCTGTTAGGCTGAGGTGAGATAGTGCAACTTTTTTCTATGCACGCACAAGCGCGCGCACACGCACACACACACGCACACGCACACGCACACGCACACACACACACACACACACTTTGGATTTCGTCGAAACCGTTCTACTGAGTCGGCTCTACTGGAATTTGTTAACAATGTATATAAATATTTGGAAGAACAATTATATGATGAAGGAGTGTTTATTGATCTTCCAAAAGCCTTTGACTACTTGGACCATATTATCTTACTTGAAAAATTGAAACACGTTGGAATCAGAGGCATACCACTGCAACTATTTCATTCCTATATCATTAACAGGTCACAAGCAGTCTATTGCAATTCAAAGTGTTCTTCGTTTAGACCTATTTCAAAGGGAGTTCCTCAAGGATCAATTTTAGGCCCTATTTTATTTTTTATTTATATTAATGACATGACGTGTGCTAGCTCCAAATTCAAGTTTGTTATCTATGCAGATGATACTAACCTTTTATTAGCTGATAAGGATGAAAACACTTTACACTCTAATCTGAGCAGAGAATTTCATTATATTGATAAATGGGTTAAAAATAATAAGTTAAAACTAAATGTAACTAAAACTAACTACATATTTTTCCAAAATCGTTCTATAACAATTTGTATGCCCCTTTTGTTATTGGAAGGTGAATTGATAAATCGTGTAGACAATATAAAGTTTCTTGGAGTACATATTGACCAAAACTTGAACTGGAGCTATCAAATCAATGCAGTGTGTTTGAAACTATCAACAATGTGCGGTGTACTCTACAGGATCCGTTATCAGCTTACCACTGAAGCAATGATTAATATATATTATACGTTGTGTTATCCTCACCTCATATATTGTGTTTCTGTGTGAGGCTGTACTTGGCCCTCATATTTAAACACATTAGTAGTAGCTCAAAAGTAAAATTTAAGATGTATACTATTTATGGGTAAATTTGACTCGACCGATAACCTCCTCCTATCTCTCAAACTGTTTAAGTTTACTTATCTTCATACATAAGTGTTGATATTATTTGTTTTCAGTAATATTATAGGCTGCTCAGGAAATAAAACTGTTCAATTTATAAACAATGCTCAAAATACTAGAAGGAATAACATAAATCTAATTTCTCCACAATTCCGAACAGTTCTGTTTAAAAACAGTATAGGCCTAATCTGTAGTACCGGTCCTCAATTGTGGAATTCTCTACCTCCAAATATAAAGGATCTCATCTACTCAAGCAATAGATCTTTATTAAAAAATAAAATTAAGAATCACCTATTTACTTTACAATGTACATAGTTCAGGATATGTTTGTAAGAAAAATGTAATCCATATCACTCTAAATTGCCTGTACTGAATATGCAATTAAATATATATAATACATTTTGTCTGCCAGGGAGCCCCGGCTCGGCAGACCGTGCCATTTCCATTATTATTATTATAAGCTTATGTATTGTATTTTCTTATTGGCAATAAAAAAGAAAATACTTTTACTTTACTTTACACACACAATGGAACTGTTCGCATACCTCACCTGGACACACACATACCAGGTATATCACACACACACACACACACACACAGCCCGTAGCCTAGTAGGTAGAGCTCTCGTCTCACACACGAGGGGTCGGGGGTTCAATCCCCGGCTGGGCGGAGACAAATTGGGCTTGTCTCCTTTCATGTGTTAGCCTCAGTTCACCTAGCTGTAAATAGGTACCTGGAATAAGTGGACGACGTTGTGACGTCCCATCTGGGGTTGGCAAAAATGGTACAAGGCGAGATGGGTATCATATGGTTCACCTAAGCTGATGGCTACCTAAGCCTTCGGGCGAGACGGTACCGTCTATAGTGAGAATGGTACCATACAGATCCACCCTAAGCCTTCGTTTCCGATGTCGCCAATTGGCTAAAAATACAGACTACACACACATCCACAGCCATTCCAACGATACATATAACACCTACACATATAGGAGGCGGGAAATAACGAGCATGCTCACTCCCGCAATACAACTAGAGTAAGTACACACACACACACACACACACACACACACACACACACACCACCTCTACATACCTTCTCGCGACGTACACATACCAGGCTAGTCCCACATACTATACACATATACGCACACACTAAAAATATTCACATACCATCCCGAGACGCACACATTCCAGGCTACATCCCACCTACACGTACCAGTATCAGTCCAAACATATCACAAAGGGTCTGGCAGGCTACCACCACATACATTTATATCACACACACACACACACACACATACACATACACGCACACAAACACACATATATACACACTCACACACACATATAGCCAGACACACGCACACACACACACACGGATACACAAATAGGCCTACAGAGATTAGAATAACTTCCACAATCAACTTATCTCATTCATACTAGGCTACGCCATTATATGTACGGTACTGGTACATAACTTGACAGTACGAGGTCTATCCTAGCATTGCACAGTTAGAATGTATAAGTACATACTAGGTGCTAGAGAGAATCAAACAACATATTCTATCATTAGCTTCTTACCTTGTTACGACGAGTTAGATAGATAGATAGTAGATAGATATAGATAGATAGATACATATAGATAGACATGCAAAACATAAATATGGAACATAAAACACAAATAAGTTGACTGTGCTAATCTTGAAGGGTGACACCCCCAAAGATCTACACCTAGCCTATATATGGGTGAACCTACAGGCACTAGTGCCAAATACTTTAGTGTCGTACAACTACAGTATATATTGTTGCCAAACATCCTAATAGTTTGGTTGGCCCACTTCTCTTGTCTAAAGCAAGGGTTACGCGAGCCCTTTCAACCAGATTTCGTCAACTATTTTTTATATTGTAGCCACCGCCAAATGAATTTATATTCAACTTAGAAATAACTTGTCAATCTTAGAGGTTTATTTGAGACAATACTTAAAGCTTGAATCCAATTGGTCTTTGCTAAGCTGAATGAAGAAATATGACAATATCCTTCCTATATTCCATTATCAAAGTCTGCCCAAGGAAGTTTTCATATTGGTAAAAACATAATAATAATGATACTACTAATAATAATAATATATATACTGTATATGTATGTATGTATATCACACTTTTACTCAACTAAAAACTAACCAATGAATCACAAAATAAACCTTCCCAGCGTTGTGAGATAAACTGGTACGCTCATTTATGCCTGGTTCACACATTGGCGAGTCAGAGCGCGAGGCCAACGCGAGTCACACTCGCCGCATACCGCTGTTGATGGAGCCCGAACCCAACGCGAGTAGCATCTGATGCGAGTAAACACGCATATAACACGAATATAACACTAGTTTACACGAGTTTACATGAGTTTACAAGAGTTCACAGGAGTATCCGCGAGTGTAACACGACCCCAACACGCACCGCCGAAATTTGAAAAATAACGGTCACATTCCAGGGTACGAATAGTGCGAGTCTACAGGAGTCTACACGAGTGTCACAGGAGTTTACATGAGTTTACACGTGTTTACACGAGATGAACGCGAGTATACAGGAAGTTAACAGGAGTGTATGGGAGTCTAACATGAGTGTGTGCGAGTGTTGGCGAGTGTCAGGAAACGTATAAAGAGGCCCCCACTGGCACCATTTCTCACACCACGCAACACCACCACGGACGGACGTACGTGTTACTCTGCAGGATACAGCCCAACCAACCCACCCACCCATCCACCCACACACCATGTCCATCACGAGGCGCAGAGCGGCAGCTGTGGTCACACTCCTGCAGATGCAGATGCATCTCGTAGACCTAGAGGAGCTGGAGGAGAAGGAGGCTGAAGAAATACGTCAAGGGGAAAGGCCACGAAGGACAGTTTGGGCTAGGAGGTGGCTACTGAGATGGCCACAGTTCGGTGTGTACGAACTACTTATGGAGGAGCTTGAGAGAGAGAGGACCCCAAAGGATTCCGGAACTTCCTACATGTGGACGTCCACATGTTTAGGGAGTTGGTGGCACGTGTCGGGCCTAGGGTAGAGAAGCAGGACACCTTCTGGAGGCAGGCTTTGTCATCTGGGCTGAGGATTGCAATCACACTCCGCTACCTGGCCACTGGTGACTCATATCCTAGCCTACAGTATGCGTTCCGTGTGGCCCGGAACACCATCTCCCTCATTGTGCCTGCAACATGCGAAGCCATCATTGCAGAATACCAGGAGGAGGTTATACGTTGCCCCAGGACACCTGCGGAGTGGAAGGTGGTTGCCAGTGAGTTTGCCAAGCGCTGGGATTTCCCGCATACCGTTGGTCCCATCGACGGAAAGCACTGCGCCATCAAATGCCCTCAACATGCCGGTACGGAATTCTACAACGATGGGTCCTTGCTGTGGTCACGGTGGGGAGTGGAGTAGGCAGCGTGGGCGGTCCTTTTATAGGGGGTGTATGACGCGGTGGTGCCACCTACTCGCGCGGTGTTGCCAGCAGTCGCACACCGCTCGCGTAGACTCACGTTAGTTTCGCCGTTCCTCGCGTAGACTCGCATAGACCCGCGTTAATATCGCGTAAACTCATGTATACTCATGTTGGTTTCGCATAGACTCGCCACACATATTGTGAAATTCAGACCACCACGTGGGTACTCTCGTTTACGCGTGTTACACTCGCGTTACCCCGTGTTAACTCGCGTTAGGGTCGTGTTGACTCCTGTTTGACTCCTGTTAAACTCGCCTTTGCCAATATTGGCACCCACATGGTTATTTGCATATAGTGTTAACCCATGTTGTACTCGTGTAGACTCACGTAGACCCGCGTAGACTCGCGTAGACTCGCGATCATTTAATGTCTAAATAGTACAACGCGAGTCTACATGAGTGTCACGCGAGTCTACATGAGTGTCACACGAGTCTACAGGAGTGTACAGGAGTCTACGCGAGTCTACGCGAGTCTATGCGATTTGGCGTCCTAGTCCCACTTGACTCTCCAAATTTCATGCATGCATGAAATCTTTGCCCGCGTTCGCGAGTGTACGCGGTGCAGCCCGAGTCAACGCGAGTCTGTGCGAGTGTTGGCGAGTGTCGGCGAATTTGGGATAATCATTGGCGAGTGCAAGAATTTCATCACTCGCGTTGGCCTCGCGCTCCGATTCGCCAATGTGTGAACCATGCACATGTCTTAACGTCGAGCAATATATAATTTCAGAAAAATACCTCTAGGTAAATATTACGTCAATAAATCTAAATTTGCCTACACGATAAAATGGAGAAAAAAGGTTGTTAATTCTTCTAAATATAGTCCAGAAGTTACATAACATAGGTTATATAAAGCGCACCCTAGGAAGATGCATACTCCGTAAATGTGTGGAAAACAGTGATATTTTTAATATTGATATACAATTTAACGAAGCATAAATTGTGCATAAAATTAGAAAAACAAAATATTAATATAGGTCCGTCGTTAACCCTTGTCTGGCAGGACCGGACTTAAGTCGGTCTAGAGAAGAAAGGACTATGTGGCCGGGACCGACTTCAGGCGGTGTGCAATTTTGAGCAATAGTTGGCTCTGAGAGAGAGAAGAGCGGTGGGAGGAGCGTAGGTCGGCTCTGACCGTTCGGCACGGGTCCCGCGCGGAAACTGACGTCCCCTCCACACACATCCACACTCACTACCTCGCTACACAGGGAATTATGTAAGGAAATTACCGTATTTTAGGGATTTTTCCTTCGTCTTGCACGATCGTTGCAAGAGAACGCGTGGTTGTGGAAGGATGGTTCTGGTGTCATTAGAAAGCTCAATTATCGCTCTTTCAGGGATACATAATTGTATTACGCTTTGGCTCTTGTTTATGCATGAAAAAGAGCATGGAAACAAGGTCGTTTAGGGTAAAACCACCCGCTTGGCAGGTAGTAGAAGTTACTGATGGGCGCTCGTAAGGTGTTAATGGTAACTTAATAATACGATTGTGTATCTAAATTATTATGTAAATATATGAAATATGTGAGTGAGTATTTTATTAGACAATACCTTAGTAACCTTACCAGTACTAACAAAAATATTTGAACAAAAGATAAGTAGGCCTACACAATAACGCATACATGAACATTAAGGAAACGAAAGGACACGTATGCACACACACACACACACACACACTCTCTCTATCTCTCTCTTATAACATGTTTTTGGTTCAAATGGACTTTTTCGGATTAGTTCACAGTAGGTCGGCAGGACTGTTGCATTCCTGTTTGTGTACATACAGACAGAACAAGCAGACCAACATACAGACAAGTTAACACACAGACGGACAAACATAGATACATACACGCATAAACATTCATACATACATACATACACACACAACTTCCGTAGTCTGGCGCCACCTCAATCGCCAAAGGACGCAAGCGACTTCATAGTTAAGGTAGACTAAGTATTTCACCGTACCTATGTTAAGAAATTCTTTGGATTTTTACCTCAGGGCTGTAACTGAATAATACACTAACAATTATTATATTGCCACATATACTTAAACACTGCTGACACATACCATACCACTTCATCACCTCCAAGAAAATATCCTTAACACACACACACACACACACACACACACACACACACACACACACACACACACACACACACACACACACACACACACACACACACACACACACACACACACACACACACACACACACACACACACACACACACACACACACACACACACACACACACACACACACACACACACACACACACACACACACACACACACACACACACACACACACACACACACAACCCAGTCATAACACACACCCCTACTCCTCAAAACACACAGCTTACCCTTTCAAACAAACATTACTGACAGATAACTGAGCCCCTCTACCCCCCCCCCCCCCCCACACACACACACACACCATATTCTAGATAAAATATATATCACTACTCATTAAAATATAACACAACTGACACATAAAATAACACTTCGTCCCCACCCAACACATCACCATTAACATACATGTACCACAACCATACAGGAACACACACAGCACTACTCCCGTAAGTAAACACCGGTGACACACATCATAGCACTTCACCAGCACTACACAAACACCCATTAACACACCTACCAGCATCAACACACACACACAAATACAGAACCACAAACACACACACACACACACACACACTACTCATATAAGTAAACACCGCAGACAGATAACATAACATTTCATCACCCCACAAATGCCCTTAATACACACGCCTGCACCACCAACAAACACAAACGCACACACCACTACTCTAGGAAGTAAACATTGCTGATAATCACATAGCCTAGCACTTCATTCCCACCACATAAACACCATTAATAAACACCCGCCGGCACCACGAATATACACAATCACAAACATACCGCAATCATAACACTGACACATAGCATACCACTCTGTCCAAGCACACAAGCATACCTCTACGTCTCCAAATAAACAACATTAATCCAACCACACCTCTATTCCTCTAAATATACAACAGAAACACCTAAAATACCACTCTTACCAACCACACAAACACACACACAAATACTCCTCCAAATGAACAATACTAACACATAACATGCCGGTACCACTCTTTCCAACCACACAGACACAAACACCGACCTCTACTCCTTCAAATGAACAACACTAACTCATAACATACAACTATTTCCACCACACAAACACAAACTTCTACTCCTGGAAACAAGAGCTGATACAACATAACACTCTATCCCCACCACACAACCATTAACACACACACACACCACACACAGCCACTTAGGCACGTACAGCTGTCACCATAATATTGACACCATTTACATGTAATCCTTTCACTACGATGACGCCTCTTTTAGTAGACTGATATCGCCGCCAAACAGGGGAGACTATGTGACCGTCGCTGTCTGTCTGTCTGTCTGTCTGTGTATTTTTTCGTCTGTTTGTAGCACGGTTTCTCTAGTACTAATGGACGGATTTTGATTAAACAACTTCAGTGTCTTAAGTAAGGACCCAAATATAAATGATTAACTTTTGGCCATCATCTGCTACCCTCTCCAGCCCCGACCTCCAGGATACTCAGTGGGAGCCATACTACCGAAAAATATACATATTTATCTCGAAAGGGGGGGGGGGGGGGTCATTGGGGATGTTTATTTTATAAGCATGATACGTGTTTAGGGAGCAAAATACCCCCCCTCACCCCTTCTTAACATTATCGTTAATTTTACTTACCACTATCATTATCTCAAATACGTAATTACGTATGGGACGCATTAAAGGGAATTTGGAGTCTATTCAGTAAGCCCAATTCCATAGCTCGGAGGAGTTTGGGCGAATTTATATGACACTAACTCTGGTTTACATGCAAGGCGAGACTTCTGGCGAGACTCTGGGGGAGGCACTCGTCACAGGCAGTTTTGCCTTTTGTCTCTCTCATCCTTCAAAAAAATGTGCTATAATAATCACTCTTGTATTTTGTACTGTATATTTCAACTTCTGGACTAAAAGTTGTATGCGTCTCGTGATTCTTCTGAGATTCAAGCCAACGCTGTAAGGACAACTTAGCAGTAAATTCGAAACACTTTGACTAAGAGAAGTAAAATCGTCTGAAGGAAGCTGGAGGAAATAATATCGTCACCAGTTTTACTATAAGTTAGTGCATATCCAATATGTTCAGACATGTCATATTGAATAGTTTACTGTAGATCATATTTTCAAAGTGACAATTCCGTGCCCCCCTTCTCTCTCTCTCTCTCTCTCTCTCTCTCTCTCTCTCTCTCTGCACCCCCATTAATTCGTTCACCCACACACACAAACACACACCTGCCACAGCACAGTAAATAGTGTTTGGCATCTGTTGGTGAGGAAAACCAATAATAGGCTGCCAGTGGAGGGTAAACGGTGCCTTCCTCAACCCCTCCGAACACCTAACTGTCTTGATGGTGTAATGGTTAGAGCGTGTGTGACTGCGTGTGATATCCTGGGTTCGAATCCTGGGAGAATCACATGCTTCCATCATTTTAATTTGGGGTGTTATTGGTGTTAACCCCTTCATTACCGGTGCCGTCCTCTTAACTTTTTCTAGCTACTATTAGACGATTTTATTCTGTTTTAAAAGGGCCTCCAGCAACAAACAGGCATCCAACTATCTCACTTAACCCTTTTTATTACCACAGATCCGCCTTAAACTGCACACAAACTACTAAATTTAGCTAGAATATAATAAAGAAACGTCGCCGGTAGAGAAGGGGTAAGAAAGATGTTAACAATAATATCATCATTAGCTACACTATATCGGTTTTAGCTTGTTAGCCACTTATGTACCAGCGACGTCTATTTATTTTATTCTAGCTATATATAGACGATTTTATGAAGCTTAGGAAGGATAAATGTTAGCTGATTGGATTATTTGAGATAATCTGTAGCCTTCTAATTGGTAAACGTACCTCTTAAGCTGAATAAAATCGTCTAATATTGGCCGAATAAAATTAAAAGAACGTCACCGGTACTGAAGGGGTTAATAGTTCTCTAATTGATCGTTTACTCTAACATTATTTCCGGTACCACTTTATGATCACTGCAAACACACACGCATACATAATAGACTTTCGTGATATTTTGACTATCATTAAACAATTATATATAGCTTAGGAAGGACCTATACTAATAATAATGTAAGCAAAATCTCAATCATATTTTTGTCTCCCTAAAGTCCGACAAATTCTTCTATTGTTAGTCCGGAAAAATAATAAATATTGTATTCATGGGGTTAGCAATAATAACAGTTGTATATACAATTTCTTGGACATGGGTCAGTTAAATCAGAATGGAGTTGAAGTGTCCCACGCTTCCATAAATTTATCTTTCTGTGTTTAATTAAGGGAGTATCACAAATTTACCTTTATTATTATTTAAGATGGATAGCAATTTTTCGGTAACATATCTTGAGATCTTCGAAAACTAGAGTGAAGATATATAATTTTAGGTATCTCATAAGCTGCCAGACCAGTGTTAATGACAAAAGTTTAAGCAACAAGCGTTCATGTTAGTGGAGGGGATATGTGACAATATTGGGACAACCTGCCGACTCCTGGAAAAGAAGCATGAAACATTTTGTCTTCTTTTCACTTTTTCTCCTCACTCATCATCACCACTTCCTCCTCATCAATCCTCGAGGCCCCCTCCCCTCCTCACCCACCAATCATCACTCCCCCTCACATCATCACACGAAGCACAGACAGTCAGATAATATCACGACCAGTAATTTATAGCATTCATGTTTATCAATTACCCTTCATCACCATCCATTCTCATCACACCTCCATCGCTAATCTCTTTATTATGCCACTACTCTCCCTACCACATCACTACTACAAATCACTCGAGCCCGACAAGCCAACCCGCCAACAGCACTTCGCTCTCGCTGCTCGAAATTTGACCTAACTTGAGTACTCCATTACTCATCCCCTTATTTGTTTGCATGAACTGTAGCTAAGCTCTAGCTTAACTGCCCTGTAGTTGCTTTGCATGTAATTTTGCTGTGTTTTTGACTGATAAACGTTTGTTTATCGAGACTGCTTTTGTTTACATTTGTACCGGTTAGTGACGACCGACGCTCTAAAGTAACAAGCTATTTGCTGGTTTCATATTATAAAGTTCTAGCACTTATTGTAGATATTTTAGCTCTCACTGTACTTAAGTGCTTAGCAAACCACCCAGTAGTTATCTTGCATGACATTGTACTGTAGTTTTGACTGATAAACGTTTGTTTTTAAAAATTCTATTTGTCAAGTTAGTAGAGACGCCGCCGATACCAGCGCCACCTGTGTACGCATAAACAAACCCTCTTCACTATTTTATATATCAAAGTCTAGCCAATACTGTACTTGGTTGAACTTTTTATCTTGGTTATCTATATAAATCGCACACACTAACATTTGTCAAGATAGTTTTAATATTGGGTTAGAATAATTTAGTTACTGTAATACTTTTTGATAGCCTATTTATTAATCGCATTTCAGATACTTGTCACCATATTAATAGGCCTCTCACATTCTTGCCAGGGATATTACTAACTCCATTATTATTATTGTGTCGACCACTGTATAAACTAATATACAGGTTTTAGCCTAACTGTCATACTGCTAACATAATTTTATTTTTATTTTCAGGCATAAAATTGTGTTCTATTGCTAACATATTCTTTTTGTGATTTACAGGCATTAATTGTACCATATTGCTAACCAATATTTTTTGTTACTGTACCGTATACTGCTTTCCAGTTTTCTCACTAGGCTAAATTAACCCTCTCCCACTTTTTTTTCCAGTAAATTTTGTAACAAATTACTAGTCCATTTGCAATTTGCAGGCTTTAACTGTGTCATACTGCTAACATCAATTTTTGTTTTATTTTCAGGCATAAATTGTGTTCTATTGCTAACATATTTTTTGTGATTTACAGGCATAATATTCTTTTTGTGATCAACATATTCTTTTTGTGATTTACAGGCATTAATTGTACCATATTGCTAACAAATATTTTGTGTTACTGTACTGTATACTGTTTTCCACTTTTTCTCACTAGGCTAAATTAACCCTCTCCCACTTTTTTTTTCCCAGTAAATTTTGTAACAAATTACTAGTCCATTTGCAATTTTCAGGATTTAACTGTGTCATACTGCTAACATCAATTTTTTTTTCAGGCATAAATTGTGTTCTATTGCTAACATATTTTTTGTGATTTCCAGGCATATTAATTTTATCATATTGCTAACAAAATTTTGTGTGATTTTCAGGCATTAATTGTATCACATTGCTAACATACATTTTTTGTGATTTTCAGGCTTTAATTGTACCATTTTGCTAACGTAAATTTGTGTGATTTTCAGGCATATTGTGATTATATCATCATGGCGCCGCAACGAACCTGCACGAGTTGTTCCGGTAAATTTGGCCCTACCATGTTTGTTGATACTGATGTCCAAATTTGTAGATTTTGCCAGCTCCGAGAGAAGATTGCGGATGAATTGAATGCAGCTCACCGCAAGATCGATGCCCTGACTACGAAGCTTGAATCCCTTCAAGAATTTGCCACACTCAATGTAGGAGTGCCCTCGGCCCAAGAATCCACTACGATGTCAACCGCCATTCCAGTGCATAGTACCGGTACCGGTACCCACACCAGCAGCTACCTTAGATGTTATTTTTATTGCAGAAAATAATAATGACTCTACTCTCACTCCCCCCCAGGACAACTTTCAGTTAGTGAGAAACAATGTGCATCCCAGTACCAGTACCAGGAAGGTCATCCCGACAACATGCCAAAACCGCTTCAAAATTCTTGCTATTGACGAGGAAGAGGAAACGGAAGAAGTTCGGCTTGTGGGCGACTCCATGGTCCGTGGCCAACTAACCGAGTTCTGTGCCAGGGCACCCAGGACCAGAAAGCGATTCTGTATCCCAGGTGGCGGCGTGGACGACATTGTTGCGGCTGTGGAAGAGGTTTCCAGGCTCGGCCCCGCAAGCACTACGTACGTCATCCACGTTGGATCTAACGATGTCCAACGGACGCGGTCAGAGGAACTACTTTGCAAGTACTGGCGGCTGATCAGGTCCTTCAAGGAAAAATCTAATAGAATCTTAATTTCAGGAATTGTTCCCCGGATTGATGTAGAAAACCGATTCTACAACATAGCTACTAGTACAAATCGCCGACTAGCCAAACTCTGCAGGGAGGAGGACATCGGCTTTGTCGACACGTGGGATCATTTTTACTATGATAAATCTTTGTTTTCAGGAGATGGTGTACATCTCAATGAAGTAGGAGCTGCACGTCTTGGTCGTCTGCTGAACGATGCAGTAAAGGATTTCCGTTCAAAAAATGGGGTCAACCGGGGGTATCCAGGCAGGGTAGTGTAAGTCAAATACGAACTGAAAATTCAGACAATGCACAATCAGTAAAATACAACTCTAATACTCTTAAGGTGTTTTATGTAAATGCTCACGGCATACGCAATACATTTTCAGATCTAGAGGAAATCGTGTTTACAGAATATTATGATATAATCGGCATTACAGAATCTTGGTTAAATACGGAAGACAGAGACTTTTTAGCCGAATATACGCTTCCTGGTTATACAATGTTTGAGAAAAGTCGGATCAATAGAAATGGAGGAGGAGTTCTGTTTTTTATAAAGGAAAGTCTTAATCCCGTCTTAATGTCAAAACCTCAAATTGCGAATATAGACATATCTTACGTACTATTAAATAATAAACGAGGAACTAAAATAACACTAGCTTTATTATACAGACCCCCAGCTCAATCAGTGCAAACTGACAGTGAAATTTATGAACAAATTACAGAAATAACTAACATACAAGATACCGTAATTCTTGGCGATTTCAACTTACCCGTGACTAAATGGGGCGATATTCTTACTTCACACTCTGGACACGACCTCTATGCTAACTTGCAAGAGAGTTCACTTTTTCAATTTGTACAATCTCCGACCTGTGGTAATAATGTGCTTGACCTTGTACTCGCAACAAAAGAAGAATTAATAGAGAATTTGAATGTTGGTGATGAATTCAGTAACAGCGACCATCGTACGATAACTTTCACTTTAAAGTTTACTAGTAACAAATCAAATAGCATCATTGAGAAAGTCCCTAATTTCAAGAAAGCAAATTTTCAAAAACTTAAATCAAAGCTTAAAGAAACTGACTGGAGCTTTCTGACTAACAATAACGACATAAATACATCTTGGGAGTGTTTCACAACCACCTACCTTAAGGCAGTGCAAGACTGCATACCATCGAAAATACGGCGTCCAGGCCATAATGATAAGCCCAAATGGTGGAATAAAGATATTTCAGACTGTCTGCTTGCTAAAAAATTTGCTAATCTATCTATCTATCTATCTATATGCTCAGGCCCAATCCCCATTTTGGGGGTAGCCGACTCAAGACAGAGCAAGAACAGGGAAAACACAAAAACAACATAAAACAAAAAATAAACACAGATAAAAAACACAAACTCTCACACATCCAGGTCACCCAGGAGAAGACCCAGAGACCAGGGTTACCAAGGTCGCTCCAGCACTCCCCCGGCCCTGACCACCCGGAGAGGTTCCGATCTCGGCAGGCAGACATGCAGCGGAGCCAAAGCCACAAGCCCTCCCACCACACTTCCAGGCACACCCTTCATATTAATCGTCTCCCCGGGCCAGGCGCCTGATGGACTATTATCTAGTCCAACTTGCGCCCGACTCCTTACTCCAAATGACCACGTGTTCACTCAACTATTCACAAGCATTCTCCATTCACTCCTGTCCACCACCACTTCCCCTGCCTGATCTATAGTCATTCCTCTATCATCCAAAGCCTTTCTTACACAGTCTCTCCATCTCAATGGGGGTCTTCCTGCCCTTCTATCTCCCCTTGTACCTGACTCACATATTCTCTTTGGAAGCCTTTCATCTCCCATTCGTTCAACATGACCATACCAGCTCAGCATCCTTCTGTCCACTCTGGCTGACAAATGTTCTTGCTGCCCCACTCTCCTACGTATCTCTTCATTCCTCAATCTGTCTCTACGAGTAACTCCACACATACTCCTCAAGCAGCTCATCTCCATCACATCCAGCCCTCTTTTCTCCTTTTTCTTCAGAGCCCATATCTCAGCCCCATACATCACTGTTGGCACAACAATTCCTTGATACAGTGCACTTTTTACTTTCACTCCGAGATTTCTCGTCTTCCACATACTTCCCATTGCTCCGAAAACCTTCCTTCCTTCCTTCACACACTCTCTGTTTTACCTCCACTTCCATACCTCCACTCCTGCTTATCGTTCCTCCTAGATATTTAAAACACTCTACTTGTTCCAATATTTCCCCATCCAGCCTCACATCTAGATTCACCCTATGCTCTCCCCTATTACACACCATTACTTTACTTTTATTGACGTTCACCTTCAGTTTCCTCCTTCCACAAACCACACCAAACTCTTTGACTACCCGCTGCAGTTTCTCATCAGAATCCGCCACCAATGCTGTGTCATCAGCGAACAGCAACTGATTCAACTCCCAATCTCTACCATTCTTTCCTACTAAACCCAATCCTCTTCCCATAGTTCTCCTTTTCACCTCCCTCACCACACCATCCATAAACATATTAAACAGCCATGGTGACATTACACAACCCTGTCGCAAACCTACCTTTACCTCAAACCATTCACTCAACTCACCATTTCCTACTCTCACACATGCTCTGCTCCCTTCATAAAAACTCTTAACTGCTTCTAACAAATTTCCTCCTATTTCATAAATCCTTAACACCTTCCACATTGCTTCACGGTCCACACGATCATACGCTTTTTCCAAGTCCATAAAAGCCCAAAATATCTCCTTATGCTTCTCTAAATACTTCTTGCATAACTGTCTTACTGCAAACATCTGATCCACGCACCCTCTTCCCCTCCTAAAACCGCACTGTTCTTCTCCTATTGCAACTTCCGTACACTTTATTATCCTCTCTATCAACACCCTGCCATACAGCTTTCCAACCACTGACAATAAACTAATACCTCTATAACTTGAACACTCCTGCCGATCTCCCTTCCCCTTGTACAACGGCACAATACATGCACTCTTCCAGTCTATTGGTACCATTGACACAGCAAAGCACACATTGAAAAGTCTCACCAACCAATCTATTATCACATCTCCACCCTTCTTTATACACTCCACAGCAATACCATCCAAACCTTCTGCTTTTCCCGCTCTCATTTGTTTCACTGCTTCTTTCACCTCATTTTTCTCAATCCTTTCATTCATTCCCTGCCACCTGGGTGGCCTGGGTAACCTATCTCCATCCACCCCTGCTTCAATCACTGCTTCTCTTCCATCTCTTGTATTTAACAAAGATTCAAAATACTTGGCATATCTTTTCCTCACTTCAACTGGTTCCACTAGTAATTCTCCATTTTCATCTTTCACTGACTCTTCCCTCTTTTGTCCTCCTTTCCTTACTTTATTTACCTCCTTCCAGAACATCTTCTTTCGTTCTTCAAAATTCTCACTCAGCCTTTGGCCCCACCTTTCGTTTGCATCTTTTTTCGCTTCTCTAATTTTCCGTTTTGCCTCTCTCCTTTTCTCCTTGTACCTCTCCCATACCTCAACACTATCATCCTGTAAAACCCTCTCAAAACACTGTCTCTTCTCCTCAACTGCCTTTCTCACCGTATCATTCCACCACTCGCTTCCCTTCCTGATACCTCTGCCTCCTACTTTCCTTTTGCCGCATACTACCTCTGCACTTGCTTTCACTCCTTCCTTAAACTGTTGCCATTCAACCTCTACTTCTCTCTCTTCCATCTCTCTAACTTCCATCCACTTTTCATTTAGTCTTTCCTTGTACTCCCTCTCTTTTTCACTCTTCTCTAACTCACTAACTTTTATTACCTCTCTTACTTCATGCTTGTCTCTTATTCTCCTGTAACTCTTAACTCTTAGCTTTCCCTCCACCAGGTAATGATCTGACATACCCTCCGCCTCACCTCTCATCACATTCACATCCAGCAGTCTACACAATCTTTCCCTTGTCACCAGCACATAATCCATCAATGCCCTCTCTACAATCTCTCCCCTCACAAGTCTATGCCAGGTGTACTTGTGTATACGCCTTTTTTTGAAGAACGTATTACCTACACTCAATCTACACTCTTCACATACATTTTTCAGTCTTTCTCCACTCTCGTTTACACCATCCACACCAAAACTACCGATGACTCCCTCAACAGGCTCATATCCTACCCTAGCATTTAGGTCCCCTAAAACTATAACATTTTCATTTTCATCAAACCCTTGTAGACAATCTCTCAAATCCTCCCAGAAACCCTCTACCTCGTCTAACTCTCTTTCACTTCCTGGTCCATACGCACTTACAAAAACCCACCTTTCACCCTTAAACCGCATTCTCACCCACATTAGCCTTGATGACACCTCTTTCCACTCTTTTATAAACTCTCTCAACTCCTCCTTCACAATAATAGCCACTCCTTCTTTCCCCCTGACTCCCTCGTCTACTCCAGACTTTCTACCTATCACGTTTCCAAAATCCACTTCTCCCTCTCCTTTCATCTTTGTTTTATTCAGTGCTAGGACATCATACATCCTTCTTTCAAATAACCTTCCAATATCCTCTCGCTTCTCATTCGTACTACATCCACGCACATTCAAAGCTCCTATTCTTAGGGTCCGGGACCACGAACGCGTTCCCTCGCCCCTATCTCTGTCTCGTTTTTTTGGTAGATTTATTTAAGGGGAGAAGGATACCAGGCCCCCCGCCCCCGATCCCCTTTAGCCGACTTCTACGTCTCCGGAGAAAAGCGGTGGTGGAAATTTCTCACCCCCCCCACCACAGAGGAGGCTACCTGCACCAGAAAGTGGCGGGCGTTGGGGTCGCCGCATCCCTACGCCATTTGAAAAAATTAGAGATGCAGAAGGAGAAAAAGATAGAAGGGGCTATGGGAAGTAGAGGACACCAACCCTCACTCTGACAAAGGGTCAGCCCACCACTTAAAATTTGCTAATGATAAATTAAAATCCTCACAAAATGACGAAGAACGGGTGAAATTTGTAGAGCTACGACGCAAAGCCAAAAAGTTAATTAAGCAAAGTAAAAAGACCCTGGAGTTACATGTTGCGAATCAAAGTAAAACAAACCCGAAAGAATTCTATAGTTATATCAGAAAGAAAAAAGTAGTTACTTCAACTGTTGGACCGTTAGTCGATGAAAATGGAGAATACACCAAAGATGAAGTACAAATGAGTAATGCCCTCAATACCTTCTTTGCATCAGTTTTTACAACCGAAGACCTCAGTGATATCCCTACACTATTGCTGATTCAGATTGATAATTCAGATGTTCTAAGCAATATCACCGTTACAGAGAGAGAAGTATTGAATTGTTTAGATAAAGTCAAGGTAAATAAAACGCCATGACCTGATACAATCTCGCCTAGAGTTCTAAAGGAAGCTAAGGATGAGCTCTCCAAACCACTGACATTGCTATTCAATGAATCCTTGCAGCCTGGGACTATGCCTGATCAGTGGAAGCTAGCCAACGTAACACCGATATTCAAAAAAGGCAGCAAATCCCTACCCAGTAACTATCGTCCAATTAGCTTAACCTCAATTGTATGTAAAATGCTAGAAACGGTCATAAGAGACAGACTCGTAAATGACTTAGAGGCAAATAACTTACTTAAAGATACTCAACACGGCTTTCGTAAAAAACGTTCCTGTTTAACAAACCTCTTAGACTTCTTCCACGATATCCTCAACCTCTACGATGAGAGTAAAGCTGTAGATATTATATACCTTGATTTTCAAAAGGCCTCTGACAATGTTCCCACAAACGTTTACTGCTAAAACTAAAAGCGCATGGAATACAAGACGGTGCGTTGAAATGGATAGAAAATTGGCTGAGCGACAGAAAGCAAAGAGTAGTCATAAACGGTAAGGCATCTAAATGGACCAATGTAAGTAGCGGGGTACCCCAGGGATCGGTACTAGGACCAATTCTCTTTCTAATTTACATCAACGACATAGATGAGGGTCTCACCTGTACAATCTCAAAATTTGCTGACGATACAAAAATTGCAAATAGCGTACTCTCAAAAGAACAAGTTGACGATATGCAACACAATCTAGATAAATTGTCATGTTGGGCCCAAATTTGGCAAATGAGTTTCAATGCGGATAAATGTAAAGTACTACATATCGGATACCTAAATGAGAAAGCAAACTATTCGATGAATGGCACTCAGCTTAAGAATGTAAACAGAGAAACCGATCTGGGAGTAACAATATCGAGTAACCTAAAACCGAGTCAACAATGTTCAGAAGTTGTTAAGAAGGCAAACAAAATAATTGGCTTTATAGGCAGGTCATTTGAGCATAAATCCAAAGAAGTTATCCTAACCCTTTACAATTCCTTAGTCCGCCCTCTTCTGGAATACTGCGTTCAATCCTGGTGCCCTTATTACCAAAAAGATATAAACAAGCTAGAATGAGTTCAACGTAGAGTTACCAAAATGATACCTAGCCTAAAGAACAAACCATACGAAGAGCATCTTAGAGAATTAAATCGATTTCCTTTAACCCAGTGCAGATTAAGAGGTGACTTAATTCAAGTGTTCAAAGGCATTGACAATATGAACTGTAGTAAGTACTTCACTATCGACCAATCTAATTACACGCAGGGAAACGGTTGCAAAATTATTGGTAAATCTTTTAACTCACACAAATCCAAGAATTTCTTCTTCAATCGAGTTGTCAACTTGTGGAATGGGCTTCCCCGAGACGTTATAGACTGCAGCACCGTTGATTCATTTAAACTCCGCGTAGACAAATATCTCGCATCAAACCCGCGACTGACTGCATTTGTAAATTAATAACTATTTTATCCCCCCCTCAGTTATTAACCCATCTGTCCCCTACTAACATCCTAATCCTGCCACGGACATTAGTTCCAGGGCAGTAGTTCCCTTTCCAATGTTCCCTTACCCCCTCTAAACCACTGTTTGGACACTTGATCCTCAGTGTTTTGGAGGACAAGCAGCCTAGAAGGGTCACTAGACCTGTTGTTGCTTGATTTCCTTTGTACTCCTTTGTACTACTACTACTCTCCCCCCCAGCAGCATTATTCCCCCTACCACCCACATCACAAACGAAACAATGAAGCGAAATACATAAATTATATAGACATGACGGAAATTTGTTTGTTATTGTGACGACCCGACAGTTTCCACTCCCTCTGGGGACGGGGGGGAGAGAGAGAGAGATAGAGAGAGAGATATATATAAACAATAATTTTTTTTTTTCCTTATTGTCATTCATATCCATCAATTATCGTGCCAGTCAAATAACTTCATCACCAGTCATATCGGCCTTGATATCCATCAATTATCATAGCCCCATAACTCACCATCTACGTTGACCATTACCTCACCACATCACCACACCAAGGACATCATCACAACCAGCCACTTTGTTATCCACGTACAGTTGGTCAAAGTTCCAGGTGACCCACCCTCGCTCTGGAGCTCGCAGAATTATCTGGCAATACTGCTGTAGGAAGGAGGTGTGTCTTACAATGATTGAGATTGGTAGATATGCTTTCGGCTATATCATTGTTAGAACATATACTAAGCAAAGGAAAGTAAGCCTATCTCAAATAAAAATGCATACATCGCCATGTATGATCCCGAACATTCACCCAAAGTTCGTAGATTTGCTTAAATATTAAAGTTATTATATCCACTGATTGGCAACGCATATAAAACCTGCTGGCTGCCACAACATACTTTACTCGATTTTATAAGAATACATATTTCTGTTTTATTGGTGGCTGCTTAATGAAGGAGCATTTAGTCTTCACAACGTGAACTTTACATTGTCTAATTTGCAGTAATATACAGGACAGACACAGGTAACACATTAATGGCAAGTGGTATCCCTGCACCACTACACCAGTATTGCCAGCTAATTCTGCGAGCCCCAGAGCGAGGGTGGGTCAGCTGGAACTTTGACCAACTGTACGTCGGTTATTCTGGTGTCATCACTTACCATCAAAGCTTTCACCACTCTCTCGCCACCCGTCTCATCACCATCATCACTCACCTCATCACCATGCATATCTCTTACTGTCTTGTATTCATCACACACAGCATTAAAATCAAATAAACACTCTCTCTCTCTCTCTCTCACACACACACACACACACACAACCTGTCATACATTTACGTCAGGTAGTCTCGTCTTATCACTTGTCACAATTCTCATCACCCATTTATCTAACGCAAGATAAAACTAACGTGCCCAGCAGAGCCCGTAACTCCGCCATCCGTGCAAACCAGCGCAAGTGTCATATAAATTCATTCTCTCCGCAGCCGTGTTGGTCCGCGGCCGATTTGGTAGCTGCCCAATTTCGATATTCATTATCATCAGTTATCGCAGCCCCTGACTCACCATGTACTATCACCATCAGCTCGTAATTCACCACTTCACCACACAATACACTGCACACTGGTCAGTCACCAATATGGGTAAAGGTGACCAGTCAAGTTAGTCTGATGGGTATTGTCCGAGTGACCAGTTTGGTCCATGACATACCAAATGAAGGTACTGATGAAATTTCGTTTCAACTCGGCCATTAGTTCTTGAGAATTCCTGTTTACAGACAAACAGACAGCAACCATCACATAACTTCGTTTGTGAGTGATAATAGGAATGCAACCAAATAACAACACATCCACACATAACCATTTTCTTTCACAAACACAATCATTGACGCAATATCTCTATATCTATAACAAACGCACACGCACACGCACACGCACACGCACACACACACACACACACACACACACACACACAAAAGCCCCATTAATACCGACATACTAATTGAAATGACGCCAGTGTTTACATAAGTCAGAATCCAAACCCGGGAACACAATAGAGCCGTAATGAAGTGCTGTAATACCGTGGGGGGTGCATAACAGAACAGGCTCCCCGTCATATATACTGTATATACAGTTTGTATTAGTGTTTTTCATCAGGGACACCACTGATTGACTTTGGCTGTGTGTTGTTCGTTCACAGGCAGGGAATAAATAAAGGTATATACAGTATATATATATATATTCTTATCTCCGCTAAACAAACTTGGCGGAGATCAAGTGATTGTCGTTGTTTGTCTGCCTGAGTGTCTGTCAGTCAGTCTGTAGGCAATTTTTCTCAAATGTTACTAGACAGATTTAGTGAAATTTTGCCAGTACCTTAATTTTGTACCACAACCAAACGATGTACTTTTGGCTACTATGTGATAGTCAGATGGATGCTAAACTCATTCAAAAGCATACATTTGCTCAACGAAGTCATCCAATATCAACACAGAGAAAAGGTTAATAATTCACATCAATGGGCACTGGCAAGATTTTTGGATTGTCTCTTATGGTCCATATCTAGCCATCAATGGGAAGACAAATATCGGTAATGTGGCGAATGTGAAGGCGCCTATTATGAGGTTAAGGAGTTTATAAATATTTATAAATTAAACACATCATTATCTCTACAATGCAAACACATAATTCAATTGAATTAGTATACATTTTTTTGGCTATCAAAGCCTCATATCAGCTGCTGAACCTCAAAAGGCCGGAAACAAAAATTATCACTTTGCCTAAATCGGCCGCTAACCAAAATGGGCACGGACCAAAATGGCTCATTAAATTCACGGACCCAAACAGTTAGCCTACTCATAATACCAACTGTACTAATTCCACAGCTTGGATTGGCTTATTTACCAGCGTAATAAAAAAGCCATGGCTAAAATTTGCTGTGGGTAAACAAAAAACTGAGGCTTAACCTGGCCCAGATCAACACCTCAGAACTGGTTTGGAAGAATTTAGATGAAATTTGTTCCAGTTTGCACATTTGGCGGAGATATGTGCTCTACTGAACAGGCTTGTGTTAATTATGTACCCGTCAAAGCCAAAATACAATTAATTTGTATAATTAGATTATATATCAAATTATTTGTGGTAAGCCATTGATCATTATGCGAATGATACTCAACTTCTTCATTGAATGCGCTAATACAACATTATACAGCTATTAATTATGTTGCTCCCACAACTAGATTAGTGCTCAATGATTATGGAACACACACACACAGACAGTCGGTCGGTTGATGGATGGTTATATATATATATATATATATATATATATATATATATATATATATACTGTATATATATATATATATATAATACAACACTCCTCTCATGTGCTCCATATTTTGTATGTATATTACATCTTATATTCAGTAATTATTATAGGAATCATTATTACAACTCTCATATGATTTTAAGGTGATTTACTTGCAGTGGTCTATGTATTTATGCGGGTGACTGTACATATAAAAGGATATTCAATGTGGCTTCCTGTTTTGGTTTTCCCGAGTCAGACTTTGCTATTCCTTAATCACGTACTTTTGAGCTCACCAGGCACTGCTCGGCTCACAGGCACTGCTCATGTGATCGGAAGTGGGCATGGGATTTTCCATCAGCTCGGTAGGAGGTGTGTAGTGATAGGTATGAAAAAGGTTTTGACGAGACTTAGACACAAGACATGGGTACGACCACAGGCCCGGAAATTTCCTCCCGATATAGGGAAATTCCAGCACATCTACCTCCACACCACACCTCCGTCTTACTTCCTCATTCGTCTGTCTATCCCTCCATGTAACTCCGCAAGCACTTCTCAAGTAACTCATTTCCACCGCTCTCACTCTTGGTCTGAGTCTCTTCCCGAACGTCCATGCTTCGCTTCCGTAAGTTAGTGTCGGGATTACCACACTGTCATGCAAGGACTTCTTCACTTCCATACTGACCACCCTATTTCTTGTTACTGCTTTCAACGTTCCTACAACCCTCTTCCCCTGTTGCACCCTCTCCCGCACCTCCTCATCCACAGTCCCATCTTTACTCAACACACTGCCCATATATATATATATATATATATATATATATATATATATATATATATATATACATAAATAGAGAGAGAGAGAGAGAGACAGAGACAGAGAGAGAGAGAGATAGTAGATAGATACGTAAAGAGAGAGTTTAACAAACATTGAGTGAGGTGAATTATAGTGAATAAGAATCATCTCTTTCCTTTCTACACACAAACACACATTCATCCCTATACACACACAAATCCATCCATCCCAACAAACACACACACACATTCAACCCAACACAATGATGTATTCAATAGGTGTAGTGTCTTGTTTGTCCCTCACAGCTGGGGAGGTCAATGGCACCTGACTATATTACCCAGAGCAGTAATACAATGGCCGGTAAGTATAATACACACCCCAGTATATTAGTATAGCTCATACAAGGCCAATAATATAGAGACACACACAGAGAAGACTATAAGTGACAATATTGGGTAGGGTTCCATTCTATAGCTTACCTCTACACTACAAGGCACTATAACTGGATACACTATGGAGGCACTGGCTTGGATATATATATATATATATATATATATATATATATATATATATTTATATATATATATATATATATATATATAATGTACATTTTGAGGCATACGCTAGGCTGCGAGCTGCCACGGCGCTCACCTCCATGTATTTAGCTAGTCCAGTGAAGCTTACAGTGGATGAAATACCCAGCCTGGTACACAGGTTGCTGCACTAAGCCTCCCCAGATGGAAGGCCACAAATGTATACTTCCTCCAGGTCCCTATCAAATGCTAGGTTAATAGAGGCAGCGGGTATGGAACTATACAGAATATCTGTTTCTCACTGGCCGGGGGTCGATCCTGGTAATTTTCGGATGTGAGCAGAACACGATAACTACTGCACCACTGATAATTGAATCTTAAATTTAAAGCTGAATAAATGTTAAGATCAGATTGATTGTAAAAGGATGTGATTAAAATATTAATCAGGGCATTTTAATTATATTTTTGTTTGCAATATGCTTATACATTTTAACTAGAAGGAGTAATGGCGTAAGCGTAAATTGTACTAAATGTAAGGTGTGTGTGTGTGTGTGTGTGTTCTAGAGCGTGTACCCTTGAAATACAAAGATTACAGGCATGTGTCTCTGTGGGCGAGCTGTGTGTAAGATAGATCACCTTTGCTTGAGAATTAGCCGGACTCGGTGCATTGTGGGTACGAGTCTCCCAAAAACACCGGGAACACACACACACACACTCTCTCTCTCTCACACACACACACACACACACACACACACACACACGCACACACTCTCTCTCTCTCTCTCACACACACACACACACACACACACACACACGCACACACTCTCTCTCTCTCTCACACACACACACTACTACTGATCTCAGGTTTCACTATCTATATATACATTCCGGCAGTAGCGATCTCTTTGGGGCTATAGGACCAACATGTACAGTCACAATAAAAAGTTCGCTGAAAATTTTGCTCATAAACTGCATAATTTTAAGTTACTCTTTGGGGCCAGTGTTGGGGCTTGTACTGAAGGAACAAAACAAAATTAGGAATAATTTCACCAATTTTGTTGTATCAAAATTATATAATATTGTTCGTTAGTCTGGCAAAACCGATTTTTGTCAATTCAATCTTACATAGTTTATCATAATTTACATGATAACATTATAAATATATACAGTATATGTTGTATGCATAAACCATTATAAATATATACAGTATATGTGTAGCATATAACCATTATAAATATAAGAGTTGGTTTACAGTATATGTTGTATGCATAAACCATTATAAATATATACAGTATATGTTGTATGCATAAACCATTATAAATATATACAGTATATGTTGTATGCATAATCCATTATAAATTAAGTAACATCCCGTTCTTAACATTAATCATCAACTACAAACCCCAATAATAATCAATACAAATAATAATAATCAAAATAAGAGCGGAAATGTTTGCGCTTTGGAGTCGGTCAGATGAGAAAAGTCGGGCAAAGGAGCCCATTCAGCCAACTGTTTTTTAGACGTTTATCCTCTATCCTGGCGAGCGATAGCGAGCCAGCACTAAATGGAACAATCCGGCTTCGCCGGAGAAATGTTTCTATCGAAAAATGTACAAATTTAGCCTGCTGTCAAAACATTTTTTTTTTAAATATGGTGGCTCGCTACCGCCCGCCAGGAACAAATCGAAACCTACCTGGGGATAAACGTCTTAAAACAGTAGGCTGAATGGGGCCGAATGGATACAACCCAGAGAGAGGCAGAGAGAGACAAAAAAAACGAGGTGGGCCCCCTTAAGCCGTAATTAAAGATCCAACTGCCGGGATTCACTCACTACTGTTCATCGTCTATATATAATTAAAGATCCAACTGCCGGGATTCACTCACTATGTTCATCGTCTATATATAATTTAAAGATCCAACTTGCGGGATTTCATGCCACTCACTACTGTTCATCGTCTATATATAATTAAAGATCCAACTGCCGGGATTCACTCACTACTGTTCATCGTCTATATATAATTAAAGATCCAACTGCCGGGATTCACTCACTACTGTTCATCGTCTATATATAATTTAAAAGATCCAACTGCCGGGATTCACACTCATTACTGCCTCTTTATTCATCGTCTATATATAATTAAAGATCCAACTGCCGGGATTCACTCATTACTGTTCACCGTCTATATATAATTAAAGATCTAACTGCCGGGATTCACTCACTACTGTTCAAAAAAATTTCCGTCCCTATATATAATTAAAGAATCCCAAACTGCCGGGATTCACTCATTACTGTTCAATCGTCTATATATAATATTAAAGATCCAACTGCCGCCCCTGATTCACTCACTAGCTGTTCATCGTCTATATATAATCCCAAAAGATCCAAACTGGCCGGATTCACTCACTACTGTTCATCGTCTATATATAATTAAAGATCCAATAACTGCCGGGATTTCCCTACACTACTGTTCATGTCCGTCATATATAATTTAAAGATCCCAAACTGCCCGGGATTTCACTTCATTACTGTCATCGTACCTATATATAATTAAAGATCCAACTGCCGGATTCACTCACTAACTGTTTCAATCGTCTATATATAATTAAAGATCCAACTGCCGGGATTCACTCACTACTGTTCATCGTCTATATATAATTAAAGATCCAACTGCCGGGATTCACTCACTACTGTTCCATCGTCCATATAGTAATTAAAAGATCCAACTGCCGGGATTTGCACTCATTACTGTTCATCGTCCATGATATATAATTAAAGATCTAACTGCCGGGATTCACACATTACTGTTCATCGTCTATATATAATTAAAGATCCAACTGCCGGGATTCACTCACTACTGTTCATCGTCTATATATAATTAAAGATCCAACTGCCGGGATTCACTCACTACTGTTCATCGTCTCACCCATCAACACCTATAATTGAAAGATACCAACTGCCGGGATTCACCTCATTACTGTTCATCGTCTATATATAATTAAAGATCCACTGCCGGATTCACTCTCACTACTGTTCATCGTCTATATATAAATTAAAGATAAAACTGCCCGGATTCACTCCACTATCTGTTTCATCGTCTATATATAATTAAAGAACCATCTGCCGGGATTCACTCCACTACTGTTTTCCTCCTTTCTTCATCGTCTATATATAAAATTAAAGATCCAACTGCCCGGGATCACTCATACTGTGTCATCGTCCTATATATAATAACGATCTAACTGCCGGCGATTAACCACACATTTACTGGGTTGCATCGTCTATATTAATTAAAGAGCCAGCTGCCGGGATTTCACTCACTACTGTTCATCGTCTATATAATATATTAAAGATCCAACATGCCGGGATTCACTCACTACTGTTCATCGTTCTATATATAATTAAGGATCCAACTGCCGGGATTCACTCACTACTGTTCATCGTCTATATATAATTAAAGATCCAACTGCCGGGATTCACTCACTACTGTTCATCGTCTATATATAATTAAAGATCCAACTGCCGGGATTCACTCACTACTGTGGGCATCGCTGGGATATATAATTAAAGATCCAACTGCCGTATTCACTCACTACTGGTTATCGCTATATATAAATTAAAGATCCAACTGCGGGAGTTCACTCACTTACTGTTCATACGTCTATATATATATTAAAGATCCAACTGCCGGGATTCTCACTCATTACTGTTCATCGTCTATATATAATTAAAGATCCAACTGCCGGGATTCACTCATTACTGTTCATCGTCTATATATAATTAAAGATCCAACTGCCGGGATTCACTCATTACTGTTCACCGTCTATATATAATTAAAGATCTAACTGCCGGGATTCACACATTACTGTTCATCGTCTATATATAATTAAAGATCCAACTGCCGGGATTCACTCACTACTGTTCATCGTCTATATATAATTAAAGATCCAACTGCCGGGATTCACTCATTACTGTTCATCGTCTATATATAATTAAAGATCCAACTGCCGGGATTCACTCACTACTGTTCATCGTCTATATATAATTAAAGATCCAACTGCCGGGATTCACTCACTACTGTTCATCGTCTATATATAATTAAAGATCCAACTGCCGGGATTCACTCATTACTGTTCATCGTCTATATATAATTAAAGATCCAACTGCCGGGATTCACTCACTACTGTTCATCGTCTATATATAATTAAGATCTAACCTGCCGGAGATTCACACATTACTGTTGCATCGTCGATAATATAATTCAAAGATCCAACTGCCGGATTCCTTCACTACTGTTTCATCGTACTATATATAATTAAAGATCCAACTGCCGGGATTCACTCATTACTGTTCATCGTCTATATATAATTAAAGATCCAACTGCCGGGATTCACTCACTACTGTCTCGGTCTATATATAATTAAAGATCCAACTGCCGGGATTCACTCACTACTGTTCATCGTCTATATATAATTAAAGATCCAACTGCCGGGATTCACTCACTACTGTTCATCGTCTATATATAATTAAAGATCCAACTGCCGGGATTCACTCATTACTGTTCATCGTCTATATATAATTAAAGATCCAACTGCCGGGATTCACTCATTACTGTTCATCGTCTATATATAATTAAAGATCTAACTGCCGGGATTCACACATTACTGTTCATCGTCTATATATAATTAAAGATCCAACTGCCGGGATTCACTCACTACTGTTCATCGTCTATATATAATTAAAGATCCAACTGCCGGGATTCACTCATTACTGTTCATCGTCTATATATAATTAAAGATCCAACTGCAGGGATTCACTCATACTTTCATCGTCCTTATATATAATTAAAGATCCAACTGCCGGGATCACTCAATACTGATCATTCGTGCTCTAGTATATAATTAAAGATCCAACTGCCGGATTCACTCACTACTGTTTCATCGTCTATATACTATTAAAGATCCAACTGCCGGGATTCAACCCAACTACTGTTCATGTTTTCTATATCAATTAAAGACCCAACTGCCGGGATACAGTCACTACTGTTGATCGTCTATATAAAATTAACGATCCAGCTGCCGGGAGGCACTCACTACTGTTCATCGTCTATACTATAATTAATTAAAGATCCAACTGCCGGGATTCACTCCACTACTGTTATGTTCATGTCTATATATAATTAAAGAATCCAACTGCCGGGATTCATCACTACCTACTGTCATCAGTCTATATATCCCCCCAATTAAAGATCCAACTGCCGGGATTCACCTCACTACTGTCATCGTCTATATTATCATAAAGATCCAACTACCCGGGATTCACTCACGTAACTGTTCATCGTCTATATATCAATTAAAGAATTTTTGTTGTTCCAAAACTGCCGGGGATTCACTCACTACTGTTTCATCGTCTATATATTATATTAAACAGATCCAACTGCCCGGGATTCACTCATTACTGTTCATCGTCTATATAAAGTAAAGATCAAAACTGCCGTACTGGATTCACTCACTACTGTTCATCGTCTATATATAATTAAAGATCCAACTGCCGGGATTCACTCACTACTGTTCATCGTCTATTTATAATTTAGGCTACGAGTATACATTTTCACATAAGTGAAAACGTTAACGGGGAATTTCGTCCACATGAGAGATATTGAGAGTGAGAGTGAGAGTGAGAGTGAGTGAGTGAATGAGTGAGTGAGAGTGTATGTATGTATGTTGTAGTAATAATAATAATAATAATAATAATTATGTGGTGATGGGCTGGTCTATCAGAGTGAGAGCTGAGCGATCTTTGGCATACCCATAGCTTACTCTGACTGTTCTTTTTACTTATATATCTTCTAGATCTCAAGTGACGGCGTCTTTTCCGTGGATTGACCTCCCTACTGCCAACCTAGGAAGTTGGCAGATGGGAGCCAAGCGTCAAATTTTTCCCCTTGCCCCTCAACTTTCCCTTCATAATTGCTGAGGGGCACAGGGCCTTGGGTGGGGCTTTGGTTTCCCGGGTGTTTCCGCACCCTCCTCAGCTCCCTGGAGTGGCTTCCGTCACCCGGGCTTTGTTAGTGGTAAGCAGGAAGGGTTTTGTGGGGGCGCTCGTTTATGGCCTTGGCCTTGCTCGAGACCTTGGGGCTGTTCGGCCAGACAGCCTGGGGAACAACAACAAAAACAATAATTATCGGTTTATTTCAAGCCAGCAACCAATGGGGCTGAAAATACAGACTTAACATAGATCTTATCCTAAGGGATCAACAGACTGATCCTGGCTGCTAACGAGAGCGCCTACATACTCCCGAGGGAGTAGGACGTGGGCAGGAGACTTTGTGGGTTCCCCGAGGCAGTCCGTCCAGACCTTGCCTTCACGGCCAGGGAAAGTTTTTGAGATAACTTCCCCAGCCGGCGCCTGGGATCGAACTCCCGACACCAGAGCTAGCCCACCCAATACAGTGTACTAAGCGCGCTCGGCCACCGTGACCGTGTGTGTGTGTGTGTGTGTATGTGTGTATGTGTGTGTGTGTGTTTTGTCTACAAACAATTTAGCAATTTCACGTACTATTAATATCATCCACTATCAATCCCGTGCACAGAGTGGGTGAATGGACGCCGCGTGTGACGAGATGACCTTGAGTAAAAGTACTTGTGGACGAAGTGGCATTATCAACCACTTCAAAATACTAGGAGGCGTTTCTTCCTTGTATTGTGGTTGTTTGTATATATATATATATAATTAGATATTATATATAATATTACTCTATAGATATAGATATCTATTTACTCTGTATATACAGTATAAAATTATGTCTTCTCAAGTTCTGAAGCTGGTAGCCCTCCTATCGTGGCTTAAGGGAGCCCACCTCGCTTGTTGTTCTCTTTCTCTCCCTCTCTCTTTGGCTTGTATCCATTCGGCCCCATTCAGCCTTACTGTTTTAAGACGTTAATTTATCCCCATCCAGGTGTCAATATTTTACTGGGGAGCGGTAGCGAGCCAGCATACATATATTTTTGTTTTGACAGCAAGCTAATTTTTTTAATTTTTCGATAACAAAAATTCTCCGGCGAAGCCGGATTTCTCCATACAATGCAGGCTCGCTATCGCTCGCCAGGAAGAAATTGACACCTGGATGGGGATAAACGTTTTAAAACAGTTGGCTGAATGGGGCCGAATGAATACAAGCCAGGGAAAGAGAAAAAGAGAGAAAGATAAAAAAAAAAACGGTGACCCCCCTTAACTGTCGCTCATATCTCAGGGGATGTTGGGTGCGGCGCCTGGCACTGCTTTTATCTCTTACAAAAGTGCTGGCTGTAAATCCTATATTATCTAGCACGAATTAACTATTTCAGACTTTACGCAAAAGTTTATTTTATAACTTTTAAGTCTGTGGCGACTTACAATGCTTAATCTAGTTAGCGGGAGAAAATGTTATCAACTGAATAAACTGGGTCCCTGCTCTGCTCTGCAATTGTGTCTTAATTCCCACATCTGTCGTAGCCAATACTGTTTCTTCGCTAAATTCGATCTAAATTGGGATGAAATAATCTAAGTCAAAGATTCAAACTTCTAATTATAGGAACCATTTATACTTAGTCTACTTTTATCATTTAATTTTAGCTGTTCAACACATACAGTAAGGAGGAGATTATGTCAAACTAACAGCAGTGCCTCTATTTAAGTCACAAGACCGACTACATGTACATTGTACAACCTGTGGCGACGCGGGTTTCGTGTATGTGGTTTGGGCTCCCACTTGGCAACGGGACTTTCGGTGGCCAATATCTACCAATACACCAAATATCTAAAAAAACAAAAACAAAAAAACAATCAAAAGTGTCTTGCTTATCAGCCACCTCTGAAGATGAGAATAAGAACAATAACAAATTATATCATTCATAGACCTCTGGCGTTCCACCGCAGGCAAACATGGCTATGAGAGAGAGAGAGAGAGAGAGAGAGAGAGAGAGAGAGAGAGAGAGAGAGAGAGAGAGAGAGAGAGAGAGTGCTGACATTCTACATAAAGCTCAACCATGTACCAAAATATTAACATATAATATTTGAAATGTTAAAGTTGCTATTATAATTGCAAGATACAATACTATGAACAACACACACTTACGGCACTATTAATATACCCAAGTTAATACAAAAACACTACTATATATATCACCAACACCACCATTCTATCAAGGGAGCCCACCTCGCTTTTTTTGCTCTTTCTCTCCCTCTCTCTTTGGCTTGTATCCATTTGGCCCCATTCAGCCTACTGTTTTAAGACGTTTACTCCCATCCAGGTGTCAATATTTTCCTGGCGAGCGGTAGCGAGCCAGCATACATATATATTTTTGTTTTGACAGCAAGTTAAATTTGTACATTTTTCGATAGAAAAATTTCTCCGGCGAAGCCGGATTTCTCCATACAATGCCGGCTCGCTATCGCTCGCCACGAAGAAATCGACACCTGGATGGGGATAAACGTCTTAAAACAGTTGGCTGAATGGGGCCGAATGGATACAAGCCAGGAAAAGAGAGAAAGGGAGAGAAAGATAAAAAAAAAAGCCGGTGACCCCCCTTAACACCATTCATCCATCTCGATTTGGTGACACTACCACCACTTCTGTTGCCACTACCACCATTGTTACCATCATCTCTCTTTACACCACTACCACCATTATGTCAAACTACCACTATTCTGATAGAGGACTAGGGAGCAAAAATAAATAAGTACATAAATGACTAAATTGATAAAATAAATGAAAAATTATGATGTATATAAATTGTTGTATTATTTGAACATATACATATTTTCACAGTGCACCATATTTCCCCAACACTCCTGTAAAAACTCAGTCTACTGTATGTGTCCAGTCTCCACTATTTTCCACCATCACCATTGGCTCACCAAATAGTTGTTGTGACAGTTCTGGTCTCTGATGATCACCAATAAATACTCCATTTTCGGTGGGGCGTATAATTTGTTTACTGATCAACGGTTTCTCTACTTGTACTATATCATCCGGATTTTATGTATTTTACTTTTATTGCTTATTGCCAACACACTCTCTCTCTCTATCTATCTATCTATCTCAAACTAGTAGTAGTACGTATGGATCGTTCAACAGGCGAAAAGAATAAACTTTGCTAATGTTTAGTAGAATAAACTTGGCTAATGTTTAGTAGAATAAACTTGGCTAATGTTTAGTAGAATAAACTTGGCTAATGTTTAGTAGAATAAACTTGGCTAATGTTTAGTAGAATAAACTTGGCTAATGTTTAGTAGAATAAACTTGGCTAATGTTTAGTAGAATAAACTGGCTAATGTTAGTAGAATAATTGGCTAATGTTTAGTAGAATAAACTTGGCTAATGTTTAGTAGAATAAACTTGGCTAATGTTTAGTAGAATAAACTTGGCTAATGTTTAGTATATGATGGCCACAAACATTATGCGTAGCATTATTCTAAGTGACACTGACTGCTTTCAACTTTTTCTGCACTCCTCTCTTCCATCCTACTCTGTCGCCCCAGCCACCGTACAGTTAACTCATTAATTCCTGTCAAGCACTCTTTAGCTGTATCTAAGCCGCGGGTAGTCCTTTTGGTGGCCCCTCTCCCCTCTCTGTTTCGCCTTATCGACTTTGCGATTCTGAGAAGTGTTATCCCATTAGTTTGGCGATTATAAGACGTTGCACCTTATATATATTATTATTATTATTATTATTATTATTATTATTTTTATTTTTTTTTTTTTTTTTTTTTTTTCCCCCGAGCATTAGTGAGCCTTGCTAAGTATGAAAAACCGTGCTTCGGCCGGGTTTGAAGGGGCGTCTGGGGGACATTTCCTACTTTCTTACTTCCCAGTCACCTTTCAGTTGCCTAATTAATCCCGGACACATCCTTTTAGTACGGTGACGCCCTACTTTTTTATCACTTGGCTCTATCTTTAGACCATTTGTTCAAGTTATAAAGGGTCTGTGAGAAAGTCAAAGGCTTTAAGGGAGATAGGCGTATTTATTTGCTTATTGTTTTATCTTTTAATATTTTTTTAGTTTCCTCCCTAGACCTCCATCAAGCTGTAAAAACATCCCCTACCTAGACCCCCCTTCAAGATAAATTTGTAATTTTTCGGTAGAAAAATGTCACGGCCGAAGGCCGATTACTCTTAAAATTACAGGCTCGCTGTCGCTCGCCAGGAACAAATCGACACCTAAATGGCACAAAAGGTCTTATTATTGATAAAAACAATGGGGGGTAAAGTCTTAAAATCGCAAAACTAATGGGCCGAACCTCTTAACCCCTTGCTTCCTAGGTATCCTGTCTGTGCAAACTAAGATCATATACTGGCAACCCCACTGACGCCATCCTACTGAAGGAATAAAAAGAAAACCATATATAACTTTTACCAGATTCCATTAATGTTATTGTGAGAGTCTGGCAAGCCATTTCCTAGATTTACGCAGCTGATTCCACCTTTATTACTCCGTTGCAGAGCGTGCCAAACAATGAACATTATGACCGGACTTATTATAGCCACCTGTTCTCGGCGATGAATTGTTCTTGGCACTATAATGCTTTCATTATAATTCACTGCTGTCTCAATCTTAGCTCTCTTTAGCATCAGTTACAATTATTAGGCATTCATTTTGAAGATAATTAAAATGAACTAGTTGGCACCCAGTAGAGTACTATTGCACAATGACAATATTCACTTCCACTGCACTTGTAAATTAAGGGGGGTCACCAGCTTTTTTTTTATATTTATCTCCTTTTCTCTCTTTCTCTTGGCTTATATCCATTCGGCCCCATTCAGCCAACTGTTTTAAGACGTTTTTCCCCATCCAGGTGTCGATTTCTTCCTGGCGAGCGATAGCGAGCCAGCATTGTATGGAGAAATCCGGCTTCGCCAGAGACATTTTTCTATCGAAAAATGTACAAATTTAGCTTGCTGTCAAAACATATATATATATATATATATATATATATATATATATATATATAATATGGCTCGCTACCGCTCACCAGGAAAAATATTGACACTTGGATGGGGGCGTTAAACTTCTTAAAAAGTAGGCTGAATGGGGCCGGAATGGATACAAGTCAAATAAAGGAGAGAGAGAAAGAGAAAACATCGAGAGTAGTCCATGAGCCAGGCCAGATATCGGTACCACCTGGGGTGACTAAACACGAATGGTACTAAAATGTTTATAGAGTGACTGTAAGTACATTAAGATATGATAGCCTTCTCGCACTGGTAGCTTAGTCTAATTTTTTTGATGCAATAGGGGCGCTACCCAAAAATAAAGATTTTTAGCGTGACGCTCGGCGTTTTCCTCATTTTCTTTAAAATCCATCACACAATCATCGCGAAACTTTGAACACCTATGTAGAATTATATTCTCTACCAGAGTTGTTCCTAGGTATTTTTCAAATTTCCTCATATTTCGGAATATACTCTATATTTTGGGTATTTTCCTCTAAATCTAGAATAAATCCTTAAATATGGGGAACATTGAAAAATATATTCTAACAGCTCTTGTAGCTTATTTGATTCTCTACAAGAATTATTCCGATGTGTATTTCAAGTTTCTCCATATTTAGGGGTTTATTTCATATTTGGGGATTTTTGTTATATTTTGGGGATAATTATTATTGGAAGGAGCAAACATATGTAGAGTCGTTTCCATGTTATGTGTTTGTTTGTTCATGGTTTTTAAGTGATATTTTTTGCAGGTGTGTGTCGACTGTTTGACGGCAGGATGGAACCATCTGCGAGGAAGAGAGCACGGATCGACTGTATCATCCACTGCTCTGATGATGACAGCGATGCTCTGGTGTCACCACAGGATTTGGACTCCTGGAACACATTGCTCAGGGCTGCAGAAATCAGGCAGCATGATCCAGTCCTGGAAGCAGCCAAGGGCCTTGAAGAAGGAGGAATACCACACATACATTATCACCGTAAATGTCGTAGTCTCTTTACAATGAAGAAGTCACTGGATTCTATCCTTGCCAAGGGTGTCAAGATAGAATCAGCAAGCGTCGACCCCAGGAGGAGGGCATCAAGGGATGCCCCTAGTACTAGCAGGGTGTATGCCAAAGTATGTATCTTCTGTGAGAAGTCAAGCAAGTACATAAAAACAACAAAGACAAGGGAGCCACTCATACAGTGTGTTGAGCTACGAGCAGATGAGAAGATTCGCAGAGCAGCAATAAGGAAACTCAACCAGAGAATCCTTGGTTTAGTTAGCAGAGACCTTGTTGCTGCAGAGGGTCACTACCACAAGTCGTGCTACAAACTCTTCACAAAAGATGATTTCCCAGCGGCCGCCAGGTCGGGTGCAGGTGAAAATCAGGAAGAAAGCGAGGAAGCACGCTACGAAGAGGTTGAGACAGAAGCCCTCGAGGAACTCTGCTTGTATATAAGGACCAAATTATTCCCCAACCCAGAGGTACTGCCTATGACAAACCTCACATCTAGGCTTGAGAGATCCATGATGTCCCGTGGTATTATCCAACTGAAACCAGCGACAAAGAAACATGTTCGCCGAAAGATTGAAACCGAGTTTGGAGAATCACTACGCTTTGTCCCAGATGAGAAAGGAAAGCTTCTAATCTATCCACGCAGCCTCTCAATGGACGACCTTGCCCGGCAAGCACACAAAATGGTAAAAGACCTGCAAGAAGCAAGAGCAGCTAACTCTGAAGATGTCTTAACCAAAGCAGGAATGCAGCTGAGGAATGAGATCAATAAACAAGATGTGAGTCAGCCATGGCCTCCCGATACAGATCAGAATGTCATTCCTGCAGCAGTCACTCAATTCCTGCACACCCTGCTGACAGGAGAGTGTGAGTGTGAAACTCCCTCTGAAAGAGCTCAACGTCTTGCCACTTCCTTTGGCAGTGACTTGGTCTTTGCTGTTACCAGTGGCAAGACAAAACCACCCAAGCACGTACTGCTGACCAATGCTGTAAAGTCTTTGACAGGAAACACAGAACTGATCCGAACTCTGAATCGTCTTGGTCACTGTGTGTCTTACTCAATGTTTGAGGAGATCGATACAGCCCTTTGTATCCAGAAGCTGGAATGCTCAAAGGATGACATTCCACTGCCAGCAAACATCTACCCTGGTGTGTTCACAACCCTGGCCTGGGATAACATTGACCGACTTGAAGAGACCCTAAGTGGAGCAGGTACTTCTCATAGAGTCAATGGCATTGCTGTCCAGTCCAAGGTTGCAGGCTCTGTGCCAGAGAAAGTCCTGCCAGAGATTACCAAGTCCAAGATAAGAAGCATCACTCAGACATCATCAATGCTGCCAATATACAATGTTGGGCGGCGGGCAGGGCCACCTAGGATTGAGACTGCGTATGTCGACACTACCAAGGAAGTCCAGGATTCAAAGACAAAGAACCATATCTGGCTTCTTACTCGAATGTCAGACCATGAGGACCAGTCCATCAGCAGTTGGACTGGGTTCAACATCAAAATGCGCAGAGACATTGCAGTGGTTCAGGACACTGTAAGCTACCTGCCCACTATCAATGCTCCCGCAACAGAAATGTCCACCGTTAATGAAATCTTGGAACAAACGCATGCTATCATGCAGTCCTTACAGCTTAACAAGATTGTGTGCGTGTTTGATCAAGCACTCTATGCCAAAGCTGCCGAAGTTATCTGGAAACAAGAGAAGTTCAAGAACATTATCATCAGGATGGGCGTCTTCCACACAATCTGTAATCTCATCTCCACCATAGGAAGAGGTTTCAAGATGCAGGTCTTAGAGATCTGTGTGTGGAATCAGGTATCATCGCAGAAGGATCAGTGTCAGGAGTGATGAACGGCAAGAGGTACAACAGAGCAGTGAGACTACACAAGCTCGTGTATGAAGCACTGATGAGGCTTGCATGGAAAGGCTTCCTTTCATGGCTAGAAGAAAACCATTCAAGGGACATACACCATCTAGATGAAACACTGAAGGACATCAACAGCTTTCACAGCAATGTGTCTCAGGGACTCTTTCAAGAGCTGATGGAGAGTGAATCATGCACACATATCATGAAGCTTTTCCAAGTTTATCTTGAGACCCTCAGAGATGAACACAACCTCTCAGCATTCTGGATGTCATACCTGGACATGGTTGAGATCATGCTGGACTTAATTCGAGCCTCCAGAGAAGGCAACTGGATGCTCCACCTAGGAGCAATCCGACAGATGATACCGTGGTGTTTTGCCTATGACAAAGTGAACTATGTCCGGTTCCTAACCTACTACTATGCCTTGATGTCTCGACTGCCCATTGAACACCCAGAGGTCCATGAACACTTCATGCAAGGTGGCTTTTCGGTCCAGATCGGTAGCAAGAATCCCTGTGGACCAGACAATCGAAGAGACGATCAACAAAGACACCCAGACACCAGGGGGCACAAAAGGCTTCAGCCTGAAAGGCGGAGCTGTCGCCAGGTACTACCTGACATCGGAGTATCGCAGCAGGTACTTAAGGCAGCTCAGGACTATGGTAGTAGGCCAAAAGTATACTGACTTCAGCCACCCAGACCTACAGATGCCCAGGATTAGAAGAGATGAGGCCGATGTCCAATCTTTAGTTCAACTGATGGAGACCAGCTGGTTGAACCCCTTCAACGCAGAGCAAGAAGATCTTGTCAGTTTGTCAACTGCGACTATGGCACCACCAGAAGTTGTCAAAGACCTTCTAGGGGCCTACAGAATAGGAGAGGATGCATATCAAGCCTTCAAGGAAGAGCGCCTGGAGATCGATACGCCAACTATACAGTTTCATGACACGATGACGAAGACGAAACTGAGAACGTTCACTAACATCAGAATGAAGCCACGCTCACAAGACCATGCCAAGGAGGTTATCTAAAAGGCTGACAGGAACCTATTTGGCCAGATGATCCTTGTTGCCGAGAACAGAAAGCTCAAAATGAGTGATGTCTTGGCTCATCCCCTGGGGCCTTTGCCTTGGGCACTTGCCAGCGGTGATGGGTCTCTCCGCAAGACCAACAAGGCTGCCCTCGCAAAGGAGTTAGAGAGGAATGTTTCTCCTGCAGAAGTGATACCCGAGCCCTCTGCTACCATAATTGATGGGATGAGCCTGGTCCACAAACTGAAGGGAAACGACAAAACTTTTTCACAGCTTGCAGGTACAGCACTGAGTCACGCTGTTCATGAAGGTGCTAAGAGCAGGCGCATTGATGTTGTGTTTGATATCTACAAGGAGACATCCATCAAGGATGCAGAACGGGCCAAAAGAAGTGCAGGCACAGGAATTCATTTCAAGAACATTCAACCTGGGCACAACATCCAGCAGTGGAGAAAGTTACTCGGTAGTTCCTCCAACAAGGCAAGTCTTATCAAGTTCTTGGTAGAAGAATGGAAGGCACCACAGCACAGGGAGAAGCTCAAGGACAAGGAGCTGTATGTCACATGTGAGCAGCGCTGCTTCAAGATCACCAAAGAGCAGTGGGAAGAGGCTCCTGAGCTTAAGTCAACTCAAGAAGAAGCAGACACACGCCTTCTTCTCCATGCACTTCATGCAGCAGAATCTGGGAACAAGTCTGTCATCATCACTGCAGAAGATACAGACGTCATGGTGTTGTGTCTTGGCATGTGCCACAAGATCCCATCCCATCTGTTCCAGAAGTGCGGGACGAAGAACCGGACAAGATTCCTGGATATCACCACACTGAGCCGCACACTGGGAGGCAGCGTGTGTGATTCATTGATTGGTATGCATGCCTTTACAGGCTGTGATACCGTCAGTGCATTCGCTGGCCGAGGGAAGATGACGACACTCAAGCAGGTGAAGATGGACAAGACATACCAGCATGCTTTTCACGAACTTGGACGCTCATGGGAAGTGTCTCCTGAACTCTTTGAGAAGCTACAGGAAATCACCTGCCACATGTACCTACCATCTACCCACACAACTAAGGTAAACAAGCTTCGGTATGAGCTGTTCTGTGCAAGACGTGGAGAGGTAGAGTCAAGTCAACTCCCTCCTTGTGAGGACTGCCTCTTCATGCATGCACTGCGTGCAAACTACCAGGCTGCGATCTGGAGGAGAAGTCTTCAGAGCCAGCCATTTGTTGCGAACCCAACAGACTGCGGTTGGATGACAGATGAGGACGGTAAGCTTGCCGTCAACTGAATGCGAGGCTCACCAGCACCAGATGCTGTTATGCAGCTACTGTCTTGCAAGTGTGTGCGGTCATGCGAACTCCCTAAGTGTACTTGCCTCAGCAATGGTCTAAAATGCACGGACATGTGCAGGTTACAGACATGTCAGAACAAGGCTATTGAAGAAGAGCCGGTGGCACAACAGTCAGATTCCGAGTCTGACGTAGATGATATTTAGGAGTAGTAATTTGCCATAATAGTATGTACAAGCCCATGGCATGCTTAGTGTGTATTTACAGGACTTGTATTAAATGTGACAATTACTATATGCATTTTGTTGACATTTAGGCATTCCTGTCCCCAAATTTGACATTTTAAAAAATTTCGGAATTTTCGGTAGGGTATGTCTATTCAAGAAGTGATAACGACCATTAAGCTACCAATGTGCAAGGGCTATCATATCAAAACATAAACTAGAGACATGTAGCAAGCTAAAAACACCTAAGAGAATTAGTCACCCCGGGTGGTACCGATATCCCAAAATTCGGGTCTTGGCTCATGGACTAAGGTGGGCTCCCTTAAGCAACAAGGGATAATGTGGTGTTGCTATCAAGCCCGGTAAGCTGAAGCGACTATAATGTGGTGTTGCTATCAAGCCCGGTAAGCTGAAGCGACTATAATCTACATTATTAATAACATATGGGTACGAAAAGGGTAACTAAAGCCTACGTAATAATATACCCTATTAAAGGCATCTTGGTGTCAATTAAACTCATCTAATTAGTAGAATAGAAATATATATGACCATCAATATACCAAATAATTGTATATTTTTTATACCCTTGATTTTTTACATTGCAGAAGCTTCATTAGTTAATCTCGGCACCTTACAAGAAGTACAAGCTACTGAAAGCTTTTTACGGAGTTTTGAGGCATATAGTAAATTTAAGCAAATTCTAGGAGGCTGAATAAATTTCGCGCATACAAAACTGCCAAACTAGCGTAGTACGGTACACCACATAGCACGAGTATATGAAAGCATTTTTTGGTCCGAGGCCAAATTTTCGTATGATAACACTTCTGGGGAGAGTCGGTAAAGGAAATTATTTTTCAATTACCTCAATCTTATTCTGCCCAAAATTGGATCATTGTATAAGCTTATAATATTATGCAATCAATATTTCTGAAACACACCTCACCAAGTTGTTCTACTATTGTTCGTCTTTTTATGGATCGAAATCCGTTAAACGCGGTGTGACCACGTTCTTTTAATAAAAACGTACCAAGAATTTTCTTGGTTGTTCCCTTTTCACCAAGCATGATAATTTCTATAGGCAAATTTGCTTTTTCTCCTGTTATTTCACATAAAAAGTATTATACATTCACCAAGATTATGATTCAAAAGCAAAATGGCCCATCACACTGGCGTCCCGACCTTTTCAGACTTTAATATGACCGTGTGTTCCGCAAAGTATGGTGCAAAGTTCTGCGACCCCTTCAGCTCGATGACAGATTTGTTTTATCATATTCTGGTTACCATTAGATGATTTTCTTTAGCCAGTTTCCCCACATTTGGTTTCGATCCACAATTCCGTAAAATCGGCCAATACAAGGACGGCACAAGGACGTGTTGGCAAAGTCCTGTGTGTGACAGAGGCTAAAAGTCAACTTTGGTCCAACCACATGTTGACTTTTATTTGTTTTTGCCACCAATCTTTTTCTTTTATTTCCCGTGAAGAACTTCACGTTGATAGTTACCCTATAAACCCTGTCATGGAAGGGAAGGGAAAACTCGTTTGAATATTTAGGAAATTACTCCATTACTGTGAGCCTTCCCGTACTATTATTAATGCAAGAAACTCCCGCCTCCGTCATAATTTCTGACGTTTAAAAGGAATGTTGCCATCTCATTCGTGGCAGGGTTTATAGTTCTTCATAGACAGAATGAAAAACAACGAAATCATCAAGTTGCTGGAGTTTAGCATCGGGGCTTATAATTTTAGAAATCTGCCCTAAGTGTATGAACTATGAACATGAACTACCCACATGATGATAAAACTGGAGGCTTACATTAATGCTGACATAACCTAATTGCACTGGCTGATGATTGAAGTCCCGTTCGTTGGGTGTTGATCTTCCCCAGGCGATGTGTGCAGCCTCCCGCAGATGGGTCATTATCCTTTGCTTGGGGGTTAATAGCTTAGCCTAGCAATCTACAGCTATTTATCTGCTTCAGTTTGATGACCTAATTTATATCTACGTGGCGAACGCAGGTCATTGAATGTTATGAATTATTTGTTTTGTCGTTGTTCCTTCTGGTGTCTTCTCGTTACGGAGTACGCGAGTTTAAGGCAATGTTGTATGAATGGAATATATATTTTTATGGATGTTATTTTGTTTTTGGGGAAAGACAATTACGAATTTCAGGTATACTCGTCGATATACTGAGCTAAAACTATAGCACGCCTATTAATACAACTTAAATGGCAGACTCCACACATATTTTGCATCGTTAGAGACAACCGAAACCAACATTTGTTTGTATTTAACTTTGAGTTTGCGATACAACACATGTTTCCCGCCATAACATATAGCGGAGTGGTATTATGAGCGTCACAGAGCAAATAAGGCATCTTGTGTACAGTACAATATTGCTTACTTTATTATGACTAACTTCAGATGATTGAATTAATCATAGGAACGGTATTCCATAATTCAAGGTCAATGGAGACGAATGTAATTCTTCGACTCAAGACACGTTCTATTTATTTAAATATATCGATATTGCAGAGTAAAGAGAGCTACAAGGAGTGGTTAGTACATCAGAGACCTTGCGGTCCATTCCGGGGAGATACTCGAAGTGTAAGGAGAGATTGTATAGCGCACTACACTCATTGCAAAGTGTGCAAGATACTATCTATTCTCTTCTTAAAATACTCTACTGAAGAACTGTTTACAACATTTGAGGGAAGTTTGTTCCAGGTAGAACAGATCTTTTGTGAAGCAGTTTCCACAAATACTAGTGCCGAACATTTCCAATTCTAACTAAGAGAGAGAAAGAGAGAGAGAGAGAGAGAGAGAGAGAGAGAGAGAGAGAGAGAGAGAGAGAGAGAGAGAGAGAGAGAGAGAGAGAGAGAGAGAGAGAGAGAGAGAGAGAGAGAGAGAGAGAGAGAGAGAGAGAGAGAGAGACTAAATAAAGTATTTTCATTATAAAGACAAGTTTTCGGATATTTATGATCTCAACTTTTCTCTTTTCATCTCTCTCTCTCACTCTTGCTGTCCAACACATCCGTGTGCTCGCAAATACACCCAAACACACACACACACACACACACACACACACACACACACACACACACTGATATGGCGTCCATGTGAGAAGACAAACAACAACGTAGTCATGAGGATATACACACTATAAAGCTTTGAACCCTTAACCCCTTCTGTACCGTCAATGTCCTATTAACTTTATTCTGGCTACTATTAGACGATTTTATTCAGTTTAAAAAAGAGCCTCCAGCAATTAACAAGCTCCGAACTATCTCCCTTAACCCGCGGATAAGCCTTAAACTAAAGAACATAGTCTAAATATAGCTAGAATATAATTAAAAAGACGTCGCCGATACAGAAGGGGTTAAAGCCGAGTTCTAAAGTATCTGGGCTATAACGCACCATAATATTCGATACAGATTTAAAGGGATGGGTCGTCATTTGTGCTCTTGACCGTACATCTGCAGACATTTCTATACTGTAGGTACAGTCGTGAACACAAATTAGGATATAACCATTTGAATTTCTTAAGGGAGCCCACCTCGCGTTTTTTCTCCTTCTCTCCCTCTCTCTTTGGCTTGTATTCATGCAGCCCCATTCAGCCTACTGTTATAAGACGTTTACCCCAACCAGGTGTCAATATTTTCCTGGCGAGCGGTAGCGAGTCAGCATATATATATTTTTGTTTTGACAGCAAGCAAAATTTGTACATTTTTCGATAGAAATTTTTTTCCGGCGAAGCCGGATTTATCCATACAATGCTGGCTCGCTATCACTCGCCAGGAAGATATCGATACATGGATGAGGATAAACGTCTTAAAACAGTTGGCTTGATGAGGCCGAATGGATACAAGCCAGGGAAAGAGAGAAAAGGAGATAAAGATAAAACAAAAAAAACGGTGACCCCCTTATATTATGTCTTTGGAAGTGATAATATGACCAAAACAATGCTACTTCAAGTGAATTTTCTTATATATCTTCTCATATATATTAAGGGGAGGTATTTAGTTTGTTCCCTAGACCTCCATCAAGCTTAAAATTACATCCCCTTGAGTCCTTTTCAAGATAAATTTGTAAATTTTTCGGTAGAAAAATGTCCCGGCCGAAGGCCAATTCCTCTTAAATTACAGGCTCGCTATCGCTCGCCAGGATAAAATCGACACCTGAATTGCACGAACGGTCTTAATATGGGGTGAAAGTTCTTAAAATCGCTAAACTAATAGGGCAAACGTTTTATAATATCAACAGCAATGGGGCTAAACATGAGGGAGAAAGGGGTCAAGAAAAAAATCCCTTAAGTGGAGATCTGCCCTTAAAGTCTTCAAACAAATTGACACCCTGTTATGAAGCATATGCAATAAAATAAAGCACTGCCTGGTCTGGTTTGGTTTCGTTGTAGACTCAAATGTGGGGGTGTAACTATTAGTGAACACGAATATGCACTTTGTAAATGTTGTAGGGATAGTTTTTATTGTCTGCCATAATGTTTAATATATTACGATATAATGGTAAATGTAATGGGTAAATCCCCACGTTTAGCATCCTAAACCCACATGTTCAACTGTATTCATTAACATACAAATAACATAGCCATATCCGAGAGGTACTTATTAACATACAAATAACATAGCCATATCCGAGAGGTACTTATTTGATCCATGGTCAGGATACTTGCACACCACCTTATGATATTCACGAGATAGTGAACATTAATTAGAGTAAAGCCGTACTTCGATTAAGGGGAGGTTTTTAGTTTGGTCCCTAGATATCCTTCAAGCTTAAGATTACACCCCCTTGAGCCCCTTTCAAGATAAATTTGTACATTTTTCGGTAGACAAATGTCCTGGCTGAAAGCCGGTTCCTCTTAAATTACAGGCTCGCTATCGCTCGCCAGGATAAAATCGACACCTAAATGGCACGAAAGGTCTTAAAATTGACAGAAATGGGTTGAAAGTTCTTAAAATTGTCAAAATAATGGGGCAAACGTCTTAAAATTAGAAAAACAATGGGGCTAAACATGAGGGAGAAAGGAGTCTAGAAAAAAATCCCTCAAGTGGAAATCTCCCCTTAACGTGCTACGGTAAGTGATCAAAATGTTTCGTCCGTGCACCATAATTATTTACTCCAACCAAAGTGTCCATGGCTATACCGGATTCATATGTTTACAACCAAAGTGTCCATGGCTATACCGGATTCATATGTTTACAACCAAAGTGTCCATGGCTATACCGGATTCATATGTTTACAACCAAAGTGTCCATGGCTATACCGGATTCATATGTTTACAACCAAAGTGTCCATGGCTATACCGGATTCATATGTTTACAACCAAAGTGTCCATGGCTATACCGGATTCATATGTTTACAACCGAGTCTGTACTTTCCCTTAAGGGGGGTCACCTGCTTTTTTCTACCTTTCTCTCCTTTTCTCTCTTTCTCTGACTTGTTTCCATTTGGCCCCATTCAGCCAACTGTATTAAGATGTTTATTCCCATCCAGGTGTCGATTTCTTCCTGGCGAGCGATAGTGAGCCAGCATTGTATGGAGAAATCCGGCTTCGAAGATATTTTTCTATCGAAAAATTTACAAATTCAGCTTGCTGTAAAACAAAAATATAGATATGCTGGCTCGCTACCGCTCGCCAGGAAAATATAGACACCTGGATAGGGGTAAACGTCTTAAAACAGTAGGCTGAATGGGGCCGAATGGATACAAGCCAAAGAGAGAAAGATAAAAAAAGCGAGGTGGGCCCCCTTAAGGATACTATAGTGTCAGAATGCGAGCAAATCGCCAAGTTAATCGAACATGGAAACGCGAATTTAAGATTAGAATGGTAGGGTAACCTAAGCGTACACATATAAGTGTTAATAAATACGCATACACAATTTGGCATGGCAGCATATATAAGTTAACACACACACACACAAACAGACAATCACGCACACACACAGACACACACACGTGACACACACACACTAGCTAACAGAAAATGTAGGAGTAAATATGAAGAGGGTAGACTAGCCAATTCGTACGCGGAAATACAGTGCGCAAAATCAATAATACTACCCTCAGAAATATTAGTGGAGTCTGATTAATACATTTAGTATTATAACGCACGATATTTCAGGAGAGTCCCCTGTTTGTTTTATCTTCCTCTCCTTTTGTCTCTTTCCCTGGCTTGTATCCATTCGGCCCCATTCAGCCAACTGTTTTAAGATGTTTATCCCTATCCCGGTGTCGATTTTTTCCTGGCGAGCGATAGCTAGCCAGCATTGTATGGAGAAATCCGGCTTCGCCGGAGACATTTTTCTATCGAAAAATGTACAAATTTAGCTTGCTGTCAAAACAAAAATGTATATATGCTGGCTCGCTACCGCTTGCCAGGAAAATATTGACACCTGGATGGGGGTAAACGTCTTCAAACAGTAGGCTGAATGGGGCCGAATGGATACAAGCCAAAGAGAGGAGAGAAAGAAAAAAAAAATGCGAGGTGGGCTCCCTTAAAGTATATTTTGACACTGGTGACATATATTAATATAACTAATTTGTAAGAGAATGTATGACTGGCTAAGAATTTGTAAGAGAATGTATGACTGGCTAAGAATTTGTAAGAGAATGTATGACTGGCTAAGAATTTGTAAGAGAATGTATGACTGGCTAAGAATGTGTAAGAGAATGTATGACTGGCTAAGAATTTGTAAGAGAATGTATGACTGGCTAAGAATTTGTAAGAGAATGTAGGACTGGCTAAGAATTTGTAAGAGAATGTAGGACTGGCTAAGAATTTGTAAGAGAATGTATGACTGGCTAAGAATTTGTAAGAGAATGTATGACTGGCTAAGAATTTGTAAGATAATGTATGACTGGCTAAGAATTTGTAAGAGAATGTATGACTGGCTAAGAATTTGTAAGAGAATGTATGACTGGCTAAGAATTTGTAAGAGAATGTATGACTGGCTAAGAATGTGTAAGAGAATGTATGACTGGCTAAGAATTTGTAAGAGAATGTATGACTGGCTAAGAATTTGTAAGAGAATGTATGACTGGCTAAGAATTTGTAAGAGAATGTATGACTGGCTAAGAATTTGTAAGAGAATGTAGGACTGGCTAAGAATTTGTAAGAGAATGTAGGACTGGCTAAGAATTTGTAAGAGAATGTATGACTGGCTAAGAATTTGTAAGAGAATGTATGACTGGCTAAGAATGTGTAAGATAATGTATGACTGGCTAAGAATTTGTAAGAGAATGTATGACTGGCTAAGAATTTGTAAGAGAATGTATGACTGGCTAAGAATTTGTAAGAGAATGTATGACTGGCTAAGAATGTGTAAGAGAATGTATGACTGGCTAAGAATTTGTAAGAGAATGTATGACTGGCTAAGAATTTGTAAGAGAATGTATGACTGGCTAAGAATTTGTAAGATAATGTAGGACTGGCTAAGAATTTGTAAGAGAATGTAGGACTGGCTAAGAATTTGTAAGAGAATGTAGGACTGGCTAAGAATTTGTAAGAGAATGTAGGACTGGCTAAGAATTTGTAAGAGAATGTAGGACTGGCTAAGAATTTGTAAGAGAATGTAGGACTGGCTAAGAATTTGTAAGAGAATGTATGACTGGCTAAGAATTTGTAAGAGAATGTATGACTGGCTAAGAATTTGTAAGAGAATGTATGACTGGCTAAGAATTTGTAAGAGAATGTATGACTGGCTAAGAATTTGTAAGAGAATGTATGACTGGCTAAGAATTTGTAAGAGAATGTATGACTGGCTAAGAATTTGTAAGAGAATGTATGACTGGCTAAGAATTTGTAAGAGAATGTATGACTGGCTAAGAATTTGTAAGAGAATGTATGACTGGCTAAGAATTTGTAAGAGAATGTATGACTGGCTAAGAATTTGTAAGAGAATGTATGACTGGCTAAGAATGTGTAAGAGAATGTATGACTGGCTAAGCATTTGTAAGAGAATGTATGACTGGCACATAATGTGTAAGAGAATGTATGACTGGCTAAGAATTTGTAAGAGAATGTATGACTGGCTAAGAATGTGTAAGAGAATGTATGACTGGCTAAGAATGTGTAAGAGAATGTAGGACTGGCTAAGAATTTGTAAGAGAATGTATGACTGGCTAAGAATGTGTAAGATAATGTATGACTGGCTAAGAATTTGTAAGAGAATGTATGACTGGCTAAGAATGTGTAAGAGAATGTATGACTGGCTAAGAATTTGTAAGAGAATGTATGACTGGCTAAGAATGTGTAAGAGAATGTATGACTGGCTAAGAATTTGTAAGAGAATGTATGACTGGCTAAAAATTTAACTGACCAATTGACGACTTGCGAGTTTCAGGCTATAAGGAAGTTGGAGCCGTAAACATCGATGCAAAACAGAAATGAAGTAGTAATGATGTAGGTTTTTGATGGATAAACAGTATGTTGAATTGGGTTTTATGTATTTATAATTGTAGTGGAGCAGTATTTTAGCTTGTAATTCTGCTAAATATCGATGTCTAACTTCCTTATAGCCTGAAACGCGCAAGTGGTCAATTGACGACTAACTCACGGGGGTCCGAGTGTTTGGCCAGACTCTATATAGCTGTGTGTTGGTGTGGGCGGGAGCAATGACCCCCTTACCCCCCCCCCCCCCCCCCTCCCCCTCGTATATAAAAGCTGGCAAGGACTTAGCACCATCACCACCAACAACAACAGCAGCACCACCAGTGTTTGCCTGCAGTGTTGATTGTGATGTGTGTGTGTGTGTGTGTGTGTGTGTGTGTGAAATTGTGTGTGCGTTTGCCTGCAGTGTTGATTGTGATGTGTATGTGTGTGTGTGTGTGTGTGTGTGTGTGTGTGTGTGTGTGTGCGTAGACCCAACCCTAACAGCATCAATATTTATAGATATTATTGTTTGTGCTGTTTGTGTGCGTGATGAAAGATTGTATGTGCGTGTGTGTGTGAGGGGGGGTGGGGGGGAGTAAATGTAATATATCTTATAAGGTATTCTACTTTGGACTCCATCACGTAACCTTTATCATTTTCCAGATATTTACTGTACGTTCGTGTTTCTCAGCCCAGGACCACTAATATATTTTGAGATGACCAAGCCAATTATACTGTATATTGATTACAAGGAGAATCGAAATAGTTACTATAGTCTGTTCATTCTAGGTTGGTCAGAAATCGTAACCTATAACTTCTCATAACTCAAAAAGGACTAGAGTAATCGAGCTAATATTTCTACCACATAGGAAGACTTGGCTAGGTAATAGGTGTGGACATTGACAGCTTATTTGCTCTAGCCTGTTTTGAGTTACAGAGGTTAGAGGTTACGATTTCTGCCCAACCTAGAAGGAACGGACTATAGTGCTGTTACCTCCTTTCATAGGCTAGGAAATTGAACTGAATTATTCACACACAGGTAATTGAGCTTAATGATACCTTGTAGCCTCAATTAACCATCGAGAAACGGACAAATTATTCAGAAAGTACCGTGGCTGGGATAAAACCCGGGCTACACAAAATGCAACTCCCAGCTTCTACTCACCACACCACCACACTACACTACAAAACCTAAGAATCTCATGTAACCGTCATTTGCGTTTAAGTGGAGAACATCTGGATGCAATATTAAATAAATTAAAAACAAGACGATAAAAAAGTGGTCGAATTTTTAATTTATTCGTTTTTTCCTCCCTAGACCTCCATCAAACTTAAAACAACATCCACTAGATCCCCCTTGTACCGGTGGATTAATTTGTACATTTTTCGGTTCTTCCAAAATTACAGGCTCACTATCGTTCGCCAGGAAAAAAATCGACATCTAAGTAGCACGAAAGGTCTGAATATTGACAAAAAAGGAGCGAAAGGTCTTATAATCGACAAACTAATGGGGCGAACGTGTTAAAATATGAAAACTAATGGGGCTAAGCATGATGGAGAACGGGGACCAGAAAAACGATCCATCTCCCCTTAATTTTGCTCTAAAACATATATAGTGGCAACATGGTGTAAACAGACTGCATTTTGTGTTGTGAACAATTTGCCGGAATTTTAGAATATAGTTTCCAGTCCTATACAATGTTGTAACTGTATGATGTATACTTTTGAGAACAAATAAATTATAGTACTATGCCCATTTGCCTTCCTCTTTGCCACAAAATATATCTAAGAACAATTACTTGATTATGATGGTGAATAATAATTGAAATGACAGGGTTGCTACAGCCAAATGCAAAAGCCAGTTGCAGAATTGCCAGCCTGCAACTGGGTCCACCAGCTAAACCCATAACACGGAAACAACAAAGGGACAAGAAAATGCAGGAGCCACCCCTACCGCCCAGAGCTTCTCATTTCTATGGCACCAAGCAGCAGTTATGAGCATGGGAAACTGTCCCAACCAACCACAGCCCTGCTTTCAAACCACACCAACCAATCACAGGACAGCATCCCCTCCATCCCCAGATATGCAATATGATGAAGCCTTGTTTATGCAAGTTGAACACCAGCGACCAGAAGCTTACAGATATAAATGGACCTGAGCAGGAGTACCAGTTATGCCGGTCCTGTAGATATAATAACCTCAAGAAAAGAAGCACAAATAGGCCAGCAATACACGGTGTATTGCTGGCCTATTTGTGCTTCTATATACACCAGTCTGTCTAAGAGTCTGGAGAACGATGTAATCCTTATAAGGAAGATTTCTCCAAGAATAGGGTAAATAAATGCCTTGTATGATATAAATGTGTTACCTAATATATAAGTACACCTAAACTGTAAATATTAACCAGCCATGTCTACTATTAGTATTAAACCTCACAACTTCATCACAACGAATTCACAATACCCCTATTGCCGCGAGACTATGTAAAAGAGAGTCAAGAATTAAGTCAGATATCACTTCAAAGATTTAGTGGAAAAGTATGCAAACCTTCACTGCGGTACTGTACTCAGCCTGAAAAGGACAGGACAGCTAACCACAGCAGAAGCTTGCCCCAAACCTGCCCCCTGCTGGAGAGAGTGCTAGACCTGTGGTGCCCTCTGAAGTCTGGAACCTGAAGTCCTGCTCGAGTGACACCCTACCCCCCTGAAGTGCTGCTCCACGAACCTACGATCTATGTCGGCCAGCCTTGCTCTCTCACTACCCTCCAACATTACCCTAAGTGTCTCTGTATATCTTGAGTTGTGATATTGTTGTCGAGGTATAGGTTAAAATATGTGAATCGTGTAAGCGTGTGATTATAAGTAGATCTGTGCCCAAGATCTTTATTTTGCGTATGTGTTAATCCTTCTGATACTGATAGTAATTCTTATTTAAGATCTGTGTTTAAGATCCTCTATTCATCTTGTTTAAATATCCTATAGAACGTCCTACACATATGTTATACTCGTGTTCCTTACTTTATCACGCCACGCACTCACAGATTTTCCTAATATATGCATTCTGTTATGTATGTTACAAGTTGAGGTCGAAGTGCATTTCGTGTCTTGATTCCCCTTCTTAATTCATAACTTATTACCTAGAACCTACACTCAATTTCAAGTCCCCCAAATTTCTCGTACGATTACGTAATCGTTGTAATTATTTTGTGAACTAGTATTATCGTTCATGCGGGTATTGATGTAGATAATTTTGATTCTTACTGTCTAGGAATTCTAGCATTGCATAGTCTTTTATCTAAATTTTCCATCATCTCGAATACACCACTTATTAAGGTGAATTCTTAGTAAGACTGTTAACTCGTTCAGATATCTTGTTAATACCCTTTGAGTATTTTCATAGTACAACTTCGTCTTGTGCGTCACTTTTAACATAATTAATATTTTGTTAATTATTTCCTTACACTATTACCATTATAAGCGTTTCTAGGACATCTGCTAATTAATCGCATTTGATTAATTAGACTTTGTCTTTATATACAGTTTGTAAATATTTCTCTTTAATTCATTCGTAACTATATTAATAACTTTACATCTGAATTCCTCGACCGAGTTTGTAATTATTGCATACGTTCGATTGAAGTGAATATACAGTTCAAATCATAAATTACATAATTTGAGCTATATACACAGTAAATTGTGAAAAGAAATAAGTAATACCTTGCCCCCAGTTTCATTGTATTATCTCTGAGATTAAGTTCATATTTACACAAATCAGAATTGTATTTTCCAACCCCGCAGTAGAGTTCTTGAATTGACACGCTAGCTGATTAAAGATCGCTTTACCTGAGAGCGTTTACCTAGCTCAAGCGCGCGCGCCCCACTCGTACATCTCGCTCACTGCCTGTGTAGTTATTTTACTCCTCAATTCTTCCATCCTCTCTTGTTTCGAGATTGTACGATTCTCTTTATTGTCGTTTAATTCACGAAAGACACTCGACCCGCATCATCATTATTATTATTAAGGGTTGATACTATAGGTCAAGTGTTAATTTAATTGCATATTTCCTGTTTTGTTTATTACCAACACAGAAGTAACATTGATCTCAACTTGGTCTATTCTACTAGCATATACTCGCTCTGTTACCCTATAATTCCCATAATTATTAAGGTAATACTATAGTCTGAATTACCCATATAAACCAAGCCAATAAGTGAAGATAATATTTCTATGCCTTTGAATATACTTGTGTGTATAATTCACATGTGTGTTGTTATTGAGTTCTGTAGTACCTAGTTGAATACTTATTTGTGATATTAAGAACATGTTCGGGGAGTTCCTGTTGAGTTTATTTACGGTCTATAAGTCCATATCTGGATTTTAGTAAAGACTATATCACGAGATGTAATTATTATAGCCCGACAAAACAATAATAATAGTAAATTTTAATAATAATGGGTGGATGGGACTCGTTAGCCTTGGTCGGCAACTCATCTAGGAGAGACAACCTAATACAAATCCGGGTGGATGGGACTCGTCAGCCTTGGTTGGCAACCTGTCTAGGGGAGTAAACCTGATACAAATCCGTACTGCTTACCTAAGGGTAAGGCAGGTTAGTGGATGGATTAGCCAAACACCACTGTAGAAAAAGAGTGCTAACAAGATACACAGAGGGCCTCGGAGTCGGACGGATCCTAAATTGAGTGGTCAATCCTGTAAGTCCTTCACTAAACTGGCTCGGGTTGTCATTCTCACAGGGAATAGGTCCGCTTGGGGGCATTCTGTGTATGGCCACCCTCGTAAGGGGAGTAAGGCGTCCGGCAATAGATAGATAGAGAATAATAATGGAATATTAATTTTATTATTATTCATCACCATCATTATTATTATTGTTATTATTATTATTATTATTGTTATTATTATTGTTATTATTATTATTATTATTATTACTTATTTGATTACCCTCGTTTCCTCTCTTAGCTTATTATAATTCATCTCTACTTTTATCTCTTAGTCACTCTCTTTTGTTGTATATTATTTTCTCTTTTCTTCTCTTCTTTTGCCTCCGTCTCACTTCTTCTCAACTTGGGTATGGTTTCTGCTTTTATTTGTTCTCCTCTTAACGGGAGATGGGCCGTTTTTCTGGTCCCCCTTCTTCCGCATGCTTATCCCCATTAGTTTTGAGATTTTAAAAAGTTTGCTCCATTAGTTTAGAGATGTTAAGACCTTTCACCCCATTTCTTTGTTAATATTTAGACTTTCCCTGCCCTTTATGTGTCGATATAATTCTCGCCAATAATTGTGGAGGAACCGGCCTTTGGCCGTGACATTTTTCTACGGAAAAATGTACAATAATCTCTAAGGGGGATCTAATGGATGTTTGTTTTAAGTTTGATGGAGGTCTAGGGAGGATACTAAAAAATAATATTAAAATATATATAAAGAGACTCCCCAAAATAACCACTGTCCCCTTAACTTCTCTTTCTCTTCCTCTCTTCTCTTTGTCCTGCTAATGCAACACACGTTCCTTCCCCTATCAACGCCATTCATCTCTACTCTGCTCTCTCTTTCTTGTATTTTCTCTGTTCTTCTATGTCTCTGCATCACATTCATGCCAAGTATTCATGTTTAATGACATATTCCGCTACAAAATCTTCGTAACAGCGGAATGAACAAGATGGGGATATGACATTAATTAGAGCCCCAGTTTCCGGTAAGCCTGCAGTCTCTTAGCCAATCAGTGTGTATGGTCGTAATTATTGAGACACACATTTATCTCATTTAATTAGACGACAACAATTCTTTGTTTTATGCTAGTTACCTCCAGACGACTTTATTCAACTAAGGATGAGAGTAAGAGGGATAGTCGAGATCATCTTTAACCATTTGATTTATATATGTTCTAAGTAAACTGATCTGACAGTAGCATTTTTAAATAAAGAAATCGTCGTCTGATTGAAGGGGTTAACAGTAAAATATATTCAACATGATTTTGCTGGCCTAACTATAAGTCAAAACTAATGTTGGTACTTTACAATTAAAAAGTCACTCATGCTGTATAATCGCACACAAAAAACGTATTCTGTAAACTAAACTATGATATTTAAAAATAAGTATACAAAATACCCCCCAGACGCGATTTTCAAGGCCTAACGATGTGTCAATATTTTACGTCCGTGTGACTAAATTGGTACACAAAATACTTAAGGACTTTTTTTGTATATCTTAGCGTACCGGCTGTCACTCCAACATACCTGCACATACTGTATGCAAGCACACACAATATATCAAAAGACAAGTACACACCCGCACACACACACATATGCAAACACTCTCATATACATGCACTCACACATATAAAGTACTTACAGTACATACACTCTTACACTTACTCTCTCTCTCTCTCTCTCTCTCTCTCTCTCTCTCTCTCTCTCTCTCTCTCTCTCTCTCTCTCTCTCTCTCTCTCTCTCTCTCTCTCTCTCTCTCTCTCTCTCTCTCTCTCTCTCTCTCTCTCTCTCTCTCTCTCCACTCTCTCTCTCTCTCTCTCTCTCTCTCTCTCTCTCTCTCTCTCTCTCTCTCTCTCTCTCTCTCTCTCTCTCTCTCTCTCTCTCTCTCTCTCTCTCTCTCTCTCTCTCTCTCTCTCTCTCTCTCTCTCTCTCTCTCTCTCTCTCTCTCTCTCTCTCTCTCTCTCTCTCTCTCTCTCTCTCTCTCTCTCTCTCTCTCTCTCTCTCTCTCTCTCTCTCTCTCTCAATATCTAGCCACACACCATTCAGTAGGATGTGTGACAGGTGTGGTACAGTCTCGGTCAACAGCCACGTCACTCCACTACTTCACCTTCACTTTCCTCCATATATATTAATTGTAACTCGAACAAGCCTGAAACAAATGGTCTATAAATTGGCATTTTCTCGAATGGTAGAAATCGCAGCTCGATTGGTCATTACTACCATCAACGTAGTTGGAGGAAGTTATGGTTTTGCGGCTTTTGCCTCCTTTGTTTGTAAACAAGATCTCTCGGAAAGTTATGAACTGGTGTTAATGAAAGTTATGAACTGGTGTTAATGAAAGTTATGAACTGGTGTTAATGAAAGTTATGAACTGGTGTTAATGAAAGTTATGAACTGGTGTTAATGAAAGTTATGAACTGGTGTTAATGAAAGTTATGAACTGGTGTTTAATGAAAGTTATGAACTGGTGTTAATGAAAGTTATGAACTGGTGTTAATGAAAGTTATGAACTGGTGTTAATGAAAGTTATGAACTGGTGTTAATGAAAGTTATGAACTGGTGTTAATGAAAGTTATGAACTGGTGTTAATGAAAGTTATGAACTGGTGTTAATGAAATTTGGTGGGCAAATAGGATATGCGCCAAGGAAGAAGTGATTCAGACCTTTTGCCCCATTTCTATGCCAATAATAAGACCTTTCGTGACATTTAGGTGTCCTTTTCTTTCCTGGCGAGCGATAGCGAGCCTGTATTTGAAGAGGAATCGGCCTTCGGCCGGGACATTTTTGTACCGAAAAATTTAAAAATGTATATCGATGGGGGATCTTGTGGGTGTTTTTTTTTTTTTAAGTTTGATAGAGGCTTAGAGAGCAAATTAAACCCCTTACTTAAACCATTGAGCCGAACCAGTAAATTATGCCGCACAATACCGTCTGAGCTCCCTAATAGCTACAAAAGATAAAGCGTCGTGATTAGTAGACTCGCCATGCTAGACCTAAATGTTATGTTAAGTGTCGGAGGTATATTAGTAGACTCGCCATGCTAGACCTAAATGTTATGTTAAGTGTCGGAGGTATATTAGTAGACTCGCCATGCTAGACCTAAATGTTATGTTAAGTGTCGGAGGTATATTAGTAGACTCGCCATGCTAGACCTAAATGTTATGTTAAGTGTCGGAGGTATATGACACGAGTTCTGAGCCTGACTGTAGTACGGCAGCTGTGGGGATCAAGATGGGAAGTCTGGGCACCCTTACCGTCTGGCACTACCACACGCCTGGCATATGGCACTGTTGCTACTCTGGCTAACGATCAGTTGGGGATAACACCGCCAATAAAAAGGTAGAGGAATGGAATAGCATGACTACTAGGTGACCCTCAATTTTTGCGGCATTCAAATTCTACAACCACACTATCAAAAGGTTATGTTTGATGCAAAAACGCTATGTGCAAAGTTCATGGCAGTATTTAAATATTCAGGAGTTGTTCATGAATACTTTCTATGGTAAAAACTGGGTAAAAAAGAAGAAAGTCTGAAACGGCAAAAATAAACTTTCTAGTTATTTCAAGCACAAACATCGATTCCTTGGGACTAGCTTAGTTTATATACATATATATATATATATATATATATATATATATATATATAGAGAGAGAGAGAGAGAGAGAGAGAGAAATATAAATATAAATTCTTTGCCGGAGTTTGTACCCCCAAAAAATCATTCATTTACGAGATTTGGTGCAATATTTCAGTTTTCAGAGCTCTGTTTATATAAGAATAATTATATGTATACTAATTACAAAACTGGCAATCGATTTGTCCCTAGAAAATCTTATATTCAGTCGTTTTCGAAATTGGCCTTCATGGCTCAGTTTTTACCAATGACTTCGATGCGGATTCATACGGGTACTTAGCTATTAGTTCTCAAGATTGTACAGTCGATAAGATCTGGGAATGGTAAAACAAAAATATATTAACAAGAATAATTTGGGGGCCGAAATTGAAAGAGAAAATGGGTAAAAGAGAAAAAGCAAAATTGTAACTATAGGATTAACAAGAGAATATGAGTAAAGAGAAAAGTTGGGTAAAGTGAAAAATATGTAAAGAGAGAGAAGCTGGGTATATAGAGAGAAAATGGATAAAGAGAGAGAAGATGGATAACAAAGAGAAGATGAGTAAGAAAATAAGATTGGTAAATAGATAAAAGACGGTTAAAAAAACAAAAAGATGGGTACTGTACATAGAGAGAAAATGGGTAAAGAGAGAAGTTGGGTAAAAGATAGAAAAAAAGAAAATGGGTAGTGAGGAAAAGAGAAAAGAAGGGTTAAAAGAGAGAAGATGGGTAGAGTGTGAGGAAGAATGTGGTGTTGGTGGTGGTAGAGTGTGAGGAAGAATGTGGTGTTAGTGGTGGTAGAGTGTGAGGAAGAATGTGGTGTTGGTGGTGGTAGAGTGTGAGGAAGAATTTGGTGTTGGTGGTGGTAGAGTGTGAGGAAGAATGTGGTGTTGGTGGTAGAGTGTGAGGAAGAATGTGGTGTTGGTGGTGGTAGAGTGTGAGGAAGAATGTGGTGTTGGTGGTAGAGTGTGAGGAAGAATGTGGTGTTGGAGACTGTGCGAGTGGTGTTGGTGGTGGTAGGTGTGGGGTGTGTGTGGTGGTAGAGTGTGAGGAAGAATGTTGGGTGGGGGTGATCGGTGAGAATGTGGTTTGGTGTGGAGGAAGAATGTGGTGTGTGGTAGAGTGTGAGGAATGTGGTGTTGGTGGTAGAGTGTGAGGAAGAATGTGGTGGTGGTGGTAGAGTGTGAGGAAGAATGTGGTGTTGGTGGTGGTAGAGTGTGAGGAAGAATGTGGTGTTGGTGGTGGTAGAGTGTGAGGAAGAATGTGGTGTTGGTTAGTGTTGAGGAATGTGGTGTGGTGGTAGAGTGGGGGATGGTGTTGGTGGTGAGTGTGAGGAACAATTGGTGGTGGTGGTAGAGTGAGAAACATGTGTGTGGTGGTGGTAGAGTGTGAGGAAGAAATGGTGTTGTTGTTGTAGGAGGTGGTGGTGGCGGAAGAGGGATGGATAGGACAGAGGAAGCATAACTTAAGGCGATTTTGGTTCCATAGTATTGTATTTGTTAACCTCTGGGATTTAACCCTTAACTGGCGGCGCCCGGCTATTGTCGAGTGAAATAAATATGGACTATGTGGCGGGGCCCGGCTATTGTCGAGTGCAATTTTGAGCACATAATGTCCTCTGAGAGAGAGCGGAGCGGTGGGAGGAGCATAGATTACCTCCTGACCGCTCGCCACGGCCGCCGTGGACCTACTGAGCTTTACTCCACTTACATCCACCCTCTCTCCCTCGCTACATACGTAATTATATAAAGAAATTGCCGTATTTTACCGTTTTTGCCCTTCGGTTGCACGATCGTTGCAATACAACCAGTGATCGTAGAAGGATGGTTCGGGTGTCATTGGAAAGCTCAATTTACGCCCTTTCAGGGATACATACTTGTATTACGCTCCGGGTCTTGTTTATGCATGAAAAAGAGCACGGAAACAACCCCATTTATGGTAAAACCCCCCGCTGGGCGGTACGGTCAAATATACCCTCTCGCCCATAAATAAGGGTTAAGAGGATGTTATTAAATTTATTTTTTTATTTTTATCATAGTATCGGTATATGACATTGGTTTTTGAATGATTGGTTTTGTTTAACCCTTAACCAACGGCGCACGACATCTGTCGAGTTAAATAAATTTGGACTATGTGGTGGTGCACCACATACCGGTATGTCGAGTGCCATTTTCAGCACGTAATGTTGCTGAGAGAGAGACCTGAGCGGTGGGACGAGCGTAGTAACCTTATGACCGCTCCCCACGACCACCGTGGACGTACTGAACTGTATACCACCTTCCTCCCCCTTCTCTCACTCGCTACACAGGGAATTATGTACGGAAATTACCTTATTTTAGGTTTTTTGCACTCGTGTTGCACGATCGTTGCAAGAGAACCAGTGGTCGTACAAGGATGGTTCGGGTGTCATTGGAAAGCTCTGTTTACGCCCTTTCAGGGATAGATACTTGTTTTACGCTCTGGGTCTTGTTTATGCATGAAAATGAGCACGGAAACAACCCTATTTAGGGTAAAAACCCCCCACTGGGCGGCACAGTGTAAAATACCCTACCACCAGCTCTTTGTGTGTTAAGGGGGGTCACCTGCTTTTTGTTTTTCTTTTTTTTCCTTTTCTCTCTTTCTCTGGCTTGTATCCATTCGGCCCCATTCAGCCAACTGTTTTAAGACGTTTATCCCCATCCAGGTGTCGATTTCTTCCTGGCAAGCGATAGCGAGCCAGCATTGTATGGAGAAATGTTTCTATCGAAAAATTTACACATTTAGCTTGCTGTCAAAAACTAACATATACTGTATATATGCTGGCTCGCTACCGCTCGCCAGGAAAGTATTGGCACATGGATGGGGGTAAACGTCTTAAAACAGTAGGCTGAATGGGGCCGAATGGATAAAAGCAAAAGCGAGAGGAAGAGAAAAAAAAGCGAGGTGGGCCCCCTTAAATACCTCGCCTCGTTATTTGAGGGAATTCATGACTGGCTGACTGACTATCGGTATAGGCTACTGTAGTTAGTTTTAGAAGGCCAACACTATTTTTTGCTCTCATACCCCAGGACTTTGTACCGGGGTCTGTGCTTTCCTGTTTTTTTTTTTTTTTTTTTTTTGTTTTTATGATTGGCCCAATTTACCACTTGTAAGTTTCGTTCTATAAGGAAGTTGGAGCTGCAGACATTGATATTTAGTAGAATTACCAGCTAAAATACGGTTGTAGTACATTTATCAATACCGTACATAAACCCAATTTGACATAATTGTTAGCCATCAAAAGCCTACATTATTATTGCATTTCTATTTACTATCGTTGTAAACAGCTCCGACTTCCTTATAGAACGAAACTCGCAAGTGGTCAATTGGTATTTTCGGTTTTATGGTGCTACTGTCGAAGTTGTTCACTGTAAACCATTGTTTGTTTTTCTCTCCACTATGTGTTCGTATGTGTATATATTGTATATACCGTACTGTATATCTAATGTCTTTTGTTAATACCGGTAAGTGGTGAATATTCGATTTGTACTGAAATTATGAATGGTATTAGTAATGGTATATATATTTTTTTTTTTTACGTACCTGTACAGAGTGTTTTAGGTAGGCCTTGCACTAAAGGCTATGGCTATTATATGGGTTACTGTATCATGTACAGTAATGTATTAGTGTAAATATAATTAATACTCTCTCTCTCTCTCTCGCTCATATAGGTCAGGTCAGGTCAGTAGAACTTTTGTGTCTTTGCAGGTAGTGGCACTATAGATAGCACCAACGAACTTGACAATAATCTTGATTCCTTAACTTCTCATAACTCAAATGAATGAAAAGCAATTGAGCTGACATTTCTATCATTTGGGAAGAGCCCACCAGGAAATAAGTGTGGATGAGTTACAGTCAGTTTGCTCTAGGCCCTTTTGAGTTATGAGAAGTGAAGGGGTCAAAGATAATTGTCAAGTTCGTTGGCGCTACCGATAGGGCATCCAACATATTCATATTTAAAGTATTTCTTCTTCCTTCGTAGTGTTTCAAAGGAAGATTTGTGCTTGAATTTTATTTTGGTTATTGCTACATTTACACCCATTGTATTGTTAAGTAATTTCACAGTTTTGACAGCTTATTTATAAATATGCGTAGGTTTCCGTCAATAGTTATATATTTAGACAGATATATAATAATTTTATAGAATATATACAGTAAACAAAAAAACCCCCCCCCCGCTGTATATACTCAGTATATACAATAATAATATATATATATATATATATACCCGGTATATATATATACTAAGTTTGTTTTTTAAAAAAAAAAAAACCAATAGATATATACACACATAGATATTAAATCATAACTATTGGATTCCCACAGGTTCTGTCTAAGTTTAAGGGGAGATAGGCCGTTTTTCAGGTCTCCCTTCTTCCTCATGCTTATCTCCATTAGTTTTCAGATTTTAAAGACGTTTGGCCACATTAGTTCTGAAATTTTAAGATGTTTGCCTCATTAGTTTGTCGATTTTTTTTTTTTTTAAGACATTTCGCCCCATTTCTGTGTCACCATATTAAGACCTTTCGTGCCATTTAGGTGTCGATTTTTTTTCCTGTTATCACTCGCCTGTAATTGTGGAGGAAACGCGCCTTCGGCCATGACATGGTTTTCTGAGAAAAAGTTAAAAAATTATTTTGAAGGGGGATACAGTGGATGTTTTTTTAAAGTTTGATAGAGGCTCTAGGGAAATAACAAAAAAAATTAATAAATAATACAGTAACAGTTGTATATAAATAAAATAGACCACAAATAAACCAATGTCCCCCTTAACAAAATGGTCTAAGCGGGAGAGTGAGTAACCCGGTATACAATATAATTTTATGCAACGAAGAAAAAAGGCATACCAAAAAAAAAATATATATATACAGTATAGTTTAAGGATAACAAGGAATATGAAATAATCAAAGATAATTCACCACCGGTTATAATAAACTCAACTTCTTATTGCGTCTACTCTACCAGTGTTAGCAAGAATATAGGCGTCTGATTTGACAGTCGAGAGGTTCTTTTCTTAGTTGCATAAAAATCGACCAGTGTTAGCAAAGACTAAAGGGGAAAGGCGTCATCGTATCCTCAAAGGATTAATTAAGGGGGGCATCGATTTGTTTTTCTCTCTCTCCTTTTGTTTTCTCTTTCTATGGCTTGTATCTATTCGGCCCCATTCAGCAAACAGTTTTAAGACGTTTATCACCATCCAGGTGTCGATTTCTTCCTGGCGAGCGATAGCGAGCCAACATTGTATGGAGAAATCCGCTTAGCCGGAGAAATTTTTCTATCGAAAAATTGACAATTTTAGCTTGCTGTCAAGCAAAAATATATATATGCAGGCTCGCTACCGCTCGTCAGGAAAATATTGAAACCTGGATGGGGTAAACGTATTAAACAGTAGGCTGAATGGGGCTGAACGGATACAAGCCAAAGAGATAAGAAGAGAAAGAAACAAACAGCGAGGTTGGCCCCCTTAATGGTTGAAGGAGACAGGCAGGGAGAATACTGAGGGGAAATAACTGAGGCACTGCGTCACTGATACAGACCGCTACCTTGTTGTGGTGTGGTGAGGAGGGGAGGGGGTGAAGGTGGGGAGAGGGGAGGGGGTGAAGGTGGGGAGAGGGGAGGTGGTGAGGGTGGGGAGACTTGTTGTAGTGGTGAAGGTGGGGAGACTTGTTGTGGTGGTGAGAGGGGAGGTGGTGAAGGTGGAGAGACTTGTTGTGGTGGTGAGAGGGGAGGGGGTGAAGGTGGGGAGACTTGTTGTGGTGGTGAGAGGGGAGGTGGTGAAGGTGGGGAGATTTGTTGTGGTGGTGAGAGGGGATGGGGTGAAAATGGGGAGACGTGTTGTGGTGGTGAGAGGGGAGGTGGTGAAGGTGGGGAGACTTGTTGTGGTGGTGAGAGGGTATGGGGTGAAGGTGGGGAGTCTTGTTATGGTGGTGAGAGGGGAGAGGGTGAAGGTGGGGAGACTTGTTGTGGTGGTGAGAGGGGAGAGGGTGAAGGTGGGAAGACTTGTTGTGGTGGTGAGAGGACAAGGAGTACAAAGGAAATCAAGCAACAACAGGTCTAGTGACCCTTCTAGGCTGCTTGTCCTCCAAAACACTGAGGATCAAGTGTCCAAACAGTGGTTTAGAGTGGGTAAGGGAACATTGGAAAGGGAACTACTGCCCTGGAACTAATGTCCGTGGCAGGATTAGGAGTTAGTAGGGGACAGATGGGTTAGTAACTGAGGGGGGGATAAAATAAAGTTATTCATGTTACAAACGCAGTCAGTCGCGGGTTTGATGCGAGATATTTGTCTAAGCGGAGTTTAAATGAATCAACGGTGCTGCAGTCTATAACGTCTCGGGGAAGCCCATTCCACAAGTTGACAACTCGATTGAAGAAGAAATTCTTAGATTCGTGTGAGTTAAAAGATTTACCAATAATTTTGCAACCGTTTCCCCGCGTGTAATTAGATTGGTCGATAGTGAAGTACTTACTACAGTGCGTGTAATTAGATTGGTCGATAGTGAAGTACTTACTACAGTTCATATTGTCGATGCCTTTGATGATTTTGAACACTTGAATAAAGTCACCTCTTAATCTGCGCTGGGTTAAAGGAAATGGATTTAATTCTCTAAGACGCTCTTCGTATGGTTTGTTCTTTAGGCTAGGTATCATTTTGGTAATTCTACATTGAACTCGTTTCTAGCTTGTTTATTTCTTTTTGGTAATTTGGGCACCAGGATTGGGCGGAGTATTCCAGAACAAGCGGGACAAAGAAATTCTAAAGGGTTAGGATAACTTCTTTGCATTTATGCTCAAATGACCTGCCTATAAAGCCAATTATTTTGTTTGCCTTCTTAACAACTTCTGAACATTGTTGACTCGGTTTTAGGTTACTCGATATTGTTACTCCCAGATCGGTTTCTCTGTTTACATTCTTAAGCTGAGTGCCATTCATCGAATAGTTTGCTTTCTCATTTAGGTATCCGATATGTAGTACTTTACATTTATCCGCATTGAAACTCATTTGCCAAATTTGGGCCCAACATGACAATTTATCTAGATTGTGTTGCATATCGTTAACTTGTTCTTTTGAGAGTACGCTATTTGCAATTTTTGTATCGTCAGCAAATTTTGAGATTGTACAGGTGAGACCCTCATCTATGTCGTTGATGTAAATTAGAAAGAGAATTGGTCCTAGTACCGATCCCTGGGGTACCCTGCTACTTACATTGGTCCATTTAGATGCCTTACCGTTTATGACTACTCTTTCCTTTCTGTCGCTGAGCCAATTTTCTATCCATTTCAACACACCGTCTTGTATTCCATGCGCTTTTAGTTTTAGCAGTAAACGTTTGTGGGGAACTTTGTCAAAGGCCTTTTGAAAATCAAGGTATATAATATCTACAGCTTTACTCTCATCGTAGAGGTTGAGGATATCGTGGAAGAAGTCTAAGAGGTTTGTTAAACAGGAACGTTTTTTACGAAAGCCGTGTTGAGTATCTTTAAGTAAGTTATTTGCCTCTAAGTGATTTACGAGTCTGTCTCATATGACCGTTTCTAGCATTTTACATACAATTGAGGTTAAGCTAATCGGACGATAGTTACTGGGTAGGGATTTGCTGCCTTTTTTGAATATCGGTGTTACGTTGGCTAGCTTCCACTGATTAGGCATAGTCCCAGACTGCAAGGATTCATTGAATAGCAATGTCATTGGTTTGGAGAGCTCATCCTTAGCTTCCTTTAGAACTCTAGGCGAGATTGTATCAGGTCCAGGCATTTTATTTACCTTGAGTTTATCTAAACAATTCAATACTTCTCTCTCTGTAATGGTGATATTGTTTAGAACATCTGAATTATCAATCTGAATCGGCGATGGTTTAGGGATATCACTGAGGTCTTCGGTTGTAAAAACTGATGCAAAGAAGGTATTGAGGGCATTACTCATTTGTACTTCGTCTTTGGTGTATTCTCCATTTTCATCGACTAACGGTCCAACAGTTGAAGTAACTACTTTTTTCTTTCTGATATAACTATAGAATTCTTTCGGGTTTGTTTTACTTTGATTCGCAACATGTAACTCCAGGGTCTTTTTACTTTGCTTAATTAACTTTTTGGCTTTGTGTCGTAGCTCTACAAATTTCACCCGTTCTTCGTCATTTTGTGAGGATTTTAATCTATCATTAGCAAATTTTTTAGCAAGCAGACAGTCTGAAATATCTTTATTCCACCATTTGGGCTTATCATTATGGCCTGGATGCCGTATTTTCGATGGTATGCAGTCTTGCACTGCCTTAAGGTAAGTGGTTGTGAAACACTCCCAAGATGTATTTATGTCATTATTGTTAGTCAGAAAGCTCCAGTCAGTTTCTTTAAGCTTTGATTTAAGTTTATGAAAATTTGCTTTTTTTAAATTAAGGACTTTCTCAACGCTGCTATTTGATTTGTTACTAGTAAACTTTAAAGTGAAAGTTATCGTACGATGGTCGCTGTTACTGAATTCATCACCAACATTCAAATTCTCTATTAATTCTTCTTTTGTTGCGAGTACAAGGTCAAGCACATTATTACCACGGGTGGGGGGTCGGAGATTGTACAAATTGAAAAAGTGAACTCTCTTGCAAGTTAGCATAGAGGTCGTGTCCAGAGTGTGAAGTAAGAATGTCGCCCCATTTAGTCACGGGTAAGTTGAAATCGCCAAGAATTACGGTATTTTGTATGTTAGTTATTTCTGCAATTTGTTCATAAATTTCACTGTCAGTTTGCACTGATTGAGAGGGGAGGGGTTGAAGGTGGGGAGACTTGTTGTGGTGGTGAGAGGGGAGGTGGTGAAGGTGGAGAGACTTGTGGTGGTGAAGGTGGGGAGACTTGTTGTGGTGGTGAGAGGGGAGGGTGGTGAAGGTGGGGAGAGGGGAGGGTGGTGAAGTTGGAGAGACTTGTTGTGGTGGTGAGAGGGGAGGGGGTGAAGTTGGAGAGACTTGTTGTGGTGGTGAGATGGGAGGTGGTGACGGTGGGGAGACTTGTTGTGGTGGTGAGAGGGGAGGTGGTGAATGGTGTGGGAGGAGTGGGGAGAGGGAAAGACGAATTGGGGAGGAAGGGAGGGGAGGATAGGAAGAGGGAGAGAAGGGTTTGATGGTGGGAGGGGGGGAGAAGGAGAGGTGGTAAGGGTGGGGAGAGGGAGAGATAGGTGTGAGGGGAAGGAAGAGGAGGCGGGTGATGATGGAGAGAGGGAATGGCAGGTTTAAGGGGGGTCACAGGCTTTTTTTATATTTCTCTCCTTTTCTCTCTTTCCCTGGCTTGTATCCATTCGGCCCCATTCAGCCAACTGTTTTAAGACGTTTATCCCCATCCAGGTGTCGATTTCATCCTGACGAGCGATAGCGAGTCAGCATTGTATGGAGAAATCCGGCTTCGCCGGAGAAATTTTTCTATCGAAAAAATGTACAAATTTAGCTTGCTGTCAAAACAAAAAATATATATATATGCTGGCTCGCTACCGCTCGCCAGGAAAATATTGACACCTGGATGGGGGTAAACGTCTTAAAACAGTAGGCTGAATGGGGCCGAATGGTTACAAGCCAAAGAGAGAGGGAGAGAAAGAGCAAATAAGCGAGGTGGGCTCCCTTAAGAGAAGAGAGTGGAAGGAAGAGGAGAGATAGTGACGATGGGGGAGAGGGAGAGGCAGAATTGTGGAGAAAAGAGGGGAAGGAAGAGGGTGAGAATGGGGAGAGAAGTAGACGGATTTAAGAGAAGGGAAGAGGGGAGGTGGTGAGAGTGAACTTTAGGAAATTAGTCTTATTTTAACCAGAATATTTTTTTTTTTCGAGCTTCGCAATTCAACCAATTTAGCCATATTAGGCTACCTAAAACACAAACAAAACATATTTACTAGATATTTTCCCTGTACTCTTCTATCTGTGGATTACTACACTAAATAAGTGGAATTCGTTGCCAATATCTTGTGAATTGCAGAGAGACAAGCTGCTGGGGAGAGGGGAGGGTGGGGGAGAATAGGGGGAGGGTGGAAAGGAGGATAGATAGAGGGTAGGGGTGAGGGGAGAGAAGAGACAGAGGACGGTCGAATTGAGGGGAAGAGGAAGTACGGTAAAGGTGATGGAGTTCTGAGGGGAGGGGAAGTATGCTCGAGTTGAATGTGGAATTTGGGTGCTTGTTGGCATGTAGCCCCCCCCCCCCCCCCCCCCCCCCTCTCTCTCTCTCTCTCTCTCTCTCTCTCTCTCTCTCTCTCTCTCTCTCTCTCTCTCTCTCTCTCTCTCTCTCTCTCTCTCTCTCTCTCTCTCTCTCTCTCTCTCTCTCTCTCTCTCTCTCTCTCTCTCTCTCTCTCTCTCTCTCTCTCTCTCTCTCTCTCTCTCTCTCTCTCTCTCTCTCTCTCTCTCTCTCTCTCTCTCATAGAAATGGAGGAGGAGTTCTGTTTTTTTATAAAGGAAAGTCTTAATCCCGTCTTAACCCATGGAGTCCCGGCTAGTTTTGTAATGTTTGTTCACCAGAACCCGGCCGGTTTTCAAAAAATTGTTTTATTCCAGAAACGATAGCGAATGGGTTAGGAATGAAGGAAAAACCACGAAAAACCGCTCAAAAAGCTTAAAAAATGGTCCTACAGAGCCCCCGAAAACGTATTTTACAAGAGTAAAAAATTTAAGGCAATTATCCCAAAAAAACAGGTTATTGCGCGCTCACGCGCACGCATGTGGACTTTGAGGGTTTTCAACCATCGGCACGGTTGTGTGGGATACGTACACAGTTCCCATACAAATCTGAGCCCTCTTGAGTGGCTACACCTGAGGTTACGGTCGGCGCAATTAAGGTGACGCGTCAGGCGCGTCGCTGGCGCTGTGCGTTACATACATCGCCGACGCGTCAGACGCGTCGCTGGGGCTGTACGGGTTAATGTCAAAACCTCAAATTGCGAATATAGACATATCTTACATACTATTAAATAATAAACAAGGAACTAAAATAACACTAGCTTTAGTATACAGACCCCCAGCTCAATCAGTGCAAACTGACAGTGAAATTTATGAACAAATTGCAGAAATAACTAACATACAAGACACCGTAATTCTTGGCGATTTCAACTTACCTGTGACTAAATGGGGCGATATTCTTACTTCACACTCTGGACATGACCTCTATGCTAACTTGCAAGAGAGTTCACTTTTTTCAATTTGTACAATCTCCGACCCGTGGTAATAATGTGCTTGACCTTGTACTCGCAACAAAAGAAGAATTAATAGAGAATTTGAATGTTGGTGATGAATTCAGTAACAGCGACCATCGTACGATAACTTTCACTTTAAAGTTTACTAGTAACAAATCAAATAGCAGCATTGAGAAAGTCCCTAATTTCAAGAAAGCAAATTTTCATAAACTTAAATCAAAGCTTAAAGAAACTGACTGGAGCTTTCTGACTAACAATAACGACATAAATACATCTTGGGAGTGTTTCACAACCACTTACCTTAAGGCAGTGCAAGACTGCATACCTTCGAAAATACGGCGTCCAGGCCATAATGATAAGCCCAAATGGTGGAATAAAGATATTTCAGACTGTCTGCTTGCTAAAAAATTTGCTAATGACAGATTAAAATCCTCACAAAATGACGAAGAACGGGCGAAATTTGTAGAGCTACAACGCAAAGCCAAAAAGTTAATTAAGCAAAGTAAAAAGACCCTGGAGTTACATGTTGCGAATCAATGTAAAACAAACCCGAAAGAATTCTATATTTATATCAGAAAGAAAAAAGTAGTTACTTCAACTGTTGGACCGTTAGTCGATGAAAATGGAGAATACACCAAAGACGAAGTACAAATGAGTAATGCCCTCAATACCTTCTTTGCATCAGTTTTTACAACCGAAGACCTCAGTGATATCCCTACACCATCGCCGATTCAGATTGATAATTCAGATGTTCTAAGCAATATCACCGTTACAGAGAGAGAAGTATTGAATTGTTTAGATAAACTCAAGGTAAATAAAACGCCTGGACCTGATACAATCTCGCCTAAGAGTTCTAAAGGAAGCTAAGGATGAGCTCTCCAAACCACTGACATTGCTATTCAATGAATCCTTGCAGTCTGGGACTATGCCTGATCAGTGGAAGCTAGCCAACGTAACACCGATATTAAAAAAAGGCAGCAAATCCCTACCCAGTAACTATCGTCCAATTAGCTTAACCTCAATTGTATGTAAAATGCTAGAAACGGTCATAAGAGACAGACTCGTAAATCACTTAGAGGCAAATAACTTACTTAACACCTTACGAGAGGCCTATGCGGTTTATTTATGTGTACCGCACAGCGGGGTGTTTTTAGCCAAAATAGGGCTGTTTACGTGATCATTTTCATGCCTAAATAAGACCCAGAACGTAAAACAAGTACCTATCCCTGAAAGGGCATAAACAGAGCTTTCGAATGACACCATAACGATCCTTGTATGATGGATAGTTTTCTTGCAATAACCGTGCAACGCGAGTGCAAAAAGCAGGTAATTCGGTACTTTCAGTACATAATTGAGTATGTAGCGAGTGAGAGAGGGAGGAGGGAGCTGAGATTTGTGTCAGTAGGTTCGCCGCGGTGGTCTGGAGCAGTCATACGCTCGCTAGTCTCCTGCCACCACTTGTCTCTCTCTCTCAGCCACATTACGTGCTGAAATTGCCACTCGAGTTATGTCGAGCGCCGCCACATAGTCCAGCTTTATTTAACTCGACTTATGTTGCTCGCCGCTAATTAAGGGTTAAAGATACTCAACACAGCTTTCGTAAAAAACGTTCCTGTTTAACAAACCTCTTAGACTTCTTCCACGATATCCTCAACCTCTACGATGAGAGTAAAGCTGTAGATATATATACCTTGATTTTCAAAAGGCCTTTGACAAAGTTCCCCACAAACGTTTACTGCTAAAACTAAACGCGCATGGAATACAAGACGGTGTGTTGAAATGGATAGAAAATTGGCTCAGCGACAGAAAGCAAAGAGTAGTCATAAACGGTAAGGCATCTAAATGGACCAATGTAAGTAGCGGGGTACCCCAGGGATCGGTACTAGGACCAATTCTCTTCTAATTTACATCAACGACATAGATGAGGGTCTCACCTGTACAATCTCAAAATTTGCTGACGATACAAAAATTGCAAATAGCGTACTCTCAAAAGAACAAGTTGACGATATGCAACACAATCTAGATAAATTGTCATGTTGGGCCCAAATTTGGAAAATGAGTTTCAATGCGGATAAATGTAAAGTACCACATATCGGATACCTAAATGAGAAAGCAAACTATTCGATGAATGGCACTCAGCTTAAGAATGTAAACAGAGAAACCGATCTGGGAGCTACAATATCGAGTAACCTAAAACCGAGTCAACAATGTTCAGAAGTTGTTAAGAAGGCAAACAAAATAATTGGCTTTATAGGCAGGTCATTTGAGCATAAATGCAAAGAAGTTATCCTAACCCTTTAGAATTCCTTAGTCCGCCCTCTTCTGGAATACTGCGTTCAATCCTGGTGCCCTTATTACCAAAAAGATATAAACAAGCTAGAACGAGTTCAACGTAGAGTTACCAATATGATACCTAGCCTAAAGAACAAACCATACGAAGAGCGTCTTAGAGAATTAAATCTATGTCCTTTAACCCAGCGCAGATTAAGAGGTGACTTAATTCAAGTGTTCAAAATCATCAAAGGCATTGACAATATGAGCTGTAGTAAGTACTTCACTATCGACCAATCTAATTACACGGGGGGAAACGGTTGCAAAATTATTGGTAAATCTTTTAACTCACATGAATCTAAGAATTTCTTCTTCAATCGAGTTGTCAACTTGTGGAATGGGCTTCCCCGAGACGTTATAGACTGCAGCACCGTTGATTCATTTAACCCTTGTCTAGCGGGGGGTTTTGAGCTATTTTGGGCATATTCAGGCCCTCCTGAATGATCAATCAAGTATCTGCATGAAAAGAAATTTATTCAGCAAAAAACTATGCGCTAAAAGCTTCAAAATGAGACCAGAACGAGCTACGTAGCACTCGTCGTTCTCACGCAGTGGTACCACTAACATGGGAGTTTAGCGTATAGCGGCATATTTTTTCCCGCTACGCTCACTACTGGCAACACTGCCGGCCTCTCGAGAACAGAGGGAGCGCGAGTCCGTGGGCGGCGGTAAGCCCTGGGTGTCGGACGTGTGGCCTGCTGCGCTCCCGGCCATTTGCACTCTATTTTAACCCTTTAAAAGCCTTAATAATGCTCCTAACTTGCTGCAAATTGGAGCCCGACTTAAGGCGGGCCCCGCCAGTTAAGGGTTAAACTCCACCTAGACAAATATCTCGCATCAAACCCGCGACTGACTGCGTTTGTAAATGAATAAATTTATTTCATCCCCCCCTCAGTTGCTAACCCATCTGTCCCCTACTAACTTCCTAATCGTGCCACGGACATTAGTTCCCTTTCCAATGTTCCCTTACCACTCTAAACCACTGTTTGGACACTTGATCCTCAGTGTTTTGGAGAACAAGCAGCCTAGAAGGGTCACTAGATCTGTTGTTGCTTGATTCCCTTTGTACTCCTTTGTACTCTCTCTCTCTCTCCCTCCCTACAAGTAGGCCTAATCTCATAGGTTGTCTTCCTCTTTCGTAGACTAGGGAACTAAAAGGTTAGTTTAGAAATTAGATGTGTCTCAGGGTTTGACCATGGATGTGGTATATACTGTACATGATAATGAAACAAGATATTATAGAGTACCGGTATCCACATGCCATTGTACTCTATGGCAATGACAAGTTGACAACTCTATGTATGGTTAAATTATGTACCGTACTACAATGGTGTACTTACTCTAGTTGTACTTACTCTAGTTGTATTGCGGGAGTGAGCATGCTCGTTATTTCCCGCCTCCTATATGTGTAGGTGTTATATGTATCGTTGGAATGGCTGTGGATGTGTGTGTAGTCTGTATTTTTAGCCAATTGGCGACATCGGAAACGAAGGCTTAGGGTGGATCTGTATGGTACCATTCTCACTATAGACGGTACCATCTCGCCCGAAGTCTTAGGTAGCCATCAGCTTAGGTGAACCATATGATACCCATCTCGCCTTGTACCATTTTTGCCAACCCCAGATGGGACGTCACAACGTCGTCCACTTATTCCAGGTACCTATTTACAGCTAGGTGAACTGAGGCTAACACATGAAAGGAGACAAGCCCAATTTGTCTCCGCCCGGCCGGGGATTGAACCCCCGACCCCTCGTGTGTGAGACGAGAGCTCTACCTACTAGGCCCTATTATGTGAGAACCCATGACATAAACCATGGTAACCCAGAGGGGACTCGAACTTGACAAATCAGCCAGACCTGTGTGCACTCTACTCTAACCACAGGAACACTGGGTTGCCCCATTAACCCCTTCAGTACCGAGTTGTCCTTGTCATTATAATCTGGATATTATTGGACTATTTTATCCAGCTTAGGGAGGGTGTGTAGCAATTAAGAGGGTTCAACCTATCTTGATTATCCATTTTGAATACCATGGTTTCCTCCTAAGCTGCATAAAATCGTCTACATATAGCTGGAATAACACAAAATACATCCTCGGTCTGGAAGGGGTTAACTACTGCAGTCATCCCTCCAGTGTCCGACTATATACCTCACTACACACTTTTCTAGTGCCTCGTGATATCAAATGCACAGGGTCACAACCAAAACGCCCATGGTCTCCTAACCAAAACTGATCTAACCAACTTAAGGGGAGGCTGGCCGTTTGTTTGGTCTATTAATTCATTTATTCATATATTTGTTTAGTTTCCTCCAAAGACCTCCATCAAGCTTAGAAAAACACCCCCTAGACAAGATGAATTTGTAAAGTTTTCGGTAGAAAATGTTTCGGCCGAAGGCCGTTTCCTCTTAAAATTGCAGGCTCGCTATCGCTCGCCAGGAAATAATCGACACCTAAATGGCACGAAAGGTCTTAAATTTGACAACGAAATGGGGCGAAAGGTGTTAAAATCACCAAACTAATGAACCGAACATCTAATAATCTCAAAACTTGTGGGGCTAAACATTAGGGAGAAGGGGGTCCAGAAAAACGGTCTGCCTCCCCTTAATCTGATATAACCTAGCCAAACCGAAACTGCACAGGCTTAATATTATGGTGGCCTTTTTGGTTGTCGTCATCTAGGTGTGTGGCTGTTTTTACTCTTTTCAGTCATTTGTATTCACTGTCACACTTACATCACGACATGCTCACCTCGTCATCTCTTATGCCCACTTTCTACAACACACTCGCCCTTCCATTATCTAGACATTCTATCTATCTATCTATCTATCTATCAATTTACTCAGGCCCAATCCCCACTTTTTCTATTTTTGTTGGGGGGGGGGGGGGGGGGACTCAAGAACAGGGACAACACAAAACACAACATAAAACAACGAACACACAAAGACAAAACACAAATGCACACACATCTAGGTCACCCAGGAGAAGACCCAGAGACCAGGGTCACCAAGGTCCCTCCAGCACTCCCCCGGCCCCCGACTATATTCTACTACATTCTACTATAGCCTACTTAATCTGAGGGATCCACAGAGGCACGCTTCGGGACAGACTGTGTGAGGATTTGAGTTTAACGATTAGGATTGGATCATAGCTTCACATAACAAAAGTCTACCGACTATTCACAGTTTTCACACCTCTATAGCTCTCTGTGTATTCTTCTGTTAACACTTGTAAACATCTACTGTTTGTATTATTGTCTCCCATTTAGCCTCTACATCCACATGGGCCACACCACTACACTTACACTTTATCATATACCCTTTCACTATATTCATCTTATAATTCCACACTTGTTTCCCTTTGTTTGTTTCATCTTTATTCTTCCCCTCTTTCACTCTCCCCATTCTCCACTCTTTCCTTCCTCTCTCCGTCCTCCCCATCTTCCCCGCGAATCTTATAACTCTTGCGACCTCCTTCATTCTTCCCTCTCGATTTGTCCTTTCTTCTCATATCTCATAAGTCGCTTGGTATGGAATTTACTCAGTACTCTGCATTGAAGCAAAAACCGTATACTGTTAGTTGATAATGTCGGTAGATGCCCGTTTTCATGGAACTATAAGGCTCAATTGTGACAGGTGTGGCAGTTCATGTCTCCAATGAAGTAGGCGATGTAGGCCTACCAAATATAAGACTGCTTGGTGAAGTAATGAATGGCGTATCTTGTTAGGCTTACTTTAATCGACCTGGTCTAGTTTACCTTTCTCGTTGCTTATGGTTCTAAGAATTGGGATTGGTACCATCTTTCCCCCATCCCTTGTTAACTTCTACCCTTCAATTTATCTTCCAGCAGACAAACCCTAACAGTCTCTTGCCTCGCTCTCCCAGTCTCTCTCTTTCGTGGCTCTCCCCTATGAACGAATCCCCTTTAGCCTGAGGCCGCGCTGGTGCCATGCCTCAGCTAGGCACCACATTGCGCGTCATAACAAACCCACGCGGTGTTCAGGGAGAAGTGGCACCCCAGCATCTCTGGGCCAAACACAACCACGCCGCAGGTCGCTGATATGACATACATGTTTTGATTTCAGTGCTGGCCTTGCATCCGACCTGGAAGGACGTCTGAATTGGTCCCCAGCCCTCATCTGTTAATTCTTGACCTCTTCAAATTATTATCCAAGGCCTACATTCCTTTTTACTAGCCTTCTTTCACCTAGCATATATATATTTAGTTTGCCGTTTTTGTTTTTATAATTAATTTGTTACAAGTGACATTGAGTGGGACGGGCAGTGACAAGCTGTACCGTGCTCCAGTTCTTGCTTGGTAAAGTTGACTAGGATTACTTAAATGGGTAATTAATCTCGGTCGAACTATTATCTTTATCACGCCTCTTCCACAACTCACCAACCAACAGTTAGGCACATTATCACTGCACGGCTATACCTTGCGTGTAAGGTAAGACACCATTTATAAATTAAATACTAGTTATAGTTATATGTTATTTTACTTTAGCTACCGGTACCCTCAAACAATTTAACTTAGCTTGGGAAAGACCTTTCGTTGTTAGAGGAACCATACCGTATTGAGTTTTATCAACCCTTTGACTTCGAAAGGTTGTAATAAGTTGAATATAGTCGTCATCGAACCTTGTGTGGGCCAATCAGCTCTGCAGACTCCTGTTTTCTTATGTCAGAAGACTCGCTAACTAAATCTGGTGGCATTTCCCAATATAACAATTATAATTGAAATGGGTAGTGTAAATGAAATGAGTTATTATCTTTATCACTTTGATTCCCAATATTCCTTCCTAACCTGCATAAAATCGCCTTGACGCAGGCTAGCTACAATAAAAAGTTTATGTTCATTGTTAGACTAGACACCCCACATTCTTTAACGGAGTCATTTAAGGGAGCCCACCTCGCTTGTTTTCTCTTCTCTCTCCCTCTCTTTGGCTTGTATCCATTCGGCCCCTTTCAGCCTACTGTTTTAAGACGTTTACCCCCATCCAGGTGTCTTGGCGAGCGGTAGCGAGCCAGCAATCAGCATATACTGTATATATATTTTTGTTTTGACAGCAAGCTAAATTTGTAAATTTTTCGATAGAAAAATTTCTTCGGCGAAGCTGGATTTCTCCATACAATGCTGGCTCGCTATCGCTCGCCAGGAAGAAATCGACACCTGGATGGGGATAAACGTCTTAAAACGGCTGAATGGGGCCGAATGGATACAAGCCAGGGAAAGAGAGAACAGGAGAGAAAGATAGAAAAAAGCCGGTGACCCCCCTTAAGATATTCTGACGATTTCTGCATATCGATTGTCATTTGCCTTTTATTCTGTCAAGTACTAACCTAAGCAATTGTACAGTAGTTAATTTGGGAATGACCTAGACAAATAAAGGAGTTAACATTCCGGTAATAGTTTACCTTAGTAGTCACGAGGTCAGGTCAGTTCAGGTGAAGGTATTGAGGGATAAGCCTTTACAACGGTCCCTCGTATCTACATTCTACTTTTCCTATTTTTCTGGAGAGGGGAGAAGAGGTGTTGGAGAGAGAGGAAGCTGTTGGAGTGGCTTTGTTATGTGTGTTATTAGTCTGTAACGTGTTTGTTTTTCCTTTTCCCCAATGCCTTTCTCTGTGACTCGGTTTACTTTAGGTCTCATTACTGTCGGGAAATCACTGGTTAAAACTTTACCTAACTTTAGTGTTTTAATAATTGTTCTAGTCTAAAATAACCTAACTTTTTTTTTCTATGTGGATAAGGGAGACAAAAGGCAAAACTGCCTGTGACGAGTGCCTCCCACAGTTGAAAGGTTGGGAGAGTGGTATCCTGACCAGGATTCGAACCCACTTACTCCAGGTATATTTGGGAGAATTGGGCACCGTAACCACTCGGCCATGAGCGGATATAAGGGAAGCAACCTTAGTGCTTATTTGAAGAACACGTTGTAGTCTCTTGGAGGACTATGCCTTAAGGGGAGGTATTTAGTTTATTCCCTAGACCTCCATCAAGCTTAAAATTAAACCCCCTTGACCCCCTTTCAAGATAAATGTGTACATTTTCGGTAGAAAAATTTCCCGGTCCAAGGCCGGTTCCTCCTAAAATTACAGGCTCGCTATCGCTCGCCAGGAAAAAATCGACACCTAAATGGTACGAAAGGTCTTAAAATTGACAGAAATCGGGCGAACGTTCTTAAAATCGCCAAACTAATGGGGCGAACATCTTAAAAACTCAAAAGCAAAAAACTCAAAAGCAATGGGGCTAAACATGAGGGAGAAAGGGGTAAAGAAAAAAATCCCTCAAGTTGAAATATCCGCTTAATACACGTGGTGATTTTGTTTAGACTTCAACCATGACTATTTTACACAGTTACCGAGTTTAATGGAGTACCGGTATATTCTAAATTATTTTAAATAACTTATTGTTTGAATTATGCAGTTACATGTCAGGAAATGGGATGCTAGGGGATGCCATTTCTCGCCTGGCTAACTCTTTCAGTATAACAGGACGCACTCTTAATCATTATTCTGGGCCTGGCTAACTCTTTCAGTATAGCAGGACGCACTCTTAATCATTATTCTGGCCTGGCTAACTCTTTCAGTATAGCAGGACGCACTCTTAATCATTATTCTCGCCTGGCTAACTCTTTCAGTATAGCAGGACGCACTCTTAATCATTATTCTGGCCTGGCTAACTCTTTCAGTATAGCAGGACGCACTCTTAATCATTATTCTCGCCTGGCTAACTCTTTCAGTATAGCAGGACGCACTCTTAATCATTATTCTGGCCTGGCTACCTCTTTCAGTATAGCAGGACGCACTCTTAATCATTATTCTGGCCTGGCTAACTCTTTCAGTATAACAGGACGCACTCTTAATCATTATTCTGGCCTGGCTAACTCTTTCAGTATAGCAGGACGCACTCTTAATCATTATTCTGGCCTGGCTAACTCTTTCAGTATAACAGGACGCACTCTTAATCATTATTCTGGCCTGGCTAACTCTTTCAGTATAACAGGACGCACTCTTAATCATTATTCTGGCCTGGCTAACTCTTTCAGTATAACAGAGATGCACTCTTAATCATTATTCTGGCCTGGCTAACTCTTTCAGTATAACAGGACGCACTCTTAATCATTATTCTGGCTATAATGAGACAGTTATTGTGTTAACCCTCTCTGGTGCAGGGCGGCTCTTTTTTTGGAACCGCCCTGTTTCACTCCATTGGTTTGGACATTTTAAAACGTTTCACCTCATTAGTTTGGCGATTTTAAGACACTTCACCGCATTTAAGTGTTGATTTATTCTGGGCGAGCGTAGCGAGCCTACAATTTAGAAGGCGGCCTTTGGCCGGGACATGTTTCTACCGAAAAATTCACATGTTTTATCTTGAAGGGGGTCTGGGGAAGCGTTTTTCTTAGTCTAAGAGGAAGCTAAAATATACATTGGTCTAAAAATGGCAACAGCAATCAAAACGTCCTATGCTGTAATGATCTAACAAAATATCATAATAACCCCCTAGTGGCAGCAGATAGTGTTAAGAAGGGATATGTTGAAATCAAACATGCATTGAGATAGATTTTACCGGTTTTATTGCTGGAGGTTATATCTGCTATAAATAGTCGTCTAGTGTTAGCAAGAAAACAAATCATGTTATTGAAAGGGTCAAGATAAACATGGAATAGTTCAGTGCACTTCACATCTTCATACTTTTATAATATGGTCTGAACATATTCATTCGTATACCTGCACACCTCTTGAATATATTGGATTTCAGTATAACACACACACACACACACACACACACACACACACACAGAGTAAACACGCTCGTACTTTTGTGACATGTAGAGTTTGACCAAGGTCATAGTATTGCCACAGTACTGTCACATTACTGACATACACAGTACTGTCACATTACTGACATACACAGTACAGTATTGTCATACACAATATTGCCACAGTAGTGTCATACACAGTATTGTCAAACAGTACTGCAACAGTACTGTCATACATAGTATTGTCACAGTACTGTCATACACGATCATGTTATACACAGTATTACCACGGTCGATAATGTTATACACAGTATTACCCCCGCAGTCATATACAGTATTGTCACAGTATTGTCATATTACTGTCACACACAGTATTGTCACAGGACTACCACGCACATTACTAGCATACGCAACATTGTCACAGTACCGGTACTGTCAAACGCTGTCGTGTCACATTACTGTCATAAACAGTACTGTCACATTACTGCCATACGCAGTATTGCCACAGTACTGTCAAACACAATATTGTCACAGTACTGTCATACACAAAACTGCCATATGCAGTACTGTCAAACATAGTATTGTCACATAACTGTCATACACAACACAGTATTGCCACAGTAGCCTAATCATATCATATTACTGTCATACACAGTATTGCCACAGTAGTCAAAAACAGTAATGCCACATACATTACTGTCATACAGAGTATTGCCACAGTACTGCCATACATAATATTGTCACGGGACTGCCGCACACAGTACTGTTATACATAGTATCGCCATAATACTCTCATACACAATATTGTCACATTGCTGTCATACACAGTATTGTCACAGGAGTGCCACACGGTACTGTCAATCACAGTATCGTAATAGGAGTGCAACACGGTACTGTCAATCACAGTATTGTCATTGAAGTGCCACACGATACTGTCAATCACAGTTTTGTCATTGGAGTGCCACACGGTACTGTCAATCACAGTATTGTCATTGGAGTGCCACACGATACTGTCAATCACAGTATTGTCATTGGAGTGCCACACGGTACTGTCAATCACAGTATTGTCATTGGAGTTGCACCCGATTCTGTCAATCCCAGTATTGTCCCAGGAGTGCCACACGGTACTGTCCACCAAAGTATTGTCATAGGAGTGCCACACGGTACTGTCAATCACAGTATATCATTGGAGTGCCACACGATACTGTCAATCACAGTACAGTATTGTCATAGGAGTGCCACACGGTACTGTTCAAACCAAAGTATTGTCATAGGAGTGCCACACCGGTACTGTTAATCACAGTATTGTCATAGGAGTGCCACATGGTAATGTCAATCACAGTATTGTCATTGGAGTGCCACACGATACTGTCAATCACAGTATTGTCATTGGAGTGCCACACGGTACTGTCAATCACAGTATTGTCATTGGGTGCCACACGATACTGTCAATCACAGTATTGTCACAGGAGTGCCACACGGTACTGTCAACCAAAGTATTGTTCATAGGAGTGCCACACGGTACTGTCAATCACAGTATTATCATTGGAGTGCCACACGATACTGTCAATCACAGTACAGTATTGTCATAGGAGTGCCACACGGTACTGTCAACCAAAGTATTGTCATAGGAGTGCCACACGGTACTGTTAATCACAGTATTGTCATAGGAGTGCCCACATGGTTCTGTTAATCACAGTATTGTCATAGGAGTGCCACACGGTACTGTCAATCACAGTATTGTCATAGGAGTGCCACATGGTACTGTAAAAGGAGGCAAATGAAAATACCCTTTTTGTCATCCATGCTGGTTCAAATGACGTTCATGCGCACCAGATCCGAAGAGTTGATGGAGAAATATCGCAAGATGATCCAGCACTACAAAAACAAGTCAAGGAATATCATCATCTCAGGCATTCTCCCCAAGATCGACGCACCTGATAAATTCTACGACAAGGCCTTCAGCACAAATAGCCGACTAAAATATTTGTGTCTGAGGGAAGAAGTTGAATTCATCAACCTCTGGGACAAACTTCTACAACCAGCCTACTCTGTTATGCAAGGATGGCACTCATCTAAACCCTGTGGGTTCAGCACGCATGGGTCGTCTCCTACACGAAGCAGTCCGCAGCCATGGATCAAAAAACGCCATCAGAGAAGAAGCAGCAGTGACATAAATCATCCAACGCCAAGAAAAAAAACAGAGGCAACCGAGGACCACCAGCAATAAGGACCGAAGACAGCGAGGACCGAGGACAGCCATGAACATAAATGTAGATCCGACAAGAACCAAAAATATTATTAAAGAGCGTTCCGTGAGTTCTAAAATAAACAAATTTAAAGGTTTTCTATGCAAACGCTCGTAGCATACGCAATAAATTTTCAGATTTAGAGGAACTAGTGTTTACAGAAAATTATGATGTGATTGGCATAACAGAATCTTGGCTCAATACAGAAGATAGAGACTTTTTAGCAGAGTATTCACTTCCCGGTTATGTAATGTTTGAGAAAAGCCGAATAAATCGAAATGGAGGTGGCGTTTTACTTTATATCAAAGAAAGTCTTAACCCTACCCTCTTGTCAAAACCTCAAATTGTGAACGTCGACGCATCTTTTGTGCTAATAAAGAATAATAAAGGTACAAAAATAATACTTGCATTAATATACAGACCTCCAGCTCAATCAGTGCAAACTGACCGAGAAATTTATGAAAACAAATTGCAGATGTAAGTAACTCACAAGATACCGTAATTTTTGGTGACTTTAATTTACCTGTGACCAAGTGGGGCGATACTCTTACTTCACACTCCGGACATGACTTGTATACGAACTTGCAAGAGAGTTCGCTTTATCAATTTGTTCGAACGCCGACCCGTGGTAATAACGTTCTTGACATTGTACTTGCAACAAAAGAAGAATTAATAGAGGATTTGAATGTTGGTGATGAATTCAGTAACAGCGACCATCGTACGATAACTTTCACTTTAAAGTTTACTAGTAACGAACCAAATAGTAGCATCGAAAAAGGCTCTAATTTCAAGAAAACCAACTTCCATAAACTTTAGAGCTATGTTTAAAGAAAATGATTGGAGCTTTTTACTTAACAATAATGACATAAATACATCTTGGAAGTTATGCGAAACCACTTGGCTAGAAGCAGTGCAAGACTGCATATCATCGAAAAATACCGGCGTCCAGGCCATAATAATACAGCCCAAATGGTGGAATTAAAGCTTATTTCAAACTGCCTGCTTTGCTAAAAAATTTGATTAATGATAGATTAAAATCCTCACAAAATGACGAAGAACGGCTGAAATTTGTAGAGCTACGACAGCAAAGACAAAAAGTTAAGTCAAGCAAAGTAAAAAGACCCTAGAGTTACATATGGCGAATCAAAGTAACAACAAACCCGAAAGAATTCGTAGTTATAGCAGAAAGAAAAACAACAAAAAAGTAGTTACTTCAACTGTGGAACCCATAGTCGCTAGCAAATGGAGAATACACCAAAGACGAAAGTACAAATGAGTCATTGCCCTCAATACCTTCTTGGCATTCAGGTTTTTACAACAGAAGACATCAGTGATATCCAACACCATCGCCGCTTCAGATTGATAATTCAGATGTTCTAAGCAATATCAACGTTACCGAGAGAGGAAGTATTGAATTGTTTAGATAAACTCAAGGTAAATAAAAACGCATGGACCTGATACAATCTAGCCTAGAGTTCTGAAGGAAGCTAAGGATGATGCTCTCGAAACCACTGACATTACTATTTCAATAAATCCTTGCAGTCTGGAACACTTTGCCTGATCAGTGGGAAGCTAGCCAACGTAACACCGATATTCAAAAAAAGGCAGCAAAATCATCTATCCCAGTAACTATCGTCCAATTAGATTAAACCTCAGTTGTATGTAAAATGCTAGAAACGGTCATAAGAGACAGACTAGTAAATCACTTAGAGGAAAATAACATACTGAAAGATTAATCAAACACGGCTTTTCGTAACAAAACGTTCATGTTTAACAAACCTCTTAGACTTCTTCCACGATATCCTCAACCTATACGATGAGAGTAAAGCTGTAGATATTAATATACCTTGATTTTCAAAAGGCCTTTGACAAAGTTCCCCACAAACGTTTAATGCTAAAAACAAAGCGCATGGACTACAAGACGGTGGCTTTGAAATGGATAGAAAAATTGGGGGGGGTATCAGCGACAGAAAGAAAAAGCAAAGAGTAGTCATAAACGGTAAGGGCATCTAAATGGGACCAATGTAAGTAGCGGGGTACCCCAGGGATCGGTTACTAGGGACCAATTCTCTTTCTAATTTACATCAACCGCAGAGATGAGGGCCTCACAGTACAATCTCAAAATTTGCTGACGATACACAAAAATTGCAAAATAGCGTACTCTGAAAAGAACAAGTTGACGATATGCAACACAATATAGATAAATTGACATGTTGAGCCCAAGTTTGGCAAAAGAGTTTCAAAGCGGATAAATGTCAAGTACTTACATATCGGATACCCTAAATGAGGAAAGAAAACTATTCGAGATTGAATGGCTTCAGCTTCAGAATTGTAACCAGAGGAAAGAAAAGATCTGGGAGTAAACAATATCGAGTAATCTAAAACCGACGTCAACAATGTTCAGAAGTTGTTAAGAAGGCAAACAAAATAATTGGATTTATAGGCAGGTCATTTGTGCATAAAACCAAAGAAGGTATCCTAAACCCTTACAATTCCGTAGTCCGACCTCTTCTGGAATACTGCGTTCAATCCTGGTGACCTTATTACCAAAAAAGAATAAAACAACTTAGAACGAGTTCACAAGGTAGAGTTACCAAAATGATACCTAGCCGAAAGAACAACCCATACGAAGAGCGTATTAGAGAATTAAATCTATTTCCTTTAACCACAGCGAAGATAAAGAGGTGACTTAATTCAAGTGTTCAAAATCAATCAAAGGCATCGAAAATATTAACTGTAGTAAGTACTTCACTCATCCACCCATCTAATTACACGAGGGGAAACGGTTGCAACATTATTGGTAAATACTTTTACCTACACGAATCTAAGAATTTCTTAT
>CM064521.1:14818334-14828334 GCA_032716605.1 Paralithodes platypus
GAAATGGATAGAAAATTGGCTCAGCGACAGAAAGCAAAGAGTAGTCATAAACGGTAAGTAGCGGGGTACCCCAGGGATCGGTACTAGGACCAATTCTCTTTCTAATTTACATCAACGACATAGATGAGGATCTCACCTGTACAATCTCAAAATTTACTGACGATACAAAAATTGCAAATAGCGTACTCTCAAAAGATCAAGTTGACGATATGCAACACAATCTAGATAAACTGTCACATTGGGCCCAAATTTGGCAAATGAGTTTCAATGCAGATAAATGTAAAGTACTACATATCGGATACCTAAATGAGAAAGCAAACTATTCGATGAATGGCACTCAGCTTAAGAATGTAAACAGAGAAACCGATCTGGGAGTAACAATATCGAGTAACCTAAAACCGAGTCAACAAAGTTCAGAAGTTGTTAAGAAGGCAAACAAAATAATTGGCTTTATACGCGGTCATTTGAGCATAAATCGAAAGACGTTGTCCTAACCCTTTACAATTCCTTAGTCCGCCCTCGTCTTGACATACTTGTGTTCAATGCTGGTGCCGTTATTACCAAAAAGACATAAACAAGCTAGAACGAGTTCAACGTAGAGTTACCAAAATGATACCTAGCCTAAAGAACAAACCATACGAAGAGCGTCTTAGAGAATTAAATCTATTTCCTTTAACCCAGCGCAGATTAAGAGGCGACTTAATTCAAGTGTTCAAAATCATCAAAGGCATCGACAATATGAACTGTAGTAAGTACTTCACTATCGACCAATCTAATTACACGCGGGGAAACGGTTGCAAAATTATTGGTAAATCTTTTAACTCACACGAATCTAAGAATTTCTTCTTCAATCAAGTTGTCAACTTGTGGAATGGGCCTCCCCGGGACGTTATAGACTGCAGCACCGTTGATTCATTTAAATTCCGCCTAGACAAATATCTCGCATCAAACCCGCGACTGACTGCATTTGTAAATGAATAACTTTATTTTATCCTCCCCTCAGTTACTAACCCATTTGTCCCCTACTAACTTCCTAGTCCTGCCACGGACATTAGTTCCAGGGCAGTAGTTCCCTTTCCAATGTTCCCTTACCCACTCTAAACCACTGTTTGGACACTTGATCCTCAGTGTTTTGGAGGACAAGCAGCCTAGAAGGGTCACTAGATCTGTTGTTGCTTGATTTCCTTTGTACTCCTTTGTACTCTCTCTATCTCTCTCCCTGTAGTTGCTTTGCATGTAATTTTGCTGTGTTTTTGACTGATAAACGTTGTTTATCGATATTGCTTTTGTTTACATTTGTACCGGTTAGTGACGACCGACGCTCTAAAGTAAACAAACTATTTGCTTGTTTCATATTATAAAGTTCTAGCACTTATTGTAGATATTTTAGCCCTCACTGTAGTTAAGTGCTTAGCAAACCACCCAGTAGTTATCTTGCATGACATTGTACTGTAGTTTTGACTGATAAACGTTTGTTTTTAAAAATTCTATTTGTCAAGTTAGTAGAGACGCCGCCGATACCAGCGCCACCTGTGTACGCATAAACAAACCCTCTTCTTGTATTTTATATATCAGTCTAGCCAATACTGTACTTGGTTGAACTTTTTATCTTGGTTATCTATATAAATCGGACACACTAACATTTGTCAAGATAGTTTTAATATTGGGTTAGAATATTTTAGTTACTGTAATACTTTTTGATAGCCTATTTATTAATCGCATTTCAGATACTTGTCACCATATTAATAGGCCTCTCACACTCTTGCCAGGGATATTACTAACTCCATTATTATTATTATTGTGTCGACCACTGTATAAACTAATATACAGGCTTTAGCCTAACTGTGTCATACTGCTAACATAATTTTATTTTTATTTCCAGGCATAACATTGTGTCCTATTGCTAACATATTCTTTTTGTGATCAACATATTCTTTTTGTGATTTACAGGCATTAATTGTACCATATTGCTAACCAATATTTTTTGTTACTGTACTGTATACAGCTTTCCAGTTTTCTCACTAGGGTAAATTAACCCTCTCCCACTTTTTTCCAGTAAATTTTGTAACAAATTACTAGTCCATTTACAATTTTCAGGCTTTAACGGTGTCATACTGCTAACATCAATTTTTTTTATATTTTCAGGCATAAATTGTGTTCTATTGCTAACATATTTTTTGATTTACAGCCATAATATTCTTTTTGTGATTAACATATTCTTTTTGTGATTTACAGGCATTAATTGTACCATATTGCTAACAAATATTTTTTGTTACTGTACTGTATACTGTTTTCCTGTTTTTTCACTAGGCTACTTAACCCTCTCCCACTTTTTTTTTCCAGTAAATTTTGAAACAAATTTCTAGTCCATTTGTGATTTTCAGGCTTTAACTGTGTCATACTGCTAACATCAATTTTTGTTTTATTTTCAGGCATAAATTGTGTTCTATTGCTAACATATATTTTGTGATTGACAGGCATATTAATTTTATCATATTGCTAACAAAATTTTGTGTGATTTTCAGGAATTAATTGTATCACATTGCTACCATACATTTTTTGTGATTTTCAGGCTTTAATTGTACCATTTTGCTAACATAAATTTGTGTGATTTTCAGGCATATTGTGCTTATATCGTCATGGCGCCGCAACGAACCTGCACGAGTTGTTCCGGTAAATTTGGCCCTACCATGTTTGTTGATACTGATGTCCAAATTTGTAGATTTTGGCAGCTCCGAGAGAAGATTGCGGATGAATTGAATGCAGCTCACCTCAAGATCGATGCCCTGACTACGAAGCTTGAATCCCTTCAAGAATTTGCCACACTCAACGTAGGAGTGCCCTCGGCCCAAGAAACCACTACAATGTCAACCGCCATTCCAGTGCATACAGTACCGGTACCCACACCAGCAGCTACCTTAGATGTTGCAGATAATAATAATGACTCTACTCTCACTCCCCCCGACAACATGTCAAAACCGCTTCAAAATTCTGGCTATTGACGAGGAAGAGGAAACGGAAGAAGTTCGGCTTGTGGGCGACTCCATGGTCCGTGGCCAACTAACCGAGTTCTGCGCCAGGGTACCCAGGACCAGAAAGCGATTCTGTATTCCAGGTGGCGGCGTGGACGACATTGTTGCGGCTGTGGAAGAGGTTTCCAGGCTCGCCCCCGCAAGCACTACGTACGTCATCCACGTTGGATCTAACGATGTCCAACGGACGCGGTCAGAGGAACTACTTTGCAAGTACCGGCGGCTGATCAGGTCCTTCAAGGAAAAATCTAATAGAATCTTAATTTCAGGAATTGTTCCCCGGATTGATGTAGAAAACCGATTCTACAACATAGCTACCAGTACAAATCGCCGACTAGCCAAACTCTGCAGGGAGGAGGACATCGGCTTTGTCGACACGTGGGATCATTTTTACTATGATAAATCTTTGTTTTCAGGAGATGGTGTACATTTCAATGAAGTAGGAGCTGCACGTCTTGGTCGTCTGCTGAATGATGCAGTCAAGGATTTCCGTTCAAAAAACGGGGTCAACCAGACCCCAGACAGGGTAGTGTAAGTCAAATACGAACTGAAAATTCAGACAATGCACAATCAGTAACATCCAACTCTAATACTCTTAAGGTGTTTTATGTAAATGCTCGTAGCATACGCAATACATTTTCAGATCTAGAGGAAATCGTGTTTACAGAACATTATGATATAATCGGCATTACAGAATCTTGGTTAAATACGGAAGACAGAGACTTTTTAGCCGAATATACGCTTCCTGGTTATACAATGTTTGAGAAAAGTCGGATCAATAGAAATGGAGGAGGAGTTCTGTTTTTTATAAAGGAAAGTCTTAATCCCGTCTTAATGTCAAAACCTCAAATTGCGAATATAGACATATCTTACGTACTATTAAATAATAAACGAGGAACTAAAATAACACTAGCTTTATTATACAGACCCCCATCTCAATCAGTGCAAACTGACAGTGAAATTTATGAACAAATTGCAGAAATAACTAACATACAAGATACCGTAATTCTTGGCGATTTCAACTTACCAGTGACTAAATGGGGCGATATTCTTACTTCACACTCTGGACACGACCTCTTTGCTAACTTGCAAGAGAGTTCACTTTTTCAATTTGTACAATCTCCGACCCGTGGTAATAATGTGCTTGACCTTGTACTCGCAACAAAAGAAGAATTAATAGAGAATTTGAATGTTGGTGATGAATTCAGTAACAGCGACCATCGTACGATAACTTTCACTTTAAAGTTTAGGCTACTAGTAACAAATAAAATAGCAGCATTGAGAAAGTCACTAATTTCAAGAAAGCAAATTTTCATTAACTTAAATCAAAGCTTAAAGAAACTGACTGGAGCTTTCTGACTAACAATAACGACATAAATACATCTTGGGAGTGTTTCACAACCACTTACCTTAAGGCAGTGCAAGACTGCATACCATCGAAAATACGGCGTCTAGGCCATAATGATAAGCCCAAATGGTGGAATAAAGATATTTCAGACTGTCTGCTTGCTAAAAAATTTGCTAATGATAGATTAAAATCCTCACAAAATGACGAAGAACGGGTGAAATTTGTAGAGCTACGACGCAAAGCCAAAAAATTAATTAAGCAAAGTAAAAAGACCCTGGAGTTACATGTTGCGAATCAAAGTAAAACAAACCCGAAAGAATTCTATAGTTATCAGAAAGAAAAAAGTAGTTACTTCAACTGTTGGACCGTTAGTCGATGAAAATGGAGGATACACCAAAGACGAAGTACAAATGAGTAATACCCTCAATATCTTCTTTGCATCAGTTTTTACAACCGAAGACCTCAGTGATATCCCTACACCATCGCCGATTCAGATTGATAATTCAGATGTTCTAAGCAATATCACCGTTACAGAGAGAGAAGTATTGAATTGTTTAGATAAACTCAAGGTATATAAAACGCCTGGACCTGATACAATCTCACCTAGAGTTCTAAAGGAAGCTAAGGCTGAGCTCTCCAAACCACTGACATTGCTATTCAATGAATCCTTGCAGTCTGGGACTATGCCTGATCAGTGGAAGCTAGCCAAAGTAACACCGATATTCAAAAAAGGCAGCAAATCCCTACCCAGTAACTATCGTCCAATTAGCTTAACCTCAATTGTATGTAAAATGCTAGAAACGGTCATAAGAGACAGACTCGTAAATCACTTAGAGGCAAATAACTTACTTAAAGATACTCAACACGGCTTTCGTAAAAAACGTTCCTGTTTAACAAACCTCTTAGACTTCTTCCACGATATCCTCAACCTCTACGATGAGAGTAAAGCTGTAGATATTATATACCTTGATTTTCAAAAGGCCTTTGACAAAGTTCCCCACAAATGTTTACTGCTAAAACTAAAAGCGCATGGAATACAAGACGGTGTGTTGAAATGGATAGAAAATTGGCTCAGCGACAGAAAGCAAAGAGTAGTCATAAACGGTAAGGCATCTAAATGGACCAATGTAAGTAGCGGGGTACCCCAGGGATCGGTACTAGGACCAATTATCTTTCTAATTTACATCAACGACATAGATGAGGGTCACACCTGTACAATCTCAAAATTTGCTGACGATACAAAAATTGCAAATAGCGTACTCTCAAAAGAACAAGTTGACGATATGCAACACAATCTAGATAAATTGTCATGTTGGGCCCAAATTTGGCAAATGAGTTTCAATGCGGATAAATGTAAAGTACTACATATCGGATACCTAAATGAGAAAGCAAACTATTCGATGAATGGCACTCAGCTTAAGAATGTAAACAATGAAACCGATCTGGGAGTAACAATATAGAGTAACCTAAAACCGAGTCAACAATGTTCAGAAGTTGTTAAGAAGGCAAACAAAATAATTGGCTTTATAGGCAGGTCATTTGAGCATAAACCCAAAGAAGTTATCCTAACCCTTTACAATTCCTTAGTCCGCCCTCTTCTGGAATACTGCGTTCAATCCTGGTGCCCTTATTACCAAAAAGATATAAACAAGCTAGAACGAGTTCAACGTAGAGTTACCAAAATGATACCTAGCCTAAAGAACAAACCATACGAAGAGCGTCTTAGAGAATTAAATCTATTTCCTTTAACCCAGCGCAGATTAAGAGGTGACTTAATTCAAGTATTCAAAATCATAAAAGGCATCGACAATATGAACTGTAGTAAGTACTTCACTATCGACCAATCTAATTACACGGGGGGAAACGGTTGCAAAATTATTGGTAAATCTTTTAACTCACACGAATCTAAGAATTTCTTCTTCAATCGAGTTGTCAACTTGTGGAATGGGCTTCCCCGAGACGTTATAGACTGCAGCACCGTTGATTCATTTAAACTCCGCTTAGACAAATATCTCGCATCAAACCCGCGACTGACTGCGTTTGTAAATTAATAACTTTATTTTATCCCCCCCTCAGTTACTAACCCATATGTCCCCTACTAACTTCCTAATCCTGCCACGGACATTAGTTCTAGGGCAGTAGTTCCCTTTCCAATGTTCCCTTACCCACTCTAAACCACTGTTTGGACACTTGATCCTCAGTGTTTTGGAGGACAAGCAGCCTAGAAGGGTCACTACACTGTTGTTGCTTGATTTCCTTTGTACTCCTTTGTTTGCAGTCCACCATCATTCCGTATTATGGTCTACAACAGTGTCTATCTTCTATAAAAACACTTGTTAACCCATTCTGTACCAGCGACGTCCTTCTTATTTTACTATAGCTATATTTAATCGATTTTGCGCAGCTTAAGGGGGGTGACCTGTTTTTGTTCTGTATTTTTCTATCTTTCTCTGGCTTGTATCCATTCGGCCCCATTCAGCCTAGTGCTTTAAGAAGTTTATCCCCATCCAGGTGTCAATTTCTTACTGGTGAGCGGTAGCGAGCCACCATATTTTTTATTTTTGTTAGACAGCAGGATAAATTTGTATATTATTCGATAGAAAAATTTCTCCGGCCAAGCCGCATTTTTTCATATAATGCTGGCTCGCTTTCGCTCGCCAGGAAGAAATCGACACCTAGATGGGGATAAATGTCTTAAAATAGTTGGCTGAATGGGGTCGAATGGATACAAGCCAGAGAAAGCGAGAAAAGGACAGATATAACAAAAAGCAGGTCACCCCCCTTAAGAAGGATCTGTGGTAGTTAAATGAAATAGTTCGAAGCCTGTTCAATACTGGAGACCTTTCTTAAACTGAATAAGATCACATAATAGTTGCAAGACTTTAATGAGCAGGATGTCACCGGTGCTGAATGGGTTAAATGAACTGAAAAGGTGACAGCTATAAACACCATACGAGGAGGAGCACTCTATCAACAACGTTTCGCAGATAGCTTCTCCAGGTCACTATAGACTATTCGCTGTAAGTAGGCGAGAAATCATGACCTCTATCCTCTGTAACTCAAAAAGGGCTAGGGCAAATTGGCTGTAAATTTCCACATCTATTCCTTGACTGACTCTTCCCAAATGGTAGAAATATTAGCTCAATTACTCTAGTCGTTTATGAGTTACAGAGGTTAGAGGTCATGATTTCTCGCCTACTTACAGCGAATAGACTATAGTGCCCCGAAGAAGCTATCTGCCAAAACGTTGTCAATAAAGTGCTCCTCCTAGAATGGTGGTTATATTCATTCTATAAAACTTCTTCTATTCTGAGCTCTGAACTATAATTGCTAGCACTGCATTTTAACCCATTATATTAGATGGCTATGTCTTAACTTACTAATTCTACCGTCATATGCTTTTTTTGTCAGCTTAGGAAGGACTTCTAGACATCAGCGGGATAAATACTATCTCACACAACCCTCTAACTCCTACATCTTCTTTCTAAATATAAATAGGGAAGATTTTTTATATGTGCGTATAATCATTTATATAATATATTTTGATTAAGTTCCCTCCCTAAACCTCCATCAAGATTAAACAAATACAATCAAATCCCCCCTTCGCGATAAATTCGGCTCTAGCTATCTTAACATCGCTGAACTATAATGGTGCGAATCCTTAAAATGTCAAAACTAATGGGGTTAAACATAAGAAACTCTGGAGGCAGATAGAATAATAACGAAAATGACATAATCTGATTGAGCTCATTATTACTGTACGCATAGTCCAATTAATGTGTGGTATGGATACCAAATGGCCACAATTAAGGCATATACAGTAGTTAGATCTATATAAACTTCTATCTGTTGTTTCATTCTACATTTTTCCAACTCGACCTCAGGACATTATATAGGCTTATTGACTACAGCTCTATCGTTCAACACTATGACACTAACACTAACACTTAATTGGAATGGCGAGTGAGACAACCAGGTCGTTTGTAGTTTTACCTTCATAGACCTACTGCAAACGATTGTTGCCTTTACATTAATTATTACCCAGCCTACCCTCCCACACCCCATGCCCCATATCCAGAATAAATGGTCAGGGTTTGTTCACATTATTATTTACTGTTTGGAAGAGAAGTCCACAGAGACAAAACTGTGGTGTCGCTTCCGTCACGTGGGTATAATAAACCAATCAAGCCTAAACGTAGGCTAGATTGCCCTTTGCCGCGACGCTCAGTTCCATTTTCAGCCTGTGCTTCGTATGTAGCAAGTTAATATTTTGTTTTATGTGTACGAAGGAGAATAAAGGCAGCTTGCCTGTAACAAGTGTCTCCCCCAAAACCGAAAGAGTGACAGGGCCGAATTTAAGGGACGTTGGGGTCAAAATGCCTGGATACATGAAGTTTAAAGCAGTATAAGTCATAGGATGAAGGAAAAATTGATTGAGGGAGAGAGTTCCAGAATTCACTTGGGAGTAGAAGAAAGAATGAGAAAATTTGCCAATTCTTGGGTTGGAGAGCTGGACAGAATAGGAGAGGAAATGTGTTGAAAGGCGGGTGCCTCGCACTCGCTGCAAGGGAGGGGGTATGCAATGAGAGAGCTCTGAAGAACACTATTGTAATAGCGATAGAAGAGTGAAAGAGATGCACCATTGCGGGTGTACACAGAGATTGTAGGAAACTAGTAAGAGGAAGTGAGTTGATGAAACGAAATGCTTTGGACTCTACTCTTTCGAGAAGTGCAGTATCGGTGGAGCCTCCCCACACATGCGATTAATACTCAATACACAGGTGCACTGTTCCCCGATACAGAGCAATAAGCTGTGAATAAGGTGTGCGGGGGTAAAGAACCCACGGAGACGATTGAGCACACCTAACGTTTGGGAAGCTGTTTTAGCAAGAATGGTAATATGATTTTTCCAAGAAATATCGGATGAAAAAGATACACCTAGAATATTGAGAGAAGATGAAAGACTGATTTGTGCATTGTTGAAGAATAATTGATAGTCTATTGCGGACGATTGCGATGGAGAGAGAGATGGAGAAATTGGGACTTGGAGGCGTTGAAAGTGACACAGTTTGGTACATAAAGGCTACCAGTACTGCATATTATATAGGTCACCAGCGTTAATAAGAAGACACATTCGGCGGCTGCAGCCTTGGTTATCGTATTGTGGTATCTTATATGGTGGATAAATGTGCTCTACGTATCATTCTTTTGCAATACGGTGTTTATTTTTAATAAAACATGATGATTCTAATGAAGATAGAATGCCTTGTAGCCTAGTGGGATAAAGTTAACTGGCATTAGTTAATTGTAGTATATAGCATCCATATGTGCTTTCCCTGCGCTCGCCTTTTAATTGTATATATAATTTAGATTCCCATTTGTCTTTATTTTTCACATTAGTTGTATTGTAGTTTATCGCGGCTATCCCATTTGTCTTTATTTTTCACATTAGTTGTATTGTAGTTTATCGCGGCTACCTGTACCTTTCCTGCGCTAGTCTTTTGTTTGTGTTCTCTTATAGTTTCATCCGTTCTGTTCCCATCCGTCTTCATCGTCCCTGTCACCTTGTAGTTCTGGGTGTCCTCTTATTATAGTTTCATCCGTTCTGTTCCCATCCGTC
>CM064521.1:14830834-14919154 GCA_032716605.1 Paralithodes platypus
CTATGACAATGCCTCTGAATGTACTAGATTGCTGTCCGTCTGGCTGGCTTCACAATTCCCCTTTTCTATATACGGTCACATAATGGTCTCTTAATAAGGGGAAAGGGTTTATTTTTTATTGGATTATATCATATATTTATTATTTGTTTTTGTTTCCTCCCTAGACCTCCATCAAACTTAAAAGAAACATCCATTGGATCCCCCTTATAGATTAATTTGTACATTTTTCTGTAGAGAAATGTCCCGGCCTAGGCTCACTATCGTTCGCCTGGGAAAAAGAAATCGACACTTAAATAGCACAAACGGTCTTAATATTTATAAATAAATGAGGTGAAAGGTCTTAAAATCACCAAACTAATGGGGCAAACATTTTAAAATCTGAAAACTAATGGGGCTAAACATGAGGGAGAAGGGGATCTAGAGAAACGACCCATCTCCCCTTACTACTGGTTCCTCTCTAACTCTTAGCATTTCCTCTGCCCTCCCCTTTCTATAGCTCTTAACCCCTTCAGCACGATGACGTCTTTTCACCTTTGATTCTGGCTAAAATTAGACGATTATTTGCAGTTTAGGAAGGACCTGTGTTATTCAGAGGGTTTCTTGAGATCACATAAATTACCCCTCTGAGTCCTAGCGGTAAATAATTATGCTAAAAGATATCGTCTAATTATGCTAAAAGATATCGTCTAATTATGCTAAAAGTTATCGTCTAATTATGCTAAAAGATATCGTCTAATTATGCTAAAAGATATCGTCTAATTATGCTAAAAGATATCGTCTAATGGTAATCAGAATGTGAGGACAATTACGTCATCGTGGTGAAGGGGTTAAAGGGGGATTTTCTCACAATGACTCGCTTATCAGTCCCTCTTTACCATCTCTGTCTGTGAGCGGGAGTGTTATCTATTTGTGTTGGTGTTTGTCTGTCTAGCTGGCTGGCTGTTTGTCTCACATTTGCCGTTTATTATTTCACTCGTTAAAGGAAGATGGGCCGTTTTCGGGTCCCCTTTCCTCCTCATGCTTATCCCCATCAGTTTTGAAATTTTAAGACGTTTGTCCCTTCAGTTTGTCGATTTTAAGACCTTTCGCCCTATTCATTTGTCTATGTTAAGACCATTCGTGCCCTTTAGGTGTCGATTTTTTCCCTGGCGAGCGATGGCGAGCCTGTAATTGTGAAGGAACCGCCCTTCGTCCGTGACATATTTCTACCGAAAAATTTACAAATTAATCTCGAAGGGCAGTCTAATGGATTTTTTTTTTTTTTTTTTTTTTTTTAAAGTTTGATGGAGGTCTAGGGAGAAAACTAAATATAAATGAATATATAAATATATAGACCCCCAAAAATAACCACTGTTCCCTGAAGCGCGGGGGGATGTAGTTTGGTCCCTAGAACTCAATCAGGCTTTAATAAACACCACCGAGACACCTCTACGAGATATACGTGTACATTTTTCGGTAGAAAAATGTCCTGGCCGATGGCCGTTTCCTCCTATATTACAGGCTCGATGTCGCTCGCCAGGGAAAAATTCGACCCCTAAATGGCACGAAAGGTCTAAATATTGACACACAAATGAGACGAAAGGTCATATAATTGCCCAACAAATGGGGCGGACGTATTATCTCAAACCTAATGGGCCTAAACATGAGGGAGAAGGGAGTCCACACAAATAAATACCCCCATAATACTACACTGTTTTTTCACTTCGTCTTGCACTTCACTATTTCCATTTATCTATGTTAGTATATATATATATATATATTTTAGTATATATATATTTACGTTTAGTATTCATTTCCCATCATTCTCCTACTCAGCCCATCCCCCCCCCCCCCCCCCTCTCCTCCTCTTCCATCATCACGGTAAAAATACTTATCAAAATTAGTCACTCAACGCCCACTTCTCTCTCTCTCTCCTTCTCTCTCTCTCTCTCTCTCTCTCTCTCTCTCTCTCTCTCTCTCTCTCTCTCTCTCTCTCTCCGTAATTAAAGCTCAATTAAAAGTTACATTATGATTTCTCTCTCTCTCTCTTTCTCTTTCTCTCTCTCTCTCTCTCGTTCTCTCTCTCTCTCTCTCTCTCTCTCTCTCTCTCTCTCTCTCTCTCTCCGTAATTAAAGCTCAATTAAAAGTTACATTATGCGTATAATAACATGATTATGAAATATTTCACAGGGTAAAGGAAACTAACTATGCTGTCATTGTGCTGTGCCTATCTTTCAACTCAACGAATCCGAGCTACATCTACTCCAATTATTCTTTAAGGCATAATATTAGTATTTCTACACCATTCTTTACACACACACACACACACACACACTTAACTTAACACTAAGGCTCCTTCTGCTACTTCATGTGTGGGAAGAGAATCTTTGGACACTTCTTTAAACAACACCAATTAACTCTTACAATTTGTGAGAGACTGGGATTGAAAGAATTCTAGGCAGTGGGGACTGATAAATGGAGTGTAGCTGTAGTGCCTCGATAAGACCACTCCTGAAGTGTAATACTTGAACAGTGTCTGTGACCGTTCATTGGTGCATCTGGCTGGACTGCTCTTAGGTGAGAGAGCTTTACTGTCATGTTGGTTGCCAGGCCAACTAAAACACTTTGGTTTCTCTATTGGAATAAGTGAGATATCCCTTGATCACTTAATTCTAGAGCCTGGCCATTTGAAGGTAGTTGTTAGTACTTAGTAAGGATTCAGGCTATCACTGTCACTCCTTTCGGGAAATCATTGACCTCTCAACCAATGTCGGAGTGCCCAAGCAGAATAAACTCACTCTAAACTCTACACCTCAGTTGTCAAGTTCTGAACCACCAGATAGTGGTTATTTTATCTCAGGTGAGGATTCACCACATATAGGGAAGAGCAACACCTCTGATACTGTACAGACAAATAGTGTGATCGAATGCACTATCCTCGGAGACCCCTTTCCCTTCAGGAAACGAGGTGAACTAGGGGGTTCTAGGACAAAACTGAACCCCCTTCAAGTGGCATTCTTTAATGCTAGGTAAATTAGGAATACATTCTCCGAACCTCGGGCATTGTTGACTACAGAGTGCTTCGATGTAGTGCCATCACTGAAGCCTGGATTCACAATGATACCAGAGATTATGCAGAAAGTGAGTGGAATTCTCATGTACACTCGACCAAAGAACAATCTTTACACTAACTCTCTAAATATTCTGGAAGTGATTCAAAATCTTTTGATAATACGTATGTGTCACCCGATTTATTCCATTCACACAAGTTTATATTTCTCACCAGTGTAAAGATTGTTTTTTGGTCGAGTGTACATCAAAGATTTTCTAAATCCAATTAACTGTTCTACGTAGAACAACCTTCCCTCAAAAAATAAATAAATAGTTTTTTCAGTACAGCAAACTCTGCAATGAGTGTGGTGCACTACACAATCTCTCTTTCCACTACGATTATGTTCCCTGAGTTGACCGCAAGGTATTTGATATACTAACTATTCCTTGTAACACATTGTAACTCTATATATATCTCACACACACACACACACACACACACACACACACACACACACACACACACACACACACACACACACACACACACACACACACACACACACACACACACACACACACACACACACACACACACACACACACACACACACACACACACACACACACACACACACACACACACACACACACACACACACACACACACACACCTATTTTAAACACAAAATTCACGCTTCATTATTACTTCATACTACTTGGCTTTCCCTGTATAAATCTTGTTTGATATGCACATTAACATTCCTGTACGAAGGTTATGGTGTGTTTATGTGGTAGTATATTTCTGCCTCCCAGTATATTATGTTTACTTTAGAAGGTTAACAGGCCTGCAAACCATGTTGTCTTTGAAGGTACGCGCTAATTAACACTGAAAACTACTGGCTTAGCAATTCTTCCTTTCTTTATATATATGCCCTTGACTTGACTTCCTTAGCTTAACTAAGATCGCTCGCCATACAGACATTACAGTTTATGGATTAAAAGGACAATTTGGCAGTTTCTTAACTTGTGATGCTAAAGCTGAACAAGAGTGCACCACGTACTAACATTTCAAACTATATGTGTAACATGCGTATGTATACCTAATGATCATATCAACAAATTTGTCAAATATTTGTTCAGTGTCTGAATAATTAAGTCGATAACTTAACACAACAAAACGAATCATTCACTGAATTTTGTATATTCCAATGTATAATAGTAATCTGGCTAATTGGTAAGAATAAGTACACGGACTTAAATTTAACGAAATAATTCACCTACACATAAGCCCATCCTTAGTGCAGTGTGTACACACACACACACACACACACACACACACACACACACACACACACACACACACACACACACACTCTCACTTTCACCCTCTCTTTCTATCTCTCTCCATTAGCTTATACGTCTGTTACAGGAGACGGGTGTTCGTACTCAGAGAAGGCATGACGATTTTACATGACAGGTGTAAAAATATATCTACCTGTGCTCACCTACGCAATACCTAACCTCTGACTCATGCCTTCCCTCTGATTCAGGTGTATCCTAATGAACACATCTACAGGTGTGGTCAGAATTACGTGAACACTTTTTTAGGAGGGGTCACCGGCTTCTTTTATCTTTCCCTCCTTATCTCTTTTTCCCTGGCTTGTATCCATTCGGCCCCATTCAGCCAACTGTTTTAAGACGTTTATCCCCATCCAGGTGTCGATTTCTTCCTGGCGAGCGATAGCGAGCCAGCATTGTATGGAGAAATCCGGCTTCGCCGGAGACATTTTTCTATCGAAAAATTTACAAATTTAGCTTGTTGTCAAAACAAAAATATATATATGCTGGCTCGCTACCGGTCGCCAGGAAAATATTGACACCTGGATGGGGGTAAACGTCTTAAAACAGTAGGCTGAATGGGGCCGAATGGATACAAGCCAAAGAGAGAGGGAGAGAAAGAGAAAAACAGCGAGATGGGCTCCCTTAATGATAAAAGTAATACGGTGAGCATTGACAATATTTTGTTTTTCTTCTTTCTTTTTCAGCCGATGGTAAATTGCTATTCGCCATCCTAAGTACTTGGCTCTTACCAAGATTTTTGTAGCGAAATATGTTGCTACTTATGAGAACTTGGCAATAATATGACGCAGAGACATAGCAGTACTATATTTTGCCATTAAGCATCGATAAATCTGATGCTAAGTGATTCAATTGACCAGCTGAACAAAATAAAAAAATAAATAATACAGACATTATTTATTGAGTGACTATAGTAAAACCCAATACTTCACTGATCAGTTTACGCAATATTTCGTCAGTGTACAGTCGCGCTAATAAGTGATGTCTCGGCACCAAGTATGTTTTGATCAATAATTAGTAACAGCAATATCTAAGCTTAATTTCTTCAAATCGAGTGAAATATACAAACCTGTTCCTACACTTAACCACCCTTTTCAACATCTGACAGACATTAATACAGCACAGAGCAAGCCAAACTTAATGACAGGTGGGACATGACTTATTAGCGCGACCGTACCCTATCCCTCCTAGCATTGTCCAGATATTAATGGCTGCGACTGTACATTCGTGGACAGGAATTTCCGGACAATCTTTAGTAGTACAATATGATATACGGGTGACTATAGTTTATTTTTGTTTAAGTTGGTGAGATATTGAATTTTTATTTATGTGCACGAAGGTGACAAAAGGCAAAACTGCCGGCAACAAGTGTCTCCCCAAAGTTAAAAGAGCGACAGTCGCCATTAACCCTTTCACGCTTATGACGCGATTTTGAGCCTATTGGGGATACTTTAAAGCCTTTGTTTCCATCAGGGGTATTTAGAAACCTTTAGTTTAGTTACTTCAACCTCTGCAGTTGTCTTTGAGTTAGCTGTGGGCAGAAAACTAATTTTGGAGAGGTAATTATAAGAGTGAGAGAACTCTATTTCTTATTGCTAATCTGGCAACCTCTGCGTCATAAAAGCGTGAAAGAGTTAAATAGTTTTGTTGGTGTATTGGAAAGAAGTGTGGTGTGCTTGATTAGTGTAATAAAATGAATAGGAGGAGGATGTCTTTGTGAGAGCTAGCTGGATTACTCGCTGTGTAGGTGTCACAAACAGATACAGTTTGGGAAGCAAGACAAATGAAACAGGAATTCCAGCAACTCCTTATCACATACCTATGAGGCCTGCTCGATTGGTGTCTACAATCTCCCATCTTAATTAATCAGCTATTTCACACTTTGTATAGCCAAATATGCTCTCCATTACAAAAACTTGGCAATAATATGAGGCAGAGACATAATAGTTTCATAATTTTCATTAGTTATCAAGAGATGTGCTGCGAACCGAGTAAAATATCCTCCAAGTTAAAAAAAAAAAAAAATCAAATATAATGTATTTTGGTAAGCTGCTTGAACCATACAGATCAAACTATTGGGATAGACTAGTTAAGGGGGGGGGGGGGGGGTTTCTGGACACACTTCTCCCTCATGTTAGCCTCATTAGTTTTTAGATTTTTGCTCCATTAGTTTGGCGATTTTACGACATTTCGCCCCATTTATTTGTCAATATTAAGATCTTTGGGGCCATTTAGGTGCCGGTTTTGTACTGGCGAGCAATATCTAGCCTGTAATTTAGGAGGAACCTAACCTGGCCCACTCGATGAGGGGCCTTGGGGGTATTTCTTTCAGCTTGATGAAGGTCTAGGGAGAAAACTAATATTATATATATATATATATATATATATACCGGTATATATATATATATATATAGTCCCCCTAAAGCTCACCCTCTTGAAATAATTGAATGTCGATTTTTGTTTATACTGTCATGAAGCCCCTACTGATATTATTAGACACATCACTGACTGACTCATCCCTCTACTGACTCACACACCACTACTGACTATATGACCAATGACTCAACACTACTGACTCACACGCAACTACTGACTATATGACCAATGACTCAACACTACTAACTCAACAATACTGACTTACACACAATTACTAATTATAAGACACATGACTCAACACTACTAACTCAACAATACTGACTTACACACCATTACTTAAAATTATAAGACATATGACTCAACACTACTACCTCAACACGACTGACTCACATACGACTATGACTACTTACTGTACCTTGTTCTATGTGTACGAAGGAGAAAAAATAACAGGTTGCCTGTAACGAGTGTCTCCCCCAAAGTTTAAAGAGTGAGAGCCAAATTTAAGAGACGTTTGGGTCAAAATGCCTGGACACACACTACTCAACACTACTGACTATATAACCAATGACTCAACACTACCGACTCACACACCACCACTGACTCTATGACCAATGATTTAACTATACAGACTCAACACTGCTGACAAATACTTTTGCAAACAAATATTTCCCGTTAGATTAATCAAATTACACACGATGTAAAATCATCCGGAAGCCCTTTTACTTCCATGAAGCAAAACATTTATGTTCAACCGAGTAGTAAACTTATGGAATGGCCTGCCTAACGGTATTATAGACTGCAGCCCTGTTAAAACCTTTAATAATCGCATAGACAAATATCTCGCCCATAACCCCCGACAGACTACGTTAACAGACATAAAACAGGACATGACTACATTGCCAAACTTGTTAGAATATATACTGTATAGTAAGACAGTTCTATTTTCATATGTTTCTGTCGAGTACCATGTCAGTGTTTCCATTCTGCATGGAAAAGATAAATCCTGTCCTTTCTAACCCATCTTTGCTCTCCTACATAATAGTTCAGGTACTTTAGATACAAGCAACCTCGCAAGGATCAGTATTTTTGTTGTTGCTTGCCTTCCTTTGTACTCAACACTACTGATTCACAAGCTACTACTGCCACTGACTCCTACACAACCACATATTAATGTTCAGTGATTCAACACACTCTACCAATTACTAGTTTCGACCCATGACTCAACAGTACTGATTAACAAGCTACTACTGCCACTATATTCACCGACTCATACACAACCACTTAATTATGGTCAATGATTCAACACACACCCCTACTATCTCACACACACCACCACCGACTGATTCATAACACCACTGACACATAACACCGACTCACACCACCACTGACTCACAACATCACTGACTCACAACACCACTGACTCACAACACCACTGACTCACAACACCACTGACTCACAACACCACTGACTCACAACACCACTGACTCACATCACCACTGACTCACATCACCACTGACTCACATCACCACTGACTCACATCACCACTGACTCACATCACCACTGACTCACATCACCACTGACTCACATCACCACTGACTCACAACACCACAGACTCACATCATCACTGACTCACACCACCAGTCCACCACTGACTCACATCACTGACTTACACCACCACTGACTCACAACACCACTGACTCACACCACCACTGACTCAACCGGAATGACTCACTGCATCACCCTAACATATATGTCTCACTAATTACAGCTTTTATGGCCTTGTTGACATAAAGATATAGTCACACACGTGTAGCTCTTGTCTCTCTCCCCACCCCTCTCTCACTCTCACACACACTCTCACTCTCACACACGCACAACCGCACTCACACTCTCTCCTCTTTGTAATTTCACTTTCTTACTCTCACACACACACTCTCTCTCTCTCTCTCTCTCCAATCCTATATTCATACTCCCCATGTAAATATTTAAATGAATGATGTGGCGTCTGAAAGGTATATTAAATCTCTCTCTCTCTCGTTAGTTAAAATATATGACAGGTTAACAGTGTGTGTGTGTGTTAATGTGTGTGTGTGTGTGTGTGTGTGTGTTAATGTGTGAGTGTGTGTGTTAATGTATGTGTGTGTGAGTTAATGTATGTGTGTTAATGTGTGAGTGTGTGTGTTAATGTATGTGTGTGTGTAAAATAACATACTGCTATATATAACAATAAGGAATAATGCAGTGTAGAGTCAAAGTGTAAACAGAAGGACTAAAACGGGACGAGGTGGACGAATTAACAGATGATAATAGAACACAGACAAGCCATTCAAGGGAGGGCTCCAAACTTTGATAAATCTTCTGATATCTTCAAGTTAAATGTTATGATTAAGGATTTTTTCTGGACCCCTTTCTCCCTATTGTTTAGCCACCATTAGTTTCCTCCCTAGGCCTCCATCAAGCTTAAAAAAAATACCTCCAATACCCCTCTTCGAGATAACTTTGTGCATTTTTCGGTAGAAAAAATACCCAGGCCGATGGCCGGTCCCTCATAAATTGCAGGCTTGTTATCGATCGTCAGGAAAAAATCGACACCGTAACGGCCGAAAAGTCATATAATCGACAAACTAATGGGGCAAATGTATTAAAATCGCAAAACTAATGGAGCTAAACAGGAGGGCAAAGGGAGTACAACCCCCTCTCCCCACCTAAACGTAGTAATTTCCCATTCCTAATATAACCCCACCCTCTCAACCCCCCTCCTCACCCCTCGAGTCATCTGTCATCTATCTCCCCTCCTCTCTGTCACAACCATTCAATACCCTGGCACCTCGTTAGTCATTCACATCAATACCAATAACCGTACAGTCAACCAAATAAGTGATGTCTCGGCGCCAAATATATGTTGATGAATAGTTGGTATCACTATTATGTAAACTGTGTAACTTTAGTTTGTATCATTATATAAGCAGTCAAAATATATAGTTCGCTCACAATCTTGCTCAATACACTGAGGAATTCTACCATTACAATTGTAAAGTTGTTCAAATAAGTTCCGTTCATTGTCGTGATGTTATTGTGTGAAAGTAAAATAGTATGAATGTATTGCGAGTGTCTTTTGTTAAATTATCAGTTGATTAATCAAAAGAGTTAACCACAGCATAAGAAACTACACTCGCAATTCAATTAGGTGCGTTATATGTCCATGTATAAAAACACTGACAAGAACAGAACTTATATGGGCAACTGTACATTCAAGATCAATAGATCACTGACAATTTCATTCAATAAACTGTGTAACTTTACTATTTTATGTACATTCAATATTTATAAGTTGCCGACAATCTCTCATAAATCGTATAATATTAAGTTACTATAATTGTTCTTGACAAGCCTCTAAAGTGTGTAATAGCCCATAACTGGTACTATATGTAACACGTGATAGTAGTGTCAAGTTAAAATAATAAGCTCAACATTTTAAACACACTATCATCAATGATTTCTGCAAATTATTGATTATTTGTGAAATTAGCCTAATATTAAGCTAGTAATATTAATTTCCTAAATATTAACCTTCAATTTCACTCAGCCGTCATTCTTGCCATTCATGTGTCATGCTTTATCCTCCCCCTGTCACATCTCATTACTGCCATGACACCTGTCTTAAGGGGGAAAGGGTGTGTTTTTTTGGTAGATGTAGGCTATCTCTTTATTTTGTTTTATTATTATTATTATGTTTTTTTTTAGTTTCCTCCCTAGACCTCCATCAAACTTAAACAAAACATCCCCAAGATCCTCCTTCTAGATATATTTGTAAATTTTTCTGTCGAAGAGGTCACCAGGAACAAAATCCGACACCTAAAGGATGACAAAGTAATGGGGCGAAATGTCTTAAAATCGCCAAACTAATGAACCAAACGTCTTAAAAATCTGAAAACTAATGGGGCTGAAAATGAGGAAGAAAGGGGGCCAGAAAAACGACATACCACCCTCGACTATGTCCGCAGTTGAGTGTACACACGCGTGCAGTGAAAGCGGGTGCAAAATATAGTGAATAATTTTTGATACGCTGATTTAATATACTTTGAATAATTTTCATCAATACCATGCCGGAGTCAATGTTTTCCCTTCTTTAACCCCTTCTGTACCGGTGGCGTCTTCTTCATTATATTCGCGGATATGAGATAAACTTGAATCGGCATACATTAACCAGTTCAGTACCGGTGCCGTCTTTTTAACTTTATTCTGACTACTATTAGGCGATTTTGTTAAACTTACAAGGCGCCTACAGTAATTAACAGGCTTCGAACTAGCTCACTTAACCCTTCTTACTACCACAGATCCTTCTTAAACGCCACAGAATCGTCCTGATATAGCTCGTACCAGCTACTTGTCCATTGGTTTGGAGATTTTAAGATGTTTAACCCCAATAGTTTAGTTTTGACAATATATTATATATATATATATATATATATATATATATATATATCAGTATAATACTAATAACAATATGTACATGTAATGATAAAATATTAAACATAATTATAATATTATTACTGTTGCTATTATTAATTATAATAATCATGAATATTATTTAATTATTAAAAGTATTACCTCCTCTCTCTCTAACACACACACACACACACACACGTCAGGTAACCTAGGACAAAAATATCACACATCAGGTAACTCAGGGAAAAAAATAAGTGGCAAGTACGTTGAGGCATGTAAACAGCTCTTGTATCCCAGACTTTTTATTTACTTGCCTGTCATCAGGTTCTTTTTACCCTTTTCCACCTACCAATATGTGAAATAGTTTGTTTGTCTTGGTGTCCTTGCTATTTTTCTTTTCTTGGTACAGTCCTAATTATAGCATATATTTATTATTATTCCTGTATAGTATTATTTCCGTGTGCATAGTTGTGCAGTTTTCCTTTAATCTATTATATTAGACTGATGATAGGTGAATTTAGCTGACCGATATATTATAAATGTTGCCCTCATAAGCTGCCAGACCAGTGTTGAGGATAAATGTTGAGGGAAAAAGCGGAAAAGCTGCGAGAAGGGAGCACCAAGCTTATGTCTACTACTAAATACGACATAAGATATAGACAAACCAAACTGAAATGATTACTGATTACGGATTACTGATATTCACTATAGGATGTAAGGTAAACCCCCTAGAAATACTTTTTCTAAAGTATCTATTTCTTTATCCTCCCCTTTTCCCCAGCTAACCTAATCCCACAAGGACCCCAATGGAAATACGCCTAACGGCCTTATTGGGCTATCCTTAGTTGGAATTATGCAAGGCTGGTACATGTCATATTTGTAACAAACTATGTGGTAGCAACTCTGTAAATTGCTGACTGAATAAATATTATTATTATTATTATTATTATTATTATTGTGTGATACCAGCTTTAGTTCCTTGGCTTCACCTCGGCATCATTCTAGTGATTGTTTTTATATACAGTAATTATATATTTGTTTTTGTGTTATTTTCCAATATCTTTCTCTCTTGTTTTGTCTCTAATATTTATAAATCTCATTAAGGGGGTGACCTGTTTTTGTTCTGTCCTTTTCTATCTTTCTCTGGCTTGTATCGATTTGGCCCCATTCAGCCTACTGTTTTGAGACGTTTATCCCCATCCAGGTGCCAATTTTTTATTGGTAGCGGTAGCGAGCCAGCATATTTTTATTTTTGTTTGACAGCAGGCTAAATTTGTAAATTTTTCGATAGAAAAATGTCTCCGGCGAAGCCGGATTTCTTCATATAATGCTGGCTCGCTATCGCTCGCCAGGAAGAAATCGACACATAGAAGGGGATAAACGTCTTAAAATAGTTGGCTGAATGGGGCCGAATGGATACAAGCCAGAGAAAGAGAGAAAAGGACAGAAATAACAAAAAGCAGGTCACCCCCCTTAACCCGTTGAACACGATGACGGCTTCCATCCTTTCATTTCCTTGGCTTGCTTTGTCAATTGTCAATGTTAAGACTGATCGCGCCATTTAGGTGTCGTTTTTACCTGGCAAGCGATAGAGAGCGTGTATTTAGGAAAAAAAAGACCTTCGGCCGGGATAATTTTCTACCGAAAATTGTATAAATATATCTCGAAGGGGGGGGGGGGGAGAAAGGGGGGGGGGAAGAAGGGGGTGTTTGTATAGTTTTTAAAGCCTGGTGGAGGATTAGGGACCAAAACAAATAAATAAATAAAATAAATACAATGCAATACATAACAAATGAATAAAATAAATAAAATAAATACAAATAATATACATTTATGTATGCATATTGGTATTAATAAACCCAACTAATTGAAAGATTGAAAGATTAATCACTATCATCATAAATCACTACCAAATCACTAAATACCAGTAGCCTATTACTTTATACACCCAATGTTAACCCTTTCTATACCTTTGATTGTTTACAGCGTGCGAACCCGCAAACAACACGAGAACAGCTTGATTGATACAGAAATATTGGTGTTTTTTATTGTTCAGCTTCCATATATTTTCTCCTCCCTGGTAAAATTGCAACTCTCTCTCTCTCTCAATACAATGTTTGAGAAAAGTCGGATCAATAGAAATGGAGGAGGAGTTCTGTTTTTTATAAAGGAAAGTCTTAATCCCGTCTTAATGTCAAAACCTCAAATTGCGAATATAGACATATCTTACGTACTATTAAATAATAAACAAGGAACTAAAATAACACTAGCTTTATTATACAGACCCCCAGCTCAATCAGTGCAAACTGACAGTGAAATTTATGAACAAATTGCAGAAATAACTAACATACAAGATACCGTAATTCTTGGCGATTTCAACTTACCCGTGACTAAATGGGGCGATATTCTTACTTCACACTCTGGACACGACCTCTATGCTAACTTGCAAGAGAGTTCACTTTTTCAATTTGTACAATCTCCGACCCGTGGTAATAATGTGCTTGACCTTGTACTCGCAACTAAAGAAGAATTAATAGAGAATTTGAATGTTGGTGATGAATTCAGTAACAGCGACCATCGTACGATAACTTTCACTTTAAAGTTTACTAGTAACAAATCAAATAGCAGCATTGAGAAATTCCCTAATTTCAAGAAGGCAAATTTTCATAAACTTAAATCAATGCTTAAAGAAACTGACTGGAGCTTTCTGACTAACAATAACGACATAAATACATCTTGGGAGTGTTTCACAACCACTTACCTAAAGGCAGTGCAAGACTGCATACCATCGAAAATACGGCGTCCAGGCCATAATGATAAGCCCAAATGGTGGAATAAAGATATTTCAGGCTGTCTGCTTGCTAAAAAATTTGCTAATGATAGATTAAAATCCTCACAAAATGACGAAGAACGGGTGAAATTTGTAGAGCTACGACGCAAAGCCAAACAGTTAATTAAGCAAAGTAAAAAGACCCTGGAGTTACATGTTGCGAATCAAAGTAAAACAAACCCGAAAGAATTCTATAGTTATATCAGAAAGAAAAGTAGTTACTTCAACTGTTGGACCGTTAGTCGATGAAAATGGAGAATACACCAAAGACGAAGTACAAATGAGTAATGCCCTCAATACCTTCTTTGCATCAGTTTTTACAACCGAAGACCTCAGTGATATCCCTACACCATCGCCGATTCAGATTGATAATTCAGATGTTCTAAGCAATATCACCGTTACAGAGAGAGAAGTATTGAATTGTTTAGATAAACTCAAGGTAAATAAAACGCCTGGACCTGATACAATCTCGCCTAGAGTTCTAAAGGAAGCTAAGGATGAGCTCTCCAAACCACTGACATTGTTATTCAATGAATCCTTGCAGTCTGGGACTATGCCTGATCAGTGGAAGCTAGCCAACGTAACACCGATATTCAAAAAAGGCAGCAAATCCCTACCCAGTAACTATCGTCCAATTAGCTTAACCTCAATTGTATGTAAAATGCTAGAAACGGTCATAAGAGACAGACTCGTAAATCACTTAGAGGCAAATAACTTACTTAAAGATAGTCAACACGGCTTTCGTAAAAAACGTTCCTGTTTAACAAACCTCTTAGACTTCTTCCACGATATCCTCAACCTCTACGATGAGAGTAAAGCTGTAGATATTATATACCTTGATTTTCAAAAGGCCTTTGACAAAGTTCCCCACAAACGTTTACTGCTAAAACTAAAAGTGCATGGAATACAAGACGGTGTGTTGAAATGGATAGAAAATTGGCTCAGCGACAGAAAGCAAAGAGTAGTCATAAACGGTAAGGCATCTAAATGGACCAATGTAAGTAGCGGGGTACCCCAGGGATCGGTACTAGGACCAATTCTCTTTCTAATTTACATCAACGACATAGATGAGGGTCTCACCTGTACAATCTCAAAATTTAGTGACGATACAAAAATTGCAAATAGCGTACTCTCAAAAGAACAAGTTGACGATATGCAACACAATCTAGATAAATTGTCATGTTGGGCCCAAATTTGGCAAATGAGTTTCAATGCGGATAAATGTAAAGTACTACATATCGGATACCTAAATGAGAAAGCAAACTATTCGATGAATGGCACTCAGCTTAAGAATGTAAACAGAGAAACCGATCTGGAAGTAACAATATCGAGTAACCTAAAACCGAGTCAACAATGTTCAGGAGTTGTTAAGAAGGCAAACAAAATAATTGGCTTTATAGGCAGGTCATTTGAGCATAAATCCAAAGAAGTTATCCTAACCCTTTACAATTCCTTAGTCCGCCCTCTTCTGGAATACTGCGTTCAATCCTGGTGCCCTTATTACCAAAAAGATATAAACAAGCTAGAACGAGTTCAACGTAGAGTTACCAAAATGATACCTAGCCTAAAAAAACAAACCATACGAAGAGCGTCTTAGAGAATTAAATCTATTTCCTTTAACCCAGTGCAGATTAAGAGGTGACTTAATTCAAGTGTTCAAAATCATCAAAGGCATCAACAATATGAACTGTAGTAAGTACTTCACTATCGACCAATCTAATTACACGCGGTGAAACGGTTGCAAAATTATTGGTAAATCTTTTAACTCCCACGAATCTAAGAATTTCTTCTTCAATCGAGTTGTCAACTTGTGGAATGGGCTTCCCCGAGACGTTATAGACTGCAGCACCGTTGATTCATTTAAACTCCGCGTAGACAAATATCTTGCATCAAACCCGCGACTGACTGCGTTTGTAAATGAATAACTTTATTTTATCCCCCCCTCAGTTACTAACCCATCTGTCCCCTACTAACTTCCTGATCCTGCCACGGACATTAGTTCCAGGGCAGTAGTTCCCTTTCCAATGTTCCCTTACCCACTCTAAATCACTGTTTGGACACTTGATCCTCAGTGTTTTGGAGGACAAGCAGCCTAGAAGGGTCACTAGACCTGTTGTGGCTTGATTTCCTTTGTATTCCTTTGTTCTCTCTCTCTCTCTCTCTCTCTCTCTCTCTCTCTTTCTCTCTCTCTCCCCATCAGTCTTCATCTAGTCCACACACACACCGTCCATCTTTTCCTCCAGGGGGTGCAGTTGAAAAACACATTACCTTCGCTTAGGTTTTCAGTTCGTATATCTCCATTGCAACTAAACACAATACACACACACACAATAAACACAATAAGCACACATACAATAAACACACACAACACAATAAGCACCCACACAATAAACACACATACAATAAACACACATACAATACACACACACACAATAAACACAGACACACGCACACACAATAAACATAGACACACACACACACAATAAACACACATACACAAGACAATAAACACAAACACACACAATAAACATAAAAGTATATATTAACCCTTTGAGGATCATGACGCGTTCTGACGCGTTTATTCTTGCTATAATTAGACAATTTTGTTCCGCTTAGGGTGAGTTTGTGGGAGGCAAAGAGTTAACTGAGTTAGTGTTTACCCCTTTGATTCCTAGATAGCATTCTTAAATTGCAAATAATCGTCTAAGGAAAACCAAAATATAAAATACCTTAAGTGCTTGAGCTAACGTAAACTAAGTTCACCTAGCCTATCCCAATGTAACCTCACTTAATTTATAGTAACTGCTGTTACGACTGGGGTTCAAATATATCAGGGCTCTTATTCATTGGACTAGTAATGGCATAAATGCTACAACGGAAAGCGCTAGCTCCAACCTCTGATGTATATTCCCAGTGAACAAAGAACACAAATACTCTACAGAGTTCTATATGCAATAATAGGCTATCAAACTCTCAATAAATGTGCGTCTACTCTAGGCTTAATGTTATGTGAAAACAGCCTATTACTACCTATAACCGAAGGTGCTTGGTTATGGTATGCAAAGTAAGGTGGTAAGAGAAGTTACAGCTTACGTTACTTTAATCAATAAATGTCAGGCACTCCTGCATGAAAGAAAGTGCACTAAAGTCCTTCAACACTAACAAGGAATCTTCTTTAAATGTTAGATGCTATAAAGATGCTCGCATCGGAAATGGAACCCAAAAAGGCAGGCAGCGGAACAATGCTCGTGCAGGCTATGCACACAAAAAGGCAGAATATATAATGCCGTCGGAGCCAAGAATATCCTAAACACTACAACAATAATAATAATCGCCACGACAATGCAGTATTCCTATCAACAAAAAGAGCCTAAGTCGTTTGTGTCTCAATACATCAAACTAGGCTGCGAAAAGCTTGTGTAATAATAAATGGGTATGCATAAAAAGAGTACTTGGTTTAATATACTTAATGTCTACTATGATTGATAAAGTCTAGCTAGAGTCAATGATACGAGATACTGGTGCGCATGGCATGCCGCATAGCCTAGTGCAAATCTCAAGTCTGTGCGTCAAATATTACGTTATAGGGAAGGGTAGCTCTCTTGAGAAACCTTAATACCGAAGTATTAAGCGTTCTCCTGGCGTACCTCAAAGACAAACAATCGAGACTAGAACAGTGCAGAATGGTATAGGCAAAAAGCCCTCATTCGTGCATGCTCTACTCTCAATGGCATACAGACTAGAATTTACTCAATCAACTCCAGTTCTCAGGTATGTCGTGCAGCTTTTAACTAAAGCCTGCACTCATAGGAAACAATACCTTATAATATCAGACTCCTAGTCTAGCATTATCTAATCCAGCAGAACACTAATAATTAAAGGAAGCAGTACTAAACAATATGAATGTCAACCAATGCTTCGTGATCCACTTATCTTAACAACTAACATACAAGGGTTATATCAGACCTTAACGCACAATACAACTGGCCAGCATGAAGCTGATTTTGCAGAGTTAACCAGAGGGGGTATAATATTAATAAAAGGTGGTGAAAGATATGGAAAATGAGAGAGATAGGCAGAGGAAAAGATTCTCAGGTGCGAGCGGGGTACAGGTAGCAAGGGAAAAATATGGGTGCGTTCTAGAAACCAGATCTGAGGGAGAGAGTGGCGAGGAACTGTATATATACTCGCACCAGCTCGAGGCGCGTGGGAAAAAAGCGGTTACAAGTCCTCTAACCACTAGCAAGAGAGCTTGTAGCATGGTAAGGACCTCTCTCCACCAACCCCCACGAGGCAGCCAGCCGTGACGTCATCGAGCGGGACAAAAACACTACGCGCTCCCTCTCACTCTGTTCTACTCTCTCTCTCTCTCCCAGATCCCATCATTACTAGTTAATGATAAAACATATACTTTACAATTAAATATATAAAGCCTTGACATGGGTGAAAACAAAGAGCCTTTCTGGACTGCCATGACACAAGCTTTCATATGAAATAAAGCACACTCTAATACACAAACTGTAGCCCCATCCACTGCCCTGGCGATCCTAGCGAGTCACTGTAGGACAAGCCATGCGGTTCTAACGGAGTGGTTAACGTCACCCCCCCCCCCCAAGATTTTTCTCAGAGGCCCCAAGGCTCACAAAAATCTGATGGTTAGAACCCATGCTATATCTCCACTTCCCATCACCCAGCGGCAGTAAAATATCTGGCACAGTTCTTCAACAAAACATTTTTCAAAATTATAACCCTCCCCAACACCATAGGTTAAATTATATGTAGTTATGCTCCTCAAGAGCGAGCTTCTCTAGCCCAGCATTCTGAGAGGAGTGCAACTCAGAATTACTGCTATAACATAATAAAAAAATCAACTATCAAAGAAAGTTTTTATTTGATTTTTATGTTTATAATTTGTTTATTTCGGCCGCACTATAGGGGCAAGCCTAGTTTTTTCTTCTATACCAAACGCTCAACTCCTGCTTTACGACCCAATACGCTGGGCTACAACCGCGAGCCAACAAGCACCAGCGCAAAATACTATTCAAACTAAAGCAGGAGGCTACCCGTGTGTCAATCTACCCAGGATCATATACCCTTGAACGACCATCTGCAACCACGTTGTCACAACCGGCAATATGGCGTATGTCCAGGTTATATACAAATAACCTTAGTGACCACCTGGTCAGCCTCATATTCCGATTGTGAAACTGGTCCAAGAACTTGAGAGGGTGATGATCTGGGTAAACTACAACGACCGGACCATAGGCTGGAACATAGACCTCGAAATGCCCCAGCACAAGCACAACAGAGCAGCTCCCCTGGGCCGAATTGTACTTCTCCGAGCAGAAACTAACAGGATGCTCCAGCCCATCATCGTCCTTTTCCACAAGGACGGCACCAGCCCCCACACCACTAGCCTCCGTTGCTAGTTGGAAAGGTAGGCTAAAGTCAGGGGCCCTGAGGATCGGGTGAGTGCACAACAGGTGTTTTACTTCTCTAAACACCTTCTCACACTCAGGCACCCATTTGAACTTCTTATCCTTCCAGTTATCCTCCACCTGAGCTTGACTGTCCCGTTCTCCTTCTCCACCTTAACTGCTAAACGTCATCACAGGCACAGTGAGAGGGGGGTGCCTCCCATACTCCTTCATGGGATTAACATGACATAACTGATTGTGCTTCCGCCTGTCTGGAGTGGCTACCAAGTAAACCAGGTCCGATAGCTCCTCCACCACCCTATAAGGACCAGCGTACTTCGCGGATAAGGGGTGACCTACAAGGGGCAGTAGAATCAACACCTCCTGACCCACGTGAAACTCCCTGAGTTCAACCTTGAGGTCGTACCTGTCCTTCCTGAGGGCCTGAGAGCTAGTCAAATTACGGCCAGCCAACTCCAGACTGCGCAACATCCGTTCTCGACTGTTGAGGACACACTTGAGCATAGAACAAGGTTTTTCTGCGCCATCCCATACTTCTTCAACCATATGGAGAGGCCCTCTGACACGGTGTCCAAAGACGAGCTCATTAGGGCTGAATCCCAAACTCTCCCCAGGTACCTCCCACACAGCAAACAAAACACATGGCAGGCCAAGATCCCAATCCCTCCCACTCTCAAAGCAACAACAACGAAGCACAGATTTCAAGGCTGACACACAAGGCTCTAACACACCCTGGCTCTCCGGATGATATGCAGATGACACAACCCCAACAATCCCATGCTGTGGCATTGCTTGTACAAAGAGGCTAGAAGTGAAGTTGGGTCCCCGGACTGACTGAATCCCCTGCGGGTAACCATACCGGGAAAAATACACTAGCAAGCTTCGGACCACCGTCTTCGCCGACCCATTTCTCATAGGGTACGCGTCAGGGTACCTTGTTGCTACATCTCCCGACTGTGCATCACTGGCCTCCTTCAACTCTTTCGTCTTTTTAAGCCCATCCTCTGCCCCTTCAGGAACAGTTACTGGGTCTTCTCCAGACTCGAAATGTGGTCCTAATAATGAGTCCCCGAGAAGGTCCGTTGACACTAAACTCTCAACCGCATCAACTTTCAACCCCTTCTCGGTACCCTTCCTCCGCTGATCTAAAGATTGTTGACCAGAATGTGACTCCCTGGATGCAGAATCTCCGGTGACAACACATGCCATAGGCTGCACCGGACACTTCTCAACCCACTCCTGCTCCTCCCTACTCACGTCGGCCGGCTTCTCGACAACGACTAAGGGTGGAGCCTCAGAAGTAGGCCCCGCAAAGTCGTTGCCAAGAAGGAGGTCGACGCCCCCAACAGGTAACTTCTCCACAATTCCTACATCCAGGTCACGAGTCACACCATCAACTTCCACCTTCATTCTTACAAGCGGGTATGACCTTGTCGAATTAACTCCCTGAACCACAACCACCCGCGCCGTATTGACAGGTTTACCAGTGAAATTTTTCAACAGTGTTTGCGATGCCCCAGTGTCACGCAAAATTCTCACCTCATGTCTTCTACCCCCCACTCCACACAACCGAGTCCCCTGTGGTCACTAAAGGCATCACGGACAGGGAATAAGCCTTCCGGATCCTTCTGCACTGGCAGTGTATTTACCTCGGAAGAAATGCCTCTAACAAACTCCGATGTCCTCTTGAACACTCCAATGCCGTGAGCAAAAGACACGGCTGCCGGAGGAGGTCGACTAGGGCACTCATTTGCCTTATGACCCTCCTGGTGGCACCTAAAACACATAAATTTCGGTTTCGGCTTATACTGTGATGTAAAAGGCCCCTGACTTTTCACATACGGTGTGGTGGTAGGTTTGGCTTCAGTTTTAGTTTCATTGCTCTTTGGTTTAAATGTGTCATTGCTACGGGGAGGGGGAGGATAACGGTCCCTAGCACTTGCATCGTACTTCTGTGAGGACCCGCAACCCCGAATCAACGACAGCCGTAGATCAGCCATTTCTGCTGCTTCTACTAGAGTTCTTGGGTTTTTCTCCTTTAAGTTCAAAGTTAGATCACCGCCCGTGCTCTTAAAGAACTGCTCCAACATCATTAACTGCTTAACTCCATCAAACGTTGTTACCTTCTCAGATCGGAGCCAGTTCCCCATAGCATCGGACAAGTCCCGGGCGTGTTCCAAAAAGGTGCTATCTCTTCCCTTAGTTACACCCCGGAACTTCAAACGGTACGTTTCTGGTTGCAGTTCGTAAGCCCTCAGGACAGCCTCCTTGAGATCCTCGTACACAATACATAACTCCAAAGGTAACGCATCGTAGGCTTTAAGACCCTTGCCTATTAATCTAGAGGATACAAGTGCTGTCCACTTATTCTCTGGCCACTGGTGTTCCTGGCACTTCTTCTCAAAGCGTGTGAAAAATTCTGTTACACCACTCTCATCAAACACCGGAACCAGTTTCAATAAGTGCGAGAGAGATTGATCATGAGCACGGTTACCAGCCCCAAGTCGCTGTCCCGTTGTCTCTACTCGCGACTTCTCTACGTCCCTGTCGGCACAGTACTTAGTCGACTCAGCTTGGATTTTTGCTAGCTCTATGTGCTCATGACTGATAGTTTTTCTCTCTTCTATCTTGGCTAATTCTATTTGCTGCTGGATCTTAGCTAATTAGAGCTGAAGCAATAATTCTGGAGTTAACCCTTGAGGAGGTGAAGGTGCTACAATGTTTGAAATTACCGGTGGTCCCCCCAGGGGCAACCCACCCTGCCAGTCACCACCCAACTGCGGAAGCGTACCCGGGGTCGGCAAACTACTGGGATGGCTGGGAGTCGAGTGTAGGGGAAGCATGGCCGAAGGGCTCTGAGCACTCAACCCCTCTCGCTCACCAGTCACCCTGCCCAGTACACACGTTATCAAGTTATCCTTGGTCATGCTGCTAGTAACCGCATGACCGATAGCTGTGGCCAGGCATTGAAGACCGTACCGATCCATACCCTCCAACCGCTCGGCAGTAACAGGCCATTGCAAAAATATCCTAGCATCCTCCTCACAGTTCACCCGATTAACCCTTTCATCATGCTGCCGTTCCTCAGTTTCGACATTACGTACTGTCTCCATTCTCCTCTGACCCGGTATAAGACATGATGCTCACAAAAATGTCTCACCACAATATTCAGAAAAGAAGTACCCCAAACTCTTATACCTCAATATACACACACAAATTCTCGAAAATACTCAAGGGCTATACTATGTTGCAAAAAAAAAAATATTCTTGCTGATCCCCGCAAAATATTCTCCAAAACAACAAATGTTCCCTGCTAATAAATGTAGGTTCACCAAATCCTAGGTAAGGTCGCCATTTGTTACGACTGGGGTTCAAATATATCAGGGCTCTTATTCATTGGACTAGTAATGGCATAAATGCTACAACGGAAAGCGCTAGCTCCAACCTCTGATGTATATTCCCAGTGAACAAAGAACACAAATACTCTACAGAGTTCTATATGCAATAATAGGCTATCAAACTCTCAATAAATGTGCGTCTACTCTAGGCTTAATGTTATGTGAAAACAGCCTATTACTACCTATAACCGAAGGTGCTTGGTTATGGTATGCAAAGTAAGGTGGTAAGAGAAGTTACAGCTTACGTTACTTTAATCAATAAATGTCAGGCACTCCTGCATGAAAGAAAGTGCACTAAAGTCCTTCAACACTAACAAGGAATCTTCTTTAAATGTTAGATGCTATAAAGATGCTCGCATCGGAAATGGAACCCAAAAAGGCAGGCAGCGGAACAATGCTCGTGCAGGTTATGCACACAAAAAGGCAGAATATATAATGCCGTCGGAGCAAAGAATATCCTAAACACTACAACAATAATAATAATCGCCACGACAATGCAGTATTCCTATCAACAAAAAGAGCCTAAGTCGTTTGTGTCTCAATACATCAAACTAGGCTGCGAAATGCTTGTGTAATAATAAATGGGTATGCATAAAAAGAGTACTTGGTTTAATATACTTAATGTCTACTATGATTGATAAAGTCTAGCTAGAGTCAATGATACGAGATACTGGTGCGCATGGCATGCCGCATAGCCTAGTGCAAATCTCAAGTCTGTGCGTCAAATATTACGTTATAGGGAAGGGTAGCTCTCTTGAGAAACATTAATACCGAAGTATTAAGCGTTCTCCTGGCGTACCTCAAAGACAAACAATCGAGACTAGAACAGTGCAGAATGGTATAGGCAAAAAGCCCTCATTCGTGCATGCTCTACTCTCAATGGCACACAGACTAGAATTTACTCAATCAACTCCAGTTCTCAGGTATGTCGTGCAGCTTTTAACTAAAGCCTGCACTCATAGGAAACAATACCTTATAATATCAGACTCCTAGTCTAGCATTATCTAATCCAGCAGAACACTAATAATTAAAGGAAGCAGTACTAAACAATATGAATGTCAACCAATGCTTCGTGATCCACTTATCTTAACAACTACCATCCCCTGCCCCCTCCCTGGGGGCACGGGTTCTTGGAGCGGCTTCGGTCGCGCCGGGAATTTCCACACCTCTCACACCACACACACACATCATACAGTTTTTCCTACACCGAGAAATGACTCTCCGGCTGTCATTTCTCGAAGACTTCTTCTAGCCGGAGACATTGAGAGCAACCCAGGACCCACGTTCACATACATATGTCCAACTTGCTCAAAACCCATCACTTCGAGTCGCCATACTAAGGGTTCAGTTCTCTGCAATTCATGTGGGAACTGGACCCACTTCACCTGCTCAACACTTGCCTCCAAGAAACACTACACAAACACCTGGACCTGTTCCTCATGCCCCTCCCTCTCCCAGTCAAATCCCTCGCCTAAAACCCGTCCACCTCTCCTCCCCAACCCACCTAACCTTCCCATATCATCCACTCCCCCCCCTAAAACCCGTCCACCTCTCCTCCCTAACCCACCTAACCTTCCCATACCATCCACATCCTCAACTCAACACACCACACCCCATCCTAATCCATTCCAACCCCCATCTCCTGCTCCCCAATCCCCACCCCCACCTCACTCATCACAACCCCCAGCCCCTCCCTCACCCCCACCCCCCCCACCACCCCCACCCCATCCTCGTGCAGCAGCACCCAACATACATCGTGCACATAACATTAACATTCTTCAACTGAACATAGATGGCATCAACACAAAGAAACACGAACTCTCACACTTCATCAAACAACACATACACATTGCCATCTTACAAGAAACAAAACTCCGCACAACACAAAAAACACCCACATTTCATAATTTCACCACCATCAGACAAGACCGGGCTGTCGGCGGGGGCGGTGGACTCATCACCCTGGTACACAAAGAAATATCATACATAGTAACCAGTGTACAAACCAAATCACTCCTCCCCCCAAATGATAACACAACAGAAATACAGTCAATTAAAATACGCACTGGCAACAACTCCAACATAACCATCATAAACACATACATCCCTCCCCAAACATCCCCTACAGTACCAAATGAATACAGACCACACTTACAACACATCACAAACACCCCACACACCCCACACATCATCCTGGGTGGTGACTTCAACGCCAAGACGTCGGCCTGGTTTGTCGACAACCCCGACACAGACAGAGGGCTGGTACTACAAAACCAAACCGATAACCTCATCATCCTTAACGACATCCATCAACATACCCATATTCCTCACCAAGCCCTCTATAACCCATCATCTCCAGACATCACCTTTTGCTCCCCAGAACTCGCCCCCACAACATCCTGGAGGGTGGTCAGAACCTTAGGCTCTGACCACCTCCCGATCATTATCACCACCAAAACCAGACTCACCCCAGCTAGCCACAAACACACATACACCAATTATAAAAGAGCTAACTGGGAAGCATTCACAAATGAGACAGAACAACACTTCACAACTCTAAACAGTACACCCATCACTAACATCAACAATGCTGTACACATACTCAATAAAACTATCCAAAACGCTGACAAGAAACACATTCCAAGAGGTAACAGAAAAAGACACAACCCCAACTTCACACCAGAAATTCAAAACCTCATCAGACAACGCGACATACTGAAACACTCCCCAGCACCCCACACACAAGACATCACACAACAAATTCAAGCACTCAACACCCAAACTAACAACAAAATACAAGAACAACAAAAACTAAATTGGAATAACTTCCTACAAACACTTGATCACAAAACAAACCCCAAAAAACTATACAAAACACTAAACAGCATCACACTTTCCAACAGCAACACAACACAATCACATGCTGCAATCACAACAACAGACTCTACTCCTTCATGTAAACAACAAGCAAACACTCTCATCAATCACTTTTCACATGTCAGCCACCTAAAACCTCACAAAGACGACCGACGTGTCATCCGACGTAAGAGACAATTCCCCACAGACCCTGACTATACACCCTTCACCAATCACCAGACAAAGCATATCATCAACAATCTCAAGCACTCACCCGCCTGTGGCCTAGACAACATAAGCAACATACACCTCAGACACCTGGGACCACAAGGCATACAAGCACTCACTAACATATCAAACTACAGCTATTCACACAACACAATACCAGACATTTGGAAGCATGGTATCATCATCACTTTCCCCAAACCCAACAAAGACCCCACGCTACCCTCCTCGCACCGCCCCATCACACTCCTTTGCTCCCCCTCCAAAGTCATGGAACGCCTAGTATTACAACTAATTACACCTGACCTACCCCTAGCTCCAACACAACATGGCTTTAGGCCACTGCACTCCACAAACACTCTTCTCACAGACCTTACACAAAGAGCTTTCGACGGCATCAATTCAGCTAGACCACCACACAGATCACTATTAGCCACACTCGACATTAGTAAAGCCTTCGATGCCATCCCCCGCCACAACCTAACAAACAAAATCTACAACACAAACATGCACAACAACACAAAACGGTGGCTGGCCAACTTCCTAGCAGGCAGATGTGCACACGTATCTTTTGCCGGTCAGTCATCTAAAATCAGAAACTTTCCAAACGGAGTCCCACAAGGATCCGTCCTATCGCCCGCACTCTTCAATCTGTACATGCACGATATAACTACACCCAATACGCCCCAAATAAACTTAGCCTCCTATGCAGATGACATAACACTCACATGCACACACCATGACCCAAAAAGAGCAACAGATCTCCTTCAACCCTATCTCAACACACTACATGGCTGGTGCACTACAAACAGACTTAATCTAGCCCCAGCCAAATCCACCGCAACCCTGCTCACAAGTTGGACAGGAGAACACGAATACATCCCTCAACTCACCATAAACAACACACCCCTAACACATACACACACACCCAAAATCCTAGGAGTAACATATGATACTCATATGACATTCAAACAGCACACCACAAACATTAAAAAGAAACTGACACCCAGACTTAACGCCCTCAGGTCACTTGCTCACACAAAATTTGGACACAACAAAGAAACTACCACCACAGTATATAAACAATACATAAGATCAGTGATGGAATACGCAAGCCCAGCCTGGGCTTCTAACCTAGCTGAAACACATCATAAGACCTTACAGACTATTCAAAACAAAGCCCTGAAGATCATTACAGGCTGCACAGCTACTGCACCCACAGATCACCTACATCAAGAAACCAAAATCCTCAAAGTCAAAGACCATCTGGACATGAGAGGCACTCAATTCCTGGCAGCAGCCTCCACGAACCAAGACCACCCACTAAACTACATGGCAACACACCCACAGACACCAAGAAATATCAAAACAACACCCAGCACACGGTATCACACACAATTATTGTCCTCTCTCCCTCCCTGCCCACCCCGAACCAACTTCCAGAAGCACATCCATACTCATATCTCTCACCGATCCATCCACTCACTCACAGACAACACACAGCTGCATGCACGACCTCCCGAAATCCATCCTTCCGAATCCTCCCTTCCTCGCGAGGACAGAGTCCACCTGGCCAGGCTGAGATGCGGACACCATCCAGCTCTCCTGAGCTATCAGAAGAGACTGGATGACTCCGTTGTCGACGCCTGCCCGGGATGTAACACAGCACCCCATACCATTAAACACATCATAGAAGACTGCATTTCACACAACCACTTACGCCAACAACACAATCTACACTCAATGAGAGCTCTGTGGGAAAGCCCGATCGTGGCCATGGCTTTTCTCAGGGACTCGGGGCTGTTCGGCCAGGCAGCTTAGGGAACAACAACAACAACAACAACTAACATACAAGGGTTATATCAGACCTTAACACACAATACAACTGGCCAGCATGAAGCTGATTTTGCAGAGTTAACCAGAGGGGATATAGTCTTAATAAAAGGTGGTGAAAGATATGAAAAAAGAGAGAGGTAGGCAGAGGAAAAGATTCTCAGGTGCAGCACGGGGGACAGGTAGCAAGGGATAAAGATGGATGCGTTCTAGAAACCAGATCTGAGGGAGAGAGTGGCGAGGAACCTGTATATATACCGGGACTAGTTTTCACCGCGCAAAGTACAGCGGTAACAAGTCCTCTAGCCACTAGCAAAGAAGCAACATGGTAAGGACCTCCCTCAACCAACCCCCACGAGGCAGCCAGCCGTGACGTCATCGAGCGGGGCAAAAACACTGCGCGCCCCCCTCTCACTCTGTTCTACTCTCTCTCTCTCTCCCAGATCCCATCATTACTAGTTAATGATAAAACATATACTTTACAATTAAATATAGAAAGCCTTGACATGGGTGAAAACAAAGAGCCTTTCTGGACTGCCCATGACACGAGCTTTCATATGAAATAAAGCACACTCTAATACATAAACTGTAGCCCCATCCACTGCTCTGGCGATCCTAGCGAGTCACTGTAGGACAAGCCATGCGGTTCTAACGGAGTGGTTAACGTCACACAACATACTCAGATCATAAACTAATTGAGATCAATACAACCTTAGCAAGTGTACAGACAACCTCAGAATCGAGCCCAAAACCGGCCCTTTCAGTAAATTTAACTTCAATAACAAAAGTATTAGGTGGGAAGAGGTAAATCAAGAAATGGAGGAAATAGACTGGGAAGATTTAATGAATAACCTGACACCAGCAGAATGTCTAGTCCTAATAACAGAAACCATGACCCAAATTTGTAACCACCATATACCTGCAAGACAAACAAGACGAAGAAGCAAACAGGATCGGGAAAGAAGGAAGCTGTACAGAAGAAGAAAATTAGTCACATAAAGACACACACATCTAAATCTACAGGATAGACAAAAGACCAAAATAGATAGAGAAATTGTGGAAATTGAACAAAGACTAAGAATATCATATGAACTACAACATATGGAAGAAGAGAGGAAAGCTATTGCAGGTATAAAGGAAAATCCCAAGTACTTCTTTTCATATGCCAAACAAAAGGCTAAATCAGCATCAAACATCGGCCCACTAAGCAAAGGGGATGGTTCATTCACAGGGGACAAAAAGGAAATGAACGAACTCTTACGCCGGCAGTATGAAATGGCCTTCAGTGAACCTGATGAAACAAAAGCCATCAGAGACCAAAATATATTTTTCATGGAAACCTCCCTCACAGAAACCCCCCAGATGCTGGATATTGATTTCGGTCCAAAAGACATAGAAGAGGCCATTTCCAACAAGCCATCCCACTCGGCACCAGGCCCAGACTCATGGAATTCGATCCTAATGAAGAAATGTAAGGAAAACCTCTCAAAACCCCTGGCTATAATGTGGAGAAGGAGTCTATACACTGGTGAAATACCAGATAGCTTAAAAAACACAATAATTGCCCCACTGCATAAAGGAGGGAGTAAAGCACTACCAAAAAACTACTGCCCGGTAGCTCTAACCTCCCACATCATTAAAGTTTTCGAGCGAGTCCTGCGAAGTAAAATTTCAGCATTCATGGAGGCAAATTAACTACACAACACCGGTCAACATGGGTTCAGAGCGGGAAGATCATGTCTCTCACAACTTTTGGAACATTATGACAAAATTCTTAAAGCGCTAGAAGAAAAGAAAAACGTTGAAGTCATCTACACCGATTTTGCTAAGGCATTTGATAAATGTGACCATGGTATAATAGCCCACAAACTAAAAGCAAAAGGTATAACGGGGAAAATTGGACGGTGGATATACAATTTCCTCGTAAACCGGAAACAATCAGTAGCAGTAAACCAAGTCACATCTGAGCCTTCGGATGTCAAAAGCTCAGTGCCCCAAGGAACAGTGCTAGCACCCCTTCTGTTCCTCATTCTAATTTGCGACATAGATACCAACACAAGACACAGTACGGTGTCGTGTTTTGCGGATGACACAAAACTAAGCAAGATAGTAAACACCCAAGAGGACACGGGCCAGCTGCAGGAAGACATAAATGTAGTGTTCCAGTGGACCAGGGAAAACAACATGCAATTCAATGAAGAAAAATTCCAATTAATAAGGTACGGAGATAATAATGTCGTTAAAGAGAACACAAACTACCTAACAGAATCTAATCACATAATAGAACGGAAAGACAGTGTGAAAGACCTTGGGGTGTTAATGTCTGAAAATAGGGGTTTCAAAGAACATAACCAGGTCAAAGTTGCGGCTGCGAAACATTTAACGGGTTGGATTCTGCGTACATTTAAAACACGCGGTGAATTACCTATGGTAACACACTTCAAATATCTAGTGCTACCGCGGCTTGAATACTGTAACATCCCCATACAAAGCATGTGAAATAAATGACTTAGAGAGTGTACAAAGAAATCTCACTTCACATATAAGTTCGGTAAAACAGCTACACTATTGGGATCGTTTAAGAACACTGAAACTGTACTTGCTGGAACGAGTAGAAGAGAACGCTACCTAATAATATACACGTGGAAAATCGCAGAGGGTTTAGTACCAAACCTACATACTCCGATAGTCATGAAATTCAGTGATAGGAGAGGCTGGGAATGCAATATCCCCCGGATGAATAACAAGGGTGCTATGGGCTCTCTGCGAGAGGGCTGGTTATCACACAGAGGCCCACGTCTCTTCAACAAACTCCCACGGCGAGTAAGAGACATGAGGGGCGTCTCTTTAGACAACTTCAAGAGAGCCCTCGATGTCGAACTGAAAAAAGTGCCAGACGAGCCCATCTTCGCAAGGGAGCGTGCTGTCTCTTCAAACAGTCTGCTGCATCAAAACACAACCCACAACGAGGGGCGACGCGTTCCTCGGTGCTGCTAGGAGAGTAACGAACACAACCTTAGGTGACCTTAGGTAGGTTATAGAGGATAACATTCAAGAGTGTTGGCCTACTTATTTGGAACAGGGTATAGGAATATTGTCATGTGGTGTTGGGCCTGTGATGGAGACTAGAGACCCTTTAGTAACAGAGATCGGCCAACCTCAGCCATAATGGTGCCACTGGTCCCATTAGCTCCTCCTTAACACCTTCACCACCGTGACGTAATTTTCATCATATTCTGGTTACCAGGGAGGAGGGTTAAATTTTTGGTCTATTATATCATACATTAAATATTTTGTTTAGTTTCCTCCCTAGACCTCCATCAAACATTAACAAACATCCATCAGATTCCCCTTCTGGATTAATTTGTAAATTTTTCGGTAGAAAAATTACAGGCTCACTAACGTTCGCCAAGGAAAAAAATCGACACCTAAATAGCACGAAAGGTCTTAATAGCAGGATTGGAAAAAAATCAGATTTTTTTAATAAAAATCAAAATCATTGATTTTTTTGTTTTATTAAAATTGGATTTATTTGATTAAAATCGATTTTTTTCGATTTTTTTATACAAACTTCCATATCGCGCAAAACTTGTATACTATTGTAAGTACAGTATACAGTATATATTCCTACATCTTAAAGGCTATTACTTTGATAATATTATGTCAGAAAAACAAATAAATAAAAGTAATTTAACCCTCGCCGAACAGCCATTTTAACCTTCCCACCAACACTGAATCTGGATTAATCGTTAAATTCTCGGGATTTTGGTGCACTTACAATACATAAAAAAAATGGCCTAACCTAGGTTATATATTTATATATAGCTTATATATATATAATATATACTCGTTATCTTGCGATGGGTGAAGACTAGAAGTCTCTAGACCAAGTGGTTCAGTTTATATGGTGAAAATGAATAGGTCAGTTATGGCTGCCGCGAGCCTAGAACCGTGTAAATTCCTAAGTTTCGTCATTTACAGATACTCATATCTCTGCAAATAAATAGCCTAATCTAGTTTAATACATACCAGAGGCAATACTCAGTGTTATCTTGCGATGGGCGAAGACTAAAACACTGTACATTAAGCGGTTATTGTGTGAGGTGGGAAATAAGACCGGATGTTTTGTGATACTACTGAGAACTGTTCAAATGCGACGATGCAGTATCGACAGCCACGGCTATGGTCTATTTACATTCGTTCAAGAATTTATTATTGATTATGTATTCTGTATTAACCCTTTCGCGCACTGCTGGACGTGATCGCATCCTTACAGGATACCGGTACTTTAAACCTTTATGACCAATAGGGATGTTTAGAAACCTTTAGTTTAATTACTTCAACCTCTGCAGTTATCTTTGAGCAAGTTGTGGGCAGAAAACTAATTTTGGAGAGGTAATTATGAGATTAAGAGATTTTTTTCTTCTGAATACTAAACAGCAACCCCTGGACCTGAAAGGGTTAATATTGATTATTGATTAGTGATCACTGATTTGTTTCACCATTGTAACCATTCCTATTTCACTGTCGACTGCTTTCATGCATCCTTTGAGACTCAGGATAATCAATAGCTTTCATTAGGCCTGCATGCAAACAGGAGTCACCTGACTGACTGGCTATGTGTTGTTGTTGGTTGTACGGACCATCCGCTAAGACAACAAAACCTTCTCGAGTGCAGTTTTAAATGGTTTTAAGCCATGAAATAATGCTATGGAGCTATGTCAGCCAGCCAGGTGGTACGGGGCAAACTCGATATGGAGCTATGGAGTCCAGCCGGGCGAGAAGGGCTAAGGAGCAAAGATTCAATTACTATGAAAGAGCACAATATATTTAATTTCTTCAATTCTTGAACTAGTGCAAAAGTTTATTAGAAATGTGCAAAATGTTGTATAATTACTTGAAATGTGAGATATTAATACAAAAATCAATTTTAATTTTAATCAATGATTTTTTTCTTTGATTATAATCAATTAAAATCACTTGATTAAAATAGTTTGATTTTAATCATGCCAACCCTGCTTAATAGTGACAAAGAAATGGGGCGAAAGGTCTTGTAATCGACAAACTAATAGGGAAAACGTCTTAAATATCAAAACTAATGGGGATAAACATAAGGAAGAAAGGGGACAAGAAGAACGGCCCATCTCCCCTTAAAGTTTTTCTACGACTCAATGGGTAAATACGATCTCCATAAACCCTCTTAGTAACACAGGTCCTTTTTAAACTGCGTAAAATCATCTAATGTAAGTCAGAATCAAAGGTATAAAGGCGTCATGGTGCTCAAGGGGTTAAACACACAATCCACATCCATAATTGAGATTCGGTGTTACTGGTACAGTATATCTAGTTTAGCTATTGTATCCAAACACTACACGGTGAAACATTAAACCATTCATTACCGGTGATATCTTTTTTAATAAGCTCTAGGTTAAGTATCTATATTATCAGCCTCATTAAGCTGCACTTTCGAAATAACCCAATTACTTATTAATTTGTATTTATTTTAATCAGATTACTATCTTTTGTTCCACGTGCTAGATGTGTAGAGTTATGTCCGGATCTTTATCATCACTAAATATCATTAACATTTTCGTAAAATTATTTATTTAAACTGTACACAATTATCCTCAACATTTTCGGCAAACTTTTAGTTTAGAATGTACATGTGTGAAATATTCCTGATGTGTTTGTTAAAGTTCCTCCCTCCAATATGGTGTAGCGGGTGTCATCCTGGCCAATGGTGACTAAGTACCCTTGTCACTACTGTAATGGTTAGCTATGTGCATGTTGGCACCCGCAGTTGTGTCCCACCTTTATTAAAAATATCTAGCATATATATATATTGCCTTAGTACAATCAGTGCGATATCATTGCTGTTACTTTGGTCACTTATAAATTATTATGTTCCTTCCAACAACCAACTAGTAGATTGTAATTTAGTTACATATAATATCTTAACTAATACATAACTATTTTTAAGGCCAAAATGTGATTAAAGGTAAAAAGTATATACATTATTTTAAAAGGCAGGTTTCTGAAAACACATAATCTATCATCATGGTTTATTACCCCCTTGAGGATTATGACACGTTTAGCAGTTTATTTTGGCTATCATTAGGCAATCCTATTCAGCTTAGGAAGTATCTGTAGGAGTCAGACGTATAATTAAGTCGATTTTGACCCTTTAGATTCTTAAGAGATCCTTCCTAAACTGCATAAAATCGACAAGCGATAGACAATATAAATTGTCAAAATGCGTCATAATCTTCAAGGGGTAAAGAATCATGCCAACATTTCGAGGGCTCGGGAAATTAATGGCTAATGAAAAGGTTCCTAATGAATAAATCGGTTCTCCTAGCCTCACTTGCCATCCAAAACACAAGCACTCAAACAACAAATTCTTAACCATTTCATTAAGATGGGTATTTTGTTCTGGCTAATATTAATCGTATGTATTCAACTTTGGATGGGCCTTAAGAAATAAATGACAAACTAATTGATCTTAAACACTTCCTTGTGTAGCGAGATAAATCTATTGGGTATAATACAGACCACAAATATAAGCGTCATCACACAGGAATTATTTGGTAACGAAAAGAAAGACAGACAGATAGATAGATAGATATATAAATAGATAGATAGATAGATAGAGTCACTCATAATTTTACTTTATAAAATCTGTTTTATGTACATTTTTTACATAAATTGAAATAGTAAACAATAAACTAACATTACTTAAAGCATAGTTGGTTCTGTGTTCTGTACATATATAATTCTTGATTTGAAAGCATTCATAATAATTTAGAACGATTTTAATTTTGTACAATAAATTATTTATGTGCCATGTAGGCTATTTAACCCTGCTCAAGTAATGTTCCAGAAGTGTAACGAAATTAGCAATGTGGCCCCATATGGGGACCGGCACTTTAAACAGCTCTCACCCGAAAACTGATTGATGGATTTTAAATTTCTTGTTACCAATAGAAACTACAATTAATGCTTAATATTATGTTAGGAGCAAATTACACTACTGTAAATATTAAGTCATATATAAAAAAAAAAAAAAAAAATGTGAAAAAAAGGGTCAACAAAAGTGAGGCATATCTCATACATTACATAAGCTGGATTAATTTGGTTGCAGGGCTGTGGAGGGTATGGCTGAGGGTCTAAGGTGACAACAAGGCAGAACTCTGGGGCTAAAAAAAAGTTTGATAGGAAGGGGAAATTTGTAATACACATTTGGGATTATGGACCCCATATGGTGACCGGACAGGTTGGTACAGGAAAGGGCAGGAGAGAGAGCGGCGGCTCACACCCTCTCCCAGTTGTAGGACGATGCGGACTGACTGCTCGTCTTCACAATTTCTTGCAATCGGCCTCCGGCCATGAAATATTCACAAAAAACCTGTTTTACGCATATTTTTTGGCCCATATGGGGCCAATATGCCTGAGCAGGGTTAAAGTTCTTATCTTTAGAAATACATGGCTACTGTAGATAGATAGATATAGATAGATAGATAAAGAAAGAATGATATATGGAAAGATAGCTAGAGTTCGAGATCGATATAAAAGACTTGAGCAAACGAAGAATATAGTTTTCTACGCGTAACCAGTAACTGCCTTCCCAGCACTATTCCCATTTTCCAGACCATATCCCTCAAGGCACCTGTAATCTTGGGGTACAGTCGGCCTAATACGTGATGTCTCAGCACCAAGTATATTTTGTTCTATAATTTGTATCAGCAATATCTAAACAGGATTTCTTCACTTCGAGTGAGATATACAAACATGTTCCTACACTTACCCACCCTATTGAATATCTGACAGACATTAATACAGCACAGAGCGAGCCAAACATAATGACAGATGAGACAAAGAGCCGCGGCGGTCGAGTGGAGAGCACTCTCACGTGTGAATCTGCTTGACCTGAGTTTAATCCCAGCCAAGGCGGACATTTATTGGGTGTGGTAGTACTTCCTAGCATGTTTACTGACCTGACCTGATGACTTATTAGCGCTACCGTACATACAGATCCAATAGTCTCGTCCTCAACTCTAAACAATCAAAGGTATGTACAGTCTTGGATAGGAGATTCTGGACAATGTTTAGGGGTACGATTATGATAAAATGGCTAATTATATTGATGAACCGCATGAGCCACACCATCTTGTTTATTTGTTTCTTTTTGATCATCGGGAGGTGTTTTAAGTATTCCTGACCACGATTGTACAAGATGAATAGAATCAAGTTGGGAATATTGATAGTTATTTACTAGTTAGTATTTCAAATACCTTCCGTTTCCTATATTTTATGTTTCGATCACTACCAGTATATTAATAATTCCAGATGTTTTACAGTGGTGGTCATAACTTTTGTACCCGACTGTGCTGTGTACGAGTATAACCTTTCCTACCAATCTCTTCTGATCCATTAGGTGTAATCGTGGATTCATGGTCCATACCAAGTCTTATTCGGTGTCTATATCCACCTGCGCGCGCGCTCCCTCTCTCTCTCTCTCCCTATCTATCTTACATTTACATACAACCTAATTACACAACACCACAACTCTTGGTTTTAGTAATGACATTCTTGAATTACACACATCCAAAAGTTTTCCCCTTCATATATTTTCCGTGAAGTGAATTATAGTGGCAAATCTATACATTCTCGGATAATAAATGTAATCTATTCAGTCCATTAAACCCAACCACTCCATAGGAATACTACATTTACTCCGTCTTCCAAAATGTATGCAATACAAAAAAAAAAGTGAAAAGTCGATAATACTTCTTAAACACTAACTTATACAGATCGAACAGTACCGTAACGCAAGGAAGACACAACATAATATAAACAGAAACAAAACAACGAGTAAAGGACTACACACACAAAGTAAATGTACAGTCGTGGACATAACATATTGGACATTTGTTGGAGAAGCAATTATGATCCACGACGAAATATTCTGATTGATTCAATGTTACTGGGGTGCAGTATAGTCTACTTTATTATTAGCTGACGAAATTTGACATATGCCCATCTTAATCACTCAGCTAAAACAGCGTTTAAGCCAATAATGTTGCGGATAGTTATAGTAGTTTCTTATTTTTTCATTAATTATCGAACAATATTCTGCTTATAGATTAAAATTTCCGCCAAGTAAAATATATACATATACTGTACAGTATATATACTGTATATATATATATATATATATATAATTATATATATATATATATATATATATATATATATATATATATATATGTTAGTAAAGCCAGGTAATAAATTTTCTTTAATACATACGAGGTTGAAAGAAATGGCAATTTCTGCGTTGGAAATTTTATTATTCAAAGTTTCGTAGCTCTGAACGACCATGGGTTCAAAACCACCATCTACATTAAACCAACTAACACAGGACAATGCCTCAACGGCGATAGTGAATGCCCCCGCCGTTATCTTCTATCCTCCATCTCCGCCTATGTTAGGAGAGCCCTCACGCACTGCTCTACCTGGGCCGACACCCACCAGGAACTAGAAAGACTATCCCAAGTTTTAGTAAATAACGGATACTCCAACTCCGACATCTCCAGCACCATCAACCACCATCTTGAAAAATGGTACACCCAAAGCCCTCCCAACATTGACCCCCCCAATGAAATTAAGATCTTCTACCGCAATTACATGTCCTCTGAACACAAAAATGACGAGGCCGTCTTAAAAGAAATAATCTCCAAGCATGTCCACCCAACCAACCCGGAAAACAAAATCAAATTAATAATTTATTACAAATCCCCCAAGACCTCCAACCTCGTTCTCCGCAACAAACCAGCCTCCACCAAGATAAAGAGCCCGATGACCGACGATCACGTCATTTACCAACATACCTGTAATTATGAGGACTGTGGACCTCATTCCTATATTGGTATGACGCAGACTCGTCTTTCACGTCGGTTAACTCTTCACCTTCAGGCTGGAGCCATCAAAGACCACTATCTCACCCCTAACCACCCTCACCTCACACGCAACGAGTTAGAGAAACACACCACCATACTCGATAAAGAAAGTGACCCAAGGAGATTACCTATACTCGAAGCTTTATATATCCAAGCCTTACATCCCAACATCAACAACCAAACTCTGGACCTTCAGATCCTTCCTTCTGCCAAAAGGCACTTTCCTACAGGACCTAACACCCCCCCCTCGCCCCCGGTGCCCTTGACGCAGCCCCCTGCGCTACCTCCTTCAGCTTCGTCTTCCGCAGGCACCAGTCAACTTAGGCCACGCCCCTCGACACGCAGCCAATCAGCTTCGACCCCACCAACCGACCACCATCCCGCATCCAGTGCGCATGCGTGAAGCGGTTCTCCCTTTCTCTTTCCTAGAATACCCCTCCACCATTAGCAGACTTTTGCCCCCTGATTTTCGCCTCCTCTGATCCTCCACCCTCTATATATACCCTTCCTGTTTACCTTTTATATCATTCCATCCTTACTTGATAATGCTGGTTGTCCAGTGAAACGCGTCGTATATCCTGTATCTTCATGTACATTAATGTAACCATGTACCACCATGAATTTTGCTCATCTCCTGCATCTACTCCCTGCCACCCAGCGAAAACTCATCAGAGACCTGGAAACTTTGAATAATAAAATTTCCAACGCAGAAATTGCCATTTCTTTCAACCTCGTATGTATTAAAGAAAATATATATATATATATATATATATATATATATATATATATATATATATATATACCGGGTATATTAATAAATACACAAATAAACTGAGCATACTTGACACTCACTGTCTAGTTTCATCATTATAACATGTTCAAGTATTTTTAACCACGACTGTACAAAAAGGATGCTCATAACTACTGTTATATACGTTAACTAAAGAAAGGCGTCTAGGACATACCTGATACTGATGATGACGGAACAGTCTGAAAAGAAATATAAACACTAAATAAATACCTGAACGATGGGTACAGAAAAAACATAAAATAGCAAATGTTATGCTATCAATATTGAACAGAGACAAAACCGGTGCATATTTGCATTTCCATTGTAAATAACACTAACATGTATATTAATAATGGACTGTGAATGAAAGTAAGATTATTGAAACATTATAAAATGACTATATATTGATAACACTTTGTATGTGTACCAGAAGGTTACAAGAATATAAATATACATGTACAGCGGGGATAAAAATAATAATACTAAAGTGGAAAACCTAATAAACAAAGGCCACAAGACATCGATAACGAGGGGCTTGATATATCAGTTGAAATACACATCACTAACTCAATTGTATGCCAATAAATACACAAATAATATTATATTCATTGCATAAGAACTTAAAAGTTTACAGGTAACTAAAATACAACAACAACAACATTGTATCTTGAATGTATATTTATCAATTAATAATTTGGTCAATCCCTAAGGAGATACCAGTAACAAAAAAACACACACAAACAAAAATGATACCAAAAATGGGTGCACCGGTATTAGGTTCTTGACTGTAAGTTGATAGTAATATTAAAATAAAATACAAGGATAAAAAGGTGAGTCACTACCTATACAAATTATTATATATACCTTTTTCATGCCCTTTCCATACACTTTATTTTTCAGAGTGAATAAGACTTTGTCCCTTCGTTCTTCTTTTCTTTCACTACCGAGAAATTTATGAACAAATTGCAGATGTAAGTAACTCACAAGATATCGTAATTTTTGGCGACTTTAATTTACCTGTGACCAAGTGGGGCGATACTCTTACTTCACACTCCGGACATGACTTGTATACGAACTTGCAAGAGAGTTCGCTTTATCAATTTGTTCGAACGCTGACCCGTGGTAATAACGTTCTTGACATTGTACTTGCAACAAAAGAAGAATTAATAGAGAATTTGAATGTTGGTGATGAATTCAGTAACAGCGACCATCGTACGATAACTTTCACTTTAAAGTTTACTAGTAACGAACCAAATAGTAGCATCGAAAAAGTCCCTAATTTCAAGAAAGCAAACTTCCATAAACTTAGAGCTATGTTTAAAGAAACTGACTGGAGCTTTTTAATTAACAAAAATGACATAAATACATCTTGGAAGTTATTCGAAACCACTTACCTAAAAGCAGTGCAAGACTGCATACCATCGAAAATACGGCGTCCAGGCCATAATAATAAGCCCAAATGGTGGAATAAAGATATTTCAAACTGCCTGCTTGCTAAAAAATTTGCTAATGATAGATTAAAATCCTCACAAAATGACGAAGAACGGGTGAAATTTGTAGAGCTACGACGCAAAGCCAAAAAGTTAATTAAGCAAAGTAAAAAGACCCTAGAGTTACATATTGCGAATCAAAGTAAAACAAACCCGAAAGAATTCTATAGTTATATCAGAAAGAAAAAAGTAGTTACTTCAACTGTTGGACCGTTAGTCGATGAAAATGGAGAATACACCAAAGACGAAGTACAAATGAGTAATGCCCTCAATACCTTCTTTGCATCAGTTTTTACAACAGAAGACCTCAGTGATATCCCTACACCATCGCCGATTCAGATTGATAATTCAGATGTTCTAAGCAATATCACCGTTATAGAGAGAGAAGTATTGAATTGTTTAGATAAACTCAAGGTAAATAAAACGCCAGGACCTGATACAATCTCGCCTAGAGTTCTGAAGGAAGCTAAGGATGAGCTCTCCAAACCACTGACATTACTATTCAATAAATCCTTGCAGTCTGGAACTATGCCTGATCAGTGGAAGCTAGCCAACGTAACACCGATATTAAAAAAAGGCAGCAAATCCCTACCCCGTAACTATCGTCCAATTAGCTTAACCTCAGTTGTATGTAAAATGCTAGAAACGGTCATACGAGACAGACTCGTAAATCACTTAGAGGAAAATAACATACTTAAAGATACTCAACACGGCTTTCGTAAAAAACGTTCCTGTTTAACAAACCTCTTCGACTTCTTCCACGATATCCTCAACCTCTACGATGAGAGTAAAGCTGTAGATATTATATACCTTGATTTTCAAAAGGCCTTTGACAAAGTTCCCCACAAACGTTTACTGCTAAAACTAAAAGCGCATGGAATACAAGACGGTGTGTTGAAATGGATAGAAAATTGGCTCAGCGACAGAAAGCAAAGAGTAGTCATAAACGGTAAGGCATCTAAATGGACCAATGTAAGTAGCGGGGTACCCCAGGGATCGGTACTAGGACCAATTCTCTTCTAATTTACATCAACGACATAGATGAGGGCCTCACCTGTACAATCTCAAAATTTGCTGACGATACAAAAATTGCAAATAGCGTACTCTCAAAAGAACAAGTTGACGATATGCAACACAATCTAGATAAATTGACATGTTGGGCCCAAATTTGGCAAATGAGTTTCAATGCGGATAAATGTAAAGTACTACATATCGGATACCTAAATGAGAAAGCAAACTATTCGATGAATGGCACTCAGCTTAAGAATGTAAACAGAGAAACCGATCTGGGAGTAACAATATCGAGTAATCTAAAACCGAGTCAACAATGTTCAGAAGTTGTTAAGAAGGCAAACAAAATAATTGGCTTTATAGGCAGGTCATTTGAGCATAAATCCAAAGAAGTTATCCTAACCTTTTACAATTCCTTAGTCCGCCCTCTTCTGGAATACTGCGTTCAATCCTGGTGCCCTTATTACCAAAAAGATATAAACAAGCTAGAACGAGTTCAACGTAGAGTTACCAAAATGATACCTAGCCTAAAGAACAAACCATACGAAGAGCGTCTTAGAGAATTAAATCTATTTCCTTTAACCCAGCGCAGATTAAGAGGTGACTTAATTCAAGTGTTCAAAATCATCAAAGGCATCGACAATATGAACTGTAGTAAGTACTTCACTATCAACCAATCTAATTACACGCGGGGAAACGGTTGCAAAATTATTGGTAAATCTTTTAACTCACACGAATCTAAGAATTTCTTCTTCAATCGAGTTGTCAACTTGTGGAATGGGCTTCCCCGAAACGTTATAGACTGCATCACCGTTGATTCATTTAAACTCCGCCTAGACAAATATCTCGCATCAAACCCGCGACTGACTGCGTTTGTAAATGAATAACTTTATTTTATCCCCCCTCAGTTACTAACCCATCTGTCCCCTACTAACTTCCTAATCCTGCCACGGACATTAGTTCCAGGGCAGTAATTCCCTTTCCAATGTTCCCTTACCCACTCTAAACCACTGTTTGGACACTTGATCCTCAGTGTTTGGAGGACAAGCAACCTAGAAGGGTCACTAGATCTGTTGATGCTTGATTTCCTTTGTACTCCTTTGTACTATACCCCCCCCCCCCCCACACACACACATACACACACACACCAGAACAAAAATCCAAAGGGGTAATCGGATATATGTCTGTACAAAAACAATAGTTAGTGAGTTTTCCAGGCCCAACTAACTGCATGATTTTTAAAAAGGACATTTATTAAAATATTATATGTGGTGAAGATAGCTAAATAATATAAAACAAAACTCCGAACGAAAATACAGAATTTAAAAAAAAAAAAAAAAAGTAACCGAGTTTATGTGGTGAGGATAAAGAAAACAAAAAGAACGATTTCTGTTATCGAAAGTTAAGAAATATAAATACATGGATGCAATCAATATTGAACTTCAAGATGGTACGAGAAAGGAATTTGTTTTATATGTGCATGAGTGAGACAAAAGGCAAAGATGCTTGCAACAAGTGTCTCCCCCAAAGTTGAAAGCCAAATTAAGGGCAGTTGGTGGTAATCTTAAAAAAAAATATATATATTGGTGCCTTGGAAAGAAGTGTGGTGTGCTACAGTGCTTGTTTATGTGTAGTAAAATTAAAAAAAGGAGGTGTTTGTGAGAGCTAGCTGTATTAATCTATGTTCAGGTGAGACAAACAGAAACAGTGAGGGAAGCCAGACAAATGAAACAGTTGTTCTAACAACTCATTATCACATGCCTATAAGGCCTCCCCTAGGTATTGCCCTGCGCGATTGATGAGAAAGGTAATTATTAAACCATAATAATGACCTTTTTAGAGAAATGAGACACACTGGCAGTGATAAACCCACAGAATATAAAGATAGAGGATATTATCAAATAATCAAAATAAATCACTATTAGTATACCCAATTTGATTATATTTGCCCTTTCTATACCCTTGATTGTCTATAGTGTATGTAGTGGGATGGAATTACTAATCTGTTTATTGTAAATAAACCAGAAATCCCCGCCCCAACCTCTCATAATCCAAACAGGACTTTAGTAATTGAGCTGTTATTTCTACCATTTGGGAAGAGTCAACCAGTAAGAAGGTGTGACAATTAGATATACAGCCCGTTTATTCCAGCTCTCCCTGATTTACAAGAGGTTAGGAAGAGGTAACCAGTAAATAGGTGTATCTTGATGGTGTAATGGTTAGAGCGTGTAAGTTCTGTATGTGATATCCTAGGTTCGAATCCTGGAAGAATCACATGCTTTTATTAATTTCATTTGGGGTGCTATTGGTGTTAACCCCTTCTGTACCGTGGAGGTCCTTTCAATTATATTCTGGCTGCTATTAGACGATTTTATTCAGTCTTTTAAGGGCCTCCAGCAATTACCAGGCTTTCTAACTAGGCCTATCTCACTTAACCCTTTTTACTACCACAGATCCTTCTTAAACTCCACAAAATCGTCTAAATATAGCTAGATTAAAATTGAAAAGACGTCGCCGGTACAGAAGGGGTTAAGAATTATGTTAAAATTATTATTGCAGCTTAGGGTAAATTTGTTTTGGCCTACTTATAGTGAACCGACTAGAGATGCTATAGGGTAAGGATCGAATGGAACCAGGAAAAATCATGGAAAACAAAAAAGGTAAACAAATATAAAATACATGTCTAAGAAGTGGCAGCAGCAAATCCCTTCTAGGTCAGTTCGTCTCGGACAGCCAGGAAAAAAAAGTTCATACCTCCATAATTCCTACTATGACTATATATAATCTAATAAAGGAAAACTATTATTAAATCACATGAACAGAGCCAGTATATTTAATTTTGTTTGGGTTTGTTGGAATTATTATCTCTTACGTCAGCAGAAGAGAGTACTTTTGTTGTTTGGGAGGAGGGCAACAACACTTGATGGTAACTGTACATGTCATAACCAAACCCGATCTGAAGGGCTCAAAGACGACCATGGCCTTCCCCGTCAACTAGGCTACCTCCCACATATACAGTATCTAAAGACTATCTCCCAAGGTAGCTATCGTGGCTGTTTTTTTTTTTTTTTTTTTTTTGTCGTATGTGTATGAAGGAGAGAACATGCAAAGCCGCCTGTAACAAGCGTCTCCCCCAAAGTTGGAATTAAATTAAATTAAACTTTTGTTTTGGTGTACAGTATTGGAAAGAAGAGTGGTGTGCTTGTTTAGTGTAGTGATATGCGATGTTTGTGAGAGCAAGATGGATTACTCTCTGTATAGGTGAGACACAAACAGTGAGGGAAGCCAGACAAATGAATTGGACTTCCAGGAACTCCTTATCACCAGTCTATGAGGCCTCCCCTGGGTATTGTCCTGCTCTATTGGTGTCTACCATTTCCTCAAGACTTAACCCTTTCTGTACTATGATTCCTTTCTAGCTATTCTTAAACAATTATATGTATAGGTGGATGGGACTCGTCAGCCTTGGTCGGCAACCTGTCTAGGGGAATAAACCTTATAAAAATTACCGAAGGGCGGCACGCTCATCGGTGCCGCTTGCTCGTGGCGAACTCTACAATAGATAGATAGTTTAGCACTATCTGGTCCAACGTATTGTGGGTTATTATATATGTTCACTTTTTATTGAAGATTTTTTTTTTTTTTTTTTTTTAGCAATCTTGTCCAACGTATTGTGGGTTGTTATGATAGTGTGTATATTTGTTATTGAGGATTTTTTTCTCATATGACGGTGATCTATTATAAGATCATATCATAAGTATATACCAGTGACACTAACATGATTTCCTCTCTAATATCTCATAACGATATACCTTACAAGTAACACCAATATTAACATTTACTCTATAATATGTCCTCTTATTTTTATAGCTTTGAAACCATATAGCATTTACCCTATAATATTTCATACATATATACCAGTGACACCATATTATTTACTCTATAATATTTCCGCATCTTTATACCAGAAACTCCATATAGTGTTACTCTATAATATCATATAATTACAGTAAATACCATTGATATCATATATGATTTACTCTATATACATGTTACTCTATAATATAACATCATAACTACAGTATAAAACAGTAATACCATATATGATTAATTTACTCTATATCATTTACTCATATTATACCACAAACTCCATATATCACATTATAAGTACAGTATATTCCAATGACACCCTATATGGTCTACTTTATATAATTTCCTCATATCTTTATACCAGATATACGTGTTACCCTATATCGCATCCCATCATAAGTACAGTATAAACCCGTGACATCCTATATGATTTATTCCATTGGTTCTCCTCTCCTCCCCAATACCCGCCCCCCGCAGCCCCCCTCGTGCCCCCCTGCTGAGGCCACTAACGACCTAGCTATGGGCAGAGGCTGGTGAGGTCTTCTGCAGCAGTAGGGTGGAATTACTAGATGTTATGGTCAGAGAGAGAGCGAGAGCGAGAGAAGAGAAGAGAAGAGGAGGAGAGGAGAGGAGAGGAGAGAAGAAGAGGAGAGGAAAGGAGAGGAGAGGAGAGGAGAGGAAAGAGAGAGAGAGAGAGGATTGGGATGATTGGAAGACAGGAGGTAACAATAGAGGAAGTGACAAAATACAGAAATAATTAATAAATGGTTGGGATGGAATTGGTGAAGACGATGTGGAAAGAAGAGGATGAATAAGACATTTGCTATATAAGTGAGGTATTACTATCCACTATGTACATAAAATAGAAGGTGAACTGGATGAAAAATGACAAAAATGTGAACAGTCAGGCTATCATAAGATTTAATGGATTAGCCTGATCCTCACTACCCCGTATTTTCAATAATTTCGGGTACCAAACTCCATAAAATGTAACTAACCTAACTTAACGCACCAAAATATAACACATTTTCACATAAATTTGGTCACGGATGGTTATTTAGGTTTTTCAAGTCACTTAGTTTAACATGGGAATACACTGAATGAAAAGGGATACGAGCCGTTGAAATGGCCACGTCCGAGAACCTTCCTCGATTATCGTTTCTTTTTTAACCCCTTGAGGATATGACGCGTTTTACCAGTTTATTGTGGCTATCATCGGACGATTCTATGCAGATTAGGAAGGATCTTCGGGCATTAAAAGGGTAAAGACTATCTCAATCAACCCTTTGACTTTTATATGCCCTTCCTAATCTGAATAAAATCGTCTAATAATAGCCAGATAACAGAAAGGAAGTGAGTCATCGATCCTCAGAGGGTTGATTATACTGGATGTGTGACCTCCGTTAATTGAACAACCTAACTATCTAATTTTACTTACCTAAACCAACATTTTCATAACATAATTGAGCTGATCGAAGAAAAGTTGAATACTATATATGAGAGAGAGAGAGAGAGAGAGAGAGAGAGAGAGAGAGAGAGAGAGAGAGAGAGAGAGAGAGAGAGAGAGAGAGAGAGAGAGAGAGAGAGAGAGAGAGAGAGAGAGAGAGAGAGAGAAAGAGAGAGAGAGTTTACTTGTGGACAGGATTTATTATGGTATGAAACTCTGGAAGATACACTTGAATTATGAATTCTTCCGACAAGAGTAAGTCTAACACAGGGGGAAAGAAAGCTGAACAGAAACTATATATAGTTTGCTGTCAGCTGACGTTAAAATATCATGTCCTCATTTTTATTATTCGGCTATTAGAAGAATTATAGCAAAACATGTTGAAAATTATGAAAACCTGGTATTAATAAGATGCAGAGAAAGAGTACGGTAGTTTCAAATATTCTCATTAAGACTCGATAAATCAGCTTCTGAAGGGGTAAAGATTTTCGCCAAATGAAGAAACATTGCTATAGTAAATTGATATAAATAGAATGAGAGGGGAAAAATTTCAAGAACATAAGCTTAATGTTCTAATGACAAAGAAAAGTAATAATAGTATAAGGATGTTCACGGAGAAAGACAAAATAAATGATTTACATAGTTATATACAGTAGATACACCGACCACACAGCCTTTGCCTTTCCTACTAGGAAATCTATGCCTTGAGTCTAATAAAGTAGTTGTGACTGAACTGAAGAAAAGGACAGTAGAACAAAAGACAATTCTTAAGGGAGCCCAGACGGTATTGTGCAGCATAATTTACTGGTTCGGCTCAATGGTTTAACCCTCTCCTTCAAGACTATCTCGACACATTACATGAATGGTGCACTACAAACAGACTCAATTTAGCCCCAGCTAAATCCACTGCAAGCCTCCTCACAAGCTGGACACGAGAGCACGATTACGTCCCGGGACTCAACATAAACAACACACCCCTAACACACACACACACACACACACACACACACACACACAAAATCCTAGGAGTAACATACGACACCCAAATGACATTCAAACAGCACACCACAAACACGAAAAAGAAACTGACACCCAGACTTAACGCCCTCAGATCACTTGCCCACACGAAATTTGGACACAACAAAGAAACCACCACCACAGTCTACAAACAATACATAAGATCAGTTATGGAATACGCAAGCCTGGCCTGGGCTTTTAACCTAGCTGAAACACATCATAAGACCTTACAGACTATTCAAAATAAAGCCCTGAAAATCATCACAGGATGCACAGCTACGACACCCACAGATCACCTACATCAAGAAACCAAAGTCCTCAAAGTCAAAGATCATCTAGACATGAGAGGCACACAATTCCTGGCAGCAGCCTCCACGAATCAACACCACCCACTACACTACATGGCAACACACCCACAGACACCAAGAAATATCAAAACAACACCCAGCACACGCTATCACACACAAATACTGTCTTCTCTCCCTCCCTGTCCACCCCAAACCAGCTTCCGGAAGCACATCCATACTCATATCACTCGCCGTTCCATCCACTCACTCATAGACAACATGCAGCTGCAAGCACGACCTCCCTAAATCCATCCTTCTGAATCCTCCCTTCCTAGCGAGGACAGAGTCCACCTGGCCAGGCTGAGATGCGGACACCATCCAGCTCTTCTGAGCTATCAGAAGAGACTGGATGACTCCGTAGTCGACACCTGCCCACGACACCTGCCCGGGTTGTAACACAGCACCCCATACCATTAAACACATCATAGAAGACTGCATTTCACACAACCACTTATGCCAACAACACAATTTACACTCTTTGAGAGCTCTGTGAGAGAGCCCGACCGTGGCCATGGCCTTCCTTAAGGACTCGGGGCTGTTCGGCCAGGCAGCTTAGGGAACAACAACAACAACAACCCTCTCCGACATATGACGCAATTTTGAGCCTATTAGGGATACTTTACAGCCTTCATTAACATTAGGGGTATTTACAAACCTTTAGTTTAGTTACTTCAACCTCTGCAGTTGTCTTTGAGTTAGCTGTGGGCAGAAAACTAATTTTGGAGAGGTAATTATAAGAGTGAGAGAACTCTATTTCTTATTGCTAATCTGACAACCTCTGCGTCATATGAGTCTGAAGGGCAGCCTTCATTAACATTAGGGGTATTTACAAACCTTTAGTTTAGTTACTTCAACCTCTGCAGTTGTCTTTGAGTTAGCTGTGGGCAGAAAACTAATTTTGGAGAGGTAATTATAAGAGTGAGAGAACTCTATTTCTTATTGCTAATCTGGCAACCTCTGCGTCATATGAGTCTGAAGGGGTTAAGGAAGGGGTTTAGTTTGCTCTATAAACCTCCATCAAACTAAAAAAGGACACCCACAAAACCCCCCTTCGATATAAATTTGTACATTTTTTGGTAGAAAAATGTCCCGGCCGAAAGTAGGTTACTTCTATAATTACAGGCTCGCTATCGCTCATCAGGAAACAATCGACACCTAAATGACACGAAAGGTTTTAATATTGACAAAGAAATGGGGCTAAAGGTCTGAATATCGCCAAACTAATGGGGCGGATGTCTTGAAATCTCATAACTAATAGGGCTAAACATGAGTGAGGAGGAGGACTCGAAAAACCAAATTCCTCCCCTTAAGTCGGTTAAAAAAAGGGAGGAAAAAAAGCGAAAGGGAAAGGAGAAAGAAAGAAGAAAGGAAGGGTGTGAGGTACGACAGGCTGAGGAAGATGAAATGGAAGGAGACAAAGAATGAAATGGAAGGAGGCAAAGATGAAATGGAAGGAGACAAAGATGAAATGGAAGGAGACAAAGATGAAATGGAAGGAGACAAAGATGAAATGGAAGGAGACAAAGATGAAATGGAAGGAGACAAAGATGAAATGGAAGGAGACAAAGAATGAAATGGAAGGAGACAAAGATGAAATGGAAGGAGACAAAGATGAAATGGAAGGAGACAAAGAATGAAATGGAAGGAGACAAAGAATGAAATGGAAGGAGACAAAGATGAAATGGAAGGAGACAAAGAATGAAATGGAAGGAAACAAAGATGAAATGGAAGGAGACAAAGAATGAAATAGAAGGAGACAAAGAATGAAATGGAAGGAGACAAAGATGAAATGGAAGGAGACAAAGATGAAATGGAAGGAGACAAAGAATGAAATGGAAGGAGACAAAGATGAAATGGAAGGAGACAAAGATGAAATGGAAGGAGACAATGAATGAAATGGAAGGAGACAAAGACTGAAATGGAAGGAGACAAAGATAAAATGGAAGGAGACAAAGATGAAATGGAAGGAGACAAAGATGAAATGGAAGGAGACAAATAATGAGCAACAGAAAGGAAAACACGAAGACGAAAAATAAAACGAAAACGAATAAGGAGAGAGAGAGAGAGAGAGAGAGAGAGAGAGAGAGAGAGAGAGAGAGAGGGGGGAGGGGGGGCTGAACACAAACGACAGCTGTACGTTAGACCTCTCAATAAGGGAGGGTGAATAGGAAAAGTCTAAGGAAAGGATTTCAGATTTGGAGGGGCAAAGAAAGAGGAAGAGAGGGTAAACTAGGGGGTGGAGGAAGTAAAGGAGAAAAAGGAGAAACTAGGAGGAAGAAGAAGAAGAAGAGGGAATATTAAGGAAGAGAAAGGGGGGATAAGCAAAGTTCCATAAGAATTAAACGTCAAAACATAATCTACCGTCGATCAATTTTCCGATTCCAATGCGAAAGAGCCTCAAAATAGTAAAAGAAAAACAAACTTGCTCGTCGATAATTGCCGGAATATGAGCTCGTGTGACACCTTAACACTTTCAGAAATACCATGGCGCGTACTTCCATTATATTCTGTTATCAGATGATTTTGTTCAGCTTAAAAAAGGGTCTGAGGGAGCCCAAGTACGTTTCAGGCGATCAACCCCTCTGATTTCAAAATTTCTTCCTAATCCAAATATAATCGGCTAATGGTATACTGTATATAATAAACACATAACGCGTCATCGTACGCTGAAAGGGTTAAGAGGAGGAGAACGGGGAAGGGACACACGACACGGGCAACTTAAGAGGAGGTTTATATAGTTTGTTACCCCCTTTTCCCTCATCTTTAGCCTCATTAGTTTGGCGATGTTATGGCCTTTCATGCTATTTAGGTGTCGATTATTTCCCGGCGAGCGATACCTGTAATCGAGGAGGAACCGGCTTTTGGCCGGGACATATTTCTACCGAAAAATTTACAAAATTATCTCGAGGGAGGTCTTAGGGTATGCTTAAATGTTATTATTTATATTATTATTTATTTATGTATTATTATTATTATTATTATTATTATTATTATAATAATAATTATTATTTTGTAAAGCTTAATAGAGATTTATGGAGCACAATACACCCCCTCCCCCCTTAATCTTTTAATCCATTCTTTAGCATTATGAGTGGCCAATTATGCATCAGTAATTCTGCGAGATCTTGTGTACAGGGGCGAAGGGGGAAAAACGAAAGAAACAAAACTGACAAGAAACAAAATACAAAAATAAGACGGGTTACCGAGATATAGATCATTAGAAGAGCAGTGGTGGAGAGGAGAAGGGAAGAAATACACCCCGTAATTAGCCACTTGTACAGCCACGGACACAAGTTGGGGCCATCCTTCATACCTTCACACTGATAGCTGCCCTCTACTGGTTTATGGGGAGGTTTTTAGTTTGCTACCTAAAAATCCATCAAGTTTAAATACGCCCAAGGCCCCCATTCAAGACATGTTTTTAAATTTTTCGGTAGAAAATTTTTCCGTTCCTCTTAAAATGAAGGCTAGCTATCGCTCCCAGGAAAAGATTGACACCTAAATGGCACGAAAGGTCTTGAAATTGCCAAACTAAGGGGGCGAACCTTTTAAAATATACAAGCTATTGGGCTAAACAATAGGATGAAGGAGATCCAGAAAAACGCCCTCTTAATTGAAAATCTCCCCCTAATACTAAAGTACCGGTACTCCTGAACCACAGTGATCAGAGCTTACAGGGACTTACAGTATACCCTGTTTATTATTGATATTCATTCTTAACCTCTGTAACTCAAAAAAAGGACTAGAGTAATCGAGGTAATTTCTCTACCAATTGGGCAGAGTTAGCTAGGGAATGCATGTGGAAGCAGCCCTTTTTGAGTTATAGAAGATAGATTTCACGATTTTTGGCCTACCTAAAAAGAACAGGTTATAGTTGTTTATGTTTGTTATGAGTTTTTTGGCACGTGTATAACTCAAGATATAACCAGAATGTATATTATGGAGGTACCTTGTTCCAAATAAGTAGGGCAACACTTTTGAATATTAACTTCTGTAACTCACAAATGACTAGAGTAATCGAGCTAACATTTCTACCATTTGGGAAGGATCACCCAGGGAATAGGTGTGGACATTTACAGCCCATTTGCTCTACCTGTTTTTGAGTTACAGAGGTTAGGATTCACGATTTCTGGCCAACCAACTTGTAACAGAGTATAATTATACGAAGGGTCACAAAGGAAAAAGATGTGGAAATTTGCAGCCCATTTGCTCTTGCCACTTTCGAGTTACATAGGATAGGGTTCACGATTTTCGGCCAACCTACTTGGAACAGAGTATACTAGAAGGGTCACAAAGGAAAAAGGTGTGGACATATACAGCCCATTTGCTCTAGCCGTTTTTGAGTTACAGAGTATAGTACCCGACTTTTGGCCGTGACTGTACCCCATGGATCATCCCCTCTTTCCTTCCATCATTTCCTCCCTCTTGTTTCACTGCTACACTAAAGCTATAAGAGGAAGGTTGGGGTAGCATCTTAAGGGACCCCACCGGCTTTTTATTATCTCTCTCTCCCTCTCTCTTTGGCTTGTATCCATTCGGCCCCATTCAGCGTACTGTTTTAAGACGTTTACCCCCATCCAAGTGTCAAATATTTTCCTGGCGAGCGGTAGCGAGCCAGCACATATATATATTATTGTTTTAACAGCAAGCTAAATTTGTACATTTTTCGATAGAAAAATGTCTCGGCGAAGCCGGATTTCTCCATACAATGCTGGCTCGCTATCGCTCGCCAGGAAGATATCGACACCTGGATGGGGATAAACGTCTTACAACAGTTGGCTGAATGGGGCCGAATGGATACAAGCCAGGGAAAGAGAGAAAAGGAGAGAAAGATAAAAAATAGCCGGTGACCCCCCTTAAAAACCTTGCGGACCATTCCAAGGAGATAATAAAATGAAAAATATAACTTATACCTTTAATGCAAAACACATATTCACAACAACGTGTGAAAGGCTGTCTATAATTATTGTAAAGGGATTCAACCCACCAATATTATAATTATGTCGATATACCTGAAAGTGATAGACGTCGATACTATTATTTTCCAAGCACAATATTTCGTTGGGTATTTATTAACCCATACATTAACAGAGACGTCCATTCCATCGTATTCTGGCAACTATTAGACGATGTTATTCAGCTTAGGAAGGATCTCTAGCAATTATAAGGCTTCAAACTATCTCCACCAACCTTTTTTAACTACCACAGATCCTTTGTAAGCTGCACAATATCGTCTAAATACAGCTAGAATACAATATAACACACGTCACTGGTACTCAAAGGGTTAAAGACATTTTATAATAAATAATTGAAATGAGCAGGCCTACAAAAGGCCACATGTACGCATGTGTACAAGAGCAAATCATCTACGTGTATGTGTGTGTTTTTGTTTTTTTACAGATGCTTTTTCGGTTAATGCCTGCTTGTGTTGCAAAATATCAATGCTAAGCGGCATTTTCGAGATTTATAATAAAAGACGCTATTATACTTTGTAGATATGATGATTCAAATAATTGTAATTAAACAGTTATTTTAATTTTTATCACAAACAACCTACGAAATGAAACATAGTAACTCCAACCAATCACGCACCATCACTGCGCAGTTGCACCATCTACGATTCTCGATCCTCAGCTGGAAAAAAATCAGGTATAGTCACCAGCAAGTCCAGGAAAAGCTGGACTTAACCCAGGGGGGATGGTTCACTTTTTGGTTGATTTTTTCATGTATTAACTATTTTTCTAGTTTCCTCTCTAGACCTCCATCAAACTTTAAAAAAACATCCATTAGATCCCCCTTCGAGATTAATTTGTAAATTTCTCGGTAGAAAAATGTCCCGGCCGAAGGCCGATTCTTTCAAAATTACAGGCTCACTAACGTTCGCCAGGACAAATAAAAAGACACCTAAATAGCATGAAAGGTCTTAATATTGAAGACAAGGAAATGGGGTGGAAGGTCTTAAAATCGACATACTAAGCGGGCAAACATCTTAAAATCTCAAAACTAATGGGGCTAAACATGAAGGTGAAGGGTTTCTAGAAAAACGATCCATCTCCCTTTAAGCTCACATACAACAATGCAGTACAGTAGTTGAAAAGGCTATACAAGTCAATACACAGCCTGCAACCCCTGCCTCTCCACACTACCATGGCCACCAACAACATTACCTGTGGTACCGTCAAATGGTATAATTATAAGGCAGGCTATGGCTTTATAACGACGACAAACAATGAGGATATCTTCTGCCACCACACCAACATCAGCAACAACAACAACAACAACAGCAAGAAGAAAGCCTCTCTAAGAAATGGAGAACCAGTGGCATTCACAATCCAAACAGGGAGACAGGGATGTGAAGCTACCAACATCTCAGGCCCAGAAGGAACCCCAGTCAAGGGCTCCTCATTCTCCCCACAAAATGCTCCACTAAAATCGACACCACCTACAACTACAGCAGTTGGGGCCCTGGGTGGGTCTTTGGTTTCCCGGTACGGGCGTTTCCGCACCCTCCTCAGCTCCCCGCCATGGGAGTGGCTTCGGTCACCCAGGCTTTATTGTGGTCGGCAGGGAGGGTTCTGTGGGGGCACTCGGTTATGGCCTTGGGGCTGTTCGGCCAGGCAGCTTGGGGAACAACAACAACAACAGAAGATGGGGAAGCAGTACGGAGGGCCAAGATCTTTGCCTGTATTCAGTCAGCCATGGCCATCGCTGGCTCAGAGAAACACCGACTCTGCCAGCTAATCCCCTGTCTGTTGTCACACAACTTACCCACTATCACCATACCTCAGAAGGCCTTCTCCACGACCCCTGCAAACATCAAAAGGGCGTCAACAAAGAAGAGGAAGCCCCCCAAGGCACAAGATCCTCGAGTTCCAGAACTACAGGAGTCTCCAAATCTTCACATATACGAACAACACCTAGAAGAGGAGGAGACACCAATGGAACCCGAGGAAGCCATAGCATTACCAGCTCCCCCAGACACCAAGACAAATTCGCCCAGACCATCCAAAGAGATCCCCAGGACCACCACGCCCCCTCCTGTTCTCACCCCACAAGTCGTGAAGAAGAAAAAGAAGGAGAAACCAACTAGAGAATCACCAGCCAAAAACACAACCACCAAGATACCACCAAATGAACAACCGTGGACACACCATGATGACGAAAAGCTGAAATTTGCTCGGGGTTGCACAACTTGTACTCGTGCTGAACTAAAACAAAAATACCCGGAAATAGATTTTGAGTGGATACTATCGCAAGATGGGCAAGAGTACTATTCCTTAATAATGACTAGCTTAAATAAAAGGATGAACTTAAATAAAAAGATGAAACCTAAATAAATAAAAACAGTAAGGTGGACTGCCCACTAACTTTTCTCTTGCACTGTACTTCATCTTTCCTACTTTTTCTTCCCCCCACCCACTCTGTGGTGCCTCTCTTCCCCCCCCCCCCCCTACCTAAAAAAAAAAAAAAAAAAAAATCTTCCCTTTCAGAGCTATGTAGCCTACCCTGAATAACTTTATCCTCTCACCTTTTTCTGATTTTTCTTGTGTTCTACTTTGTTTCCATTTTCCTTCATTTTTTTTTTCTCTTTTTACTTTCACATATTTTGTCATCCTTCTCATGCCCATTTCATTTCTCAGATCACTCTCTCGGTTATACCATTAGAAACATTGAATATTTTGTTAGTTCACACAAAATATAGGCTATGCAATAAAGAATAATAATTGATTAAATTAAGTCATGCTAATAATGTTAATAAGGATCATAAAAACAATAATAATAATAATAAATAATAATAATAATTATACAATTCATTCTTTTCTCACCTTCTTTCTTCCTCCATTCCGTCGAAATTTACATTTATTGTTCACGTTATTGATTTCTTTCTTACGTTCTCCTCACTTCAATCTTAACTTCCCCCATTTGTTGATACTCCTATCCTCTATCCTTATTCTACTAATTCTTTATTTCTCTCCCTTTACCAGTCTTGTATACTTTATCTTTCTCCTCCTCCTCCTTTCTCCTTCTACATCTCTCTCTCTTTTTTAGGGTTATGGCTGAGTTTGAGAGAGAGAGAGAGAGAGAGAGAGATGTGATTCTAGCATTATCAAGCCAGTGTGGTAATTATACTCAGACTTCCTACCCCACAATCCCTTAATTCTCACACAGATACACCAGGATCAGTCAGGGTGGGAAGGAGGGAGGGAGAAGAAGAGAGGGAGGAAGAGAGAGAGGAAGGGGAAGAAAGGGAGGAGGAGGAGGGAATACAAAGGAATACAAAGGAATACAAAGGAGAACAAACTGCAACAGACCTATTGGTCCTTACGGGGCAGTTTGGATATCTAAAACTACTAATCTACTGACTACGAGGTAGAGAAAAGGATAGCAAAGAAGAAGGCTCCTCCCCACCCACCACTCCCTCCAGCTAATGCTGGCATGGAAACAGATAGGAAAAATACCATGCAGTATTGAAAAACTGACACGGAAATTCGAACAGGACAGGGAGAAAAAAGAAGTTGATTTGTAATCTAAGCTAACTCTATTTACTACAATTCTGAAAGGGAACAGATGTATGAAAATCAATATACATTGCGGTATGCGTTGACATTTCGTTGCGCGTTATTCTGAAAGAAACTGTGTTAATCGGGGGTTATTTGCCATGTGTTTATCCAGATGGTTCTTAAATGTTTCGACAGTATTACAGTTTACAATGTTCGAGGGTAGTCTGTTCCAATTATTCACAACGCGGTTGAAGAAGAAATGCTTCGCCTCGTGAGAATGAAAACGCTTGCCTATAATCTTATAACCATTGTTTCTCGTGTTTGCTTGATTGATCGTAAATAATTCGCTTACATTTAGGTTGCTGAATCCCTTGAAGATTTTGAACACCTCTATTAGGTCACCTCTCATTCTGCGCTTTGTTAAGCTAAACAAATTTAGTTCTTTTAAGCGCTCTTCGTACGGTTTATTACGCAATCTAGGTATCATTTTAGTGACTCTGCGTTGCACCCTTTCAAGTTTATTTATGTCCTTTTGGTAGTACGGTGACCAGAATTGCACGCAGTATTCGAGATGGGGACGCACCAATGAGTTGAATAGAGTAAGTATGATTTTTTCTGATTTGAATTTGAATGTTCTGCCGATGAAACCCACCAATTTATTAGCAGTTTTTATTACCTCTGTACACTGTTTACTCGGCTTCAGGTCACTTGATATTATAACTCCCAGATCCTTTTCATTATTTGTATTTGATAGTTGAATGTTGTTCATTGAGTAATCTTTTTTAGCGTTGTTACTACCGATGTGTAATACTTTGCATTTTTCTATGTTGAATTTCATTTGCCATTTACTGCCCAGTTTTCTAAAGTGTCTAGGTCACCTTGTAGTTTTTGCCAATGTACTGTTGAGGTTACTTTATTAGTAATTTTTGTATCGTCAGCAAATTTCGAAATTTTGCATTCTATTCCTTCGTCTAAGTCGTTTATGTAAATTATAAAAAGAATAGGGCCTAATACCGAACCCTGGGGAACGCCACTATTTACTTTGCACCAATCCGATTCTTCACCATTTATTACAACTCGTTGTTTACGGTCTGAGAGCCAATTTTCGAGCCATTTCAGAGTTTTTCCTGTTATGCCATGAGCTTTTATTTTGTCAATTAGTCTCTTTGTGGGGTACGGTATCGAAAGCTTTCTGAAAATCGAGATATATTATATCAACTGCTCTATCCTTATCATATGATTTGTAAACATCATTGAAGAAGTCGAGTAAGTTTGTTAAGCATGAACGTTTATTTCTAAAACCGTGCTGAGAATCTTTTATTAAATTATTTAATAAGGGAGGAGGAAGAAGAGAGGGAGGAGGAAGAAGAGAGAGAGGAGGAAGAAGAAAGAGGAGGAGGAAGAGAGGGAGGAGGAAGAGGTGTAATAATTAACAATAGGAAGAGGAGAGGGGCGAAGAGAGGGAGTTCAAAAAGTGATTGATAAGAGATTGGAAACTTTCAGTACGGTAGTAAGACATTCTTAGAAGGGATATATTTTAAGAAGTGGGAAATTATAAGTTCCGGGAAATTCTAGTAGTGGGGAATTCTAAGTAGTGGGGAATTCTAAGAAGTGGGGAATTCTAAGAAGTGGGAAATTTTAGGTACGGGAAATCTAAGAAGTATGACATTTTGAGTAGTGGGCAATTCTAAGTAGTGGGAAATTCTAAGAAGTAGGACATTCTAAGTAGTGGGGATGTTTAAAAAATGAGAAATTCTACTGTACGTATTAGGAAATTCTAACTAAAAGAGAATTTTGAGTAGAGTGAGGTCCAACACTAAAAGGAAATTCTAAGTAGTGAGACTATCAAAGTAGTAGGGTGAACAAAACAGTAGGGACATTTTAAAGTAGTGAGATGATCAAAGTAGTGGGGTGATCATAGCAAAGCAGTAGTACTTAAAAACACACCACAACCCATACAAAACGATAAGCTGGATACGTTACATGGAGCTGAAGGTTAGGGCGTTTACAGCAACTTATTTCGGCACTCTGGTTTGACAGCTTCGGAAGTAAAATATTATACGCATGTTGTCACTATAATAAATATATACAGTAAGTAATCAAACTTTAGTCGTCTGTACCAATACAAAGACGGAATTACAAAGTGAATGTGCCGATCAAAATATACCCTAAGCTACTCATCAAATGTTACGGTACTGATCACAAGTAGCCGATCTAAAGTTACAGAACACAAGATACCGATCAACAGTTGCGAGATCAAAAGTTACCGATCTAAAGTTACCGATCAAAATGGTCCAAATCAAAAGTTATGCTAACAAATTGACGATCAAATATTGCCCGTCAAAAAAAAATCCAGAAAAACTGAGAGTGTGACTCCGCGAAAGAAAGTGGTATTACCGAGATGAAAAGGAAAAATAACCTGAATAGATGTCTTCTAATGGTGGGGGTACGAGAGTGGAAGTGTTGTATGGTGGTGAAAAGGCCATTACAAGGCATACAGGAAGGGATGAGAGAGAGAGAGATAGAGAGAGATAGAGAGAGAGAGAGAGAGAGAGAGAGAGAGAGAGAGAGAGAGAGAGAGAGAGAGAGAGAGAGAGAGAGAGAGAGGAAAGAGATGATGTAAGGAGAGGATAGGGGAAGGAGAGGAGAGGACAAATATGAGAAAAGAAGGAGAGGAGAGAAGAAAATGAGGAGAGGAGGAGAGAAGAAGATTAGAAGAGGAAGGGGAGGAGAGGAGAGAAGAAGATGAGAAGAAGAGGAGAGGAGAGAAGAAGATAAGAAGAGGAGAGGAGAGAAGATGATATAAGGAGGAGAGGAGAGAGAGAGAGAGATGAGAAGAGGAGAGACAAACTGAAAAGAAAGAAGAGGGGAAGAGTTAAGGAAAGGAGACGCGATGATGAGAGGAGAGAGACGAAACAGGAAGAAACAAAAGAAGAGAAGAAGAGAAAGGAATAAATGGAAGGGAAGAAGACAGCCGAAACTAAAAGAATGCGAGAGGAAAGGAGGGCAGAGGATACAAGACGAAGGGAAAGGCAGATAAAAAGGTATAAGAAAAGAGGAAAGAAGAAAGCAGGAGAGAGAGAGAGAGAAGCAGGCTTAACTCTTAACCTAATCAACCGGAAGCAGTATCTAAGCATTAACCTGGTTGGCGGAAAACCTTTACGCTATTTATCCCAATTCTATCGTCAATGAAATTATTTCTGTATTATTTTGTTGAGGGGAGTTTTTCCGGAGTCCTTTCTCCTTTATGTTTAGCCCCATTAGCTTTGAGATTTTAAGACATTTGCCCCATTAGTTTGTCAATTTTAAGACGTTTCGTGCAATTAAGGTGTCAATATTTTCCTAACGAGTGATAGCAAGGCTGTAATTTAGAAGGAACTGTTTTTTGGCCAGGGCATTTTGCGATCGAAAAATGCACAGATTTATCTCGAAGGGGAGTATTAGGGGTATCTTTCTAAGCTTGACGGATGTCTTGGGAGGAAAATAAGAAATAATAATATATATATAAATAAATAAACAAATATATACACATTTTCCCGTAAGAGTAATCACTCCTAAACTAATATTATACTAATGTAAGAAATTAATAAGTATTAATTGTCATATGCTCAAAGTGGATATCACAGGAGAGCTATCATCGTCAACATTCGATGGTCAACATTTTTCCGGCTACATTTCTGAGTTAGTTTGCACTGGTAACTAAAATACACTGAAGATAGATTACATTAGGGGATATATATTATTAAAAACAAAAAAAATCAAATGCTGCCAGACCAGTGTTGATCAAAAGTTGAGGGAAAGCTGCTAATATATACCAGCTTTAAGACGTTTAGCTTAGTCTCTGGACTGAAAGATTATTCTTAAGCTGATTAACATCATCTAATTTTAACCAGAAGAAATACTTGATTGTGGTCGGATTAAAAAAAGTGACAATATTACTTTTTGCAATACATTAGCATAATTACAATAAAGCGAGAGTGAAGTTAATAATTAGGAACATCACACAATTATGACCCCACACCTTCCTCCCGATCCAGTGGTCTAATGATCTTAACCAGGTAATTACTGGAGACTTAGTGGGAGGTCTGAATCCCCTTAATTACCTGCCCCTCCGTTACAATAGCCAGGCAGTTTGGGAAGGATAAGCTACTGAAATCTGTTTGTGGTTAATATTGAAGAGAATTGGTAGGGTGGTGGTGGTTCTGCTTGTTTGTGGTATTTGTTGAAATTATGGTTAAGAATAGATGCATGCACAGGGTCCAGTTATTACACTAGTTCGAGCTATTAGAATTATATTTAATTGTATTATAAGACAGGACCTTGGCTCGGTGGTCTTAGGTGCTAGGTCCCACCCTAGGCCACAGGAGATGGTGCCCGCTTAGCTGATGATTCATCTTGGTATGGAAAGCTGCAATTCAAGCTGTGACACTGTCCTAGCCAACAAAGGTGGGGTCAGGAACCTCACAAGTGTATGGCATTCTGATGGTGTCAGAAGTGCAGAGCTGGGTGACCCACAAACAGCCTGTCGGTATCGCAGTTAACTCGGTTGCGGTGTCTGTAGAAGTTACAGGGGTGTTTGTATGACATGCTGGGTCTGGTTCACAGGTGGTTCGACTGTGAAAGAAGTTCCGTTTAGCAATATGGAAGTGCTGGTAAATTATGCAGCGTTGCTGTTTGTTAAAGTAGCTGGGGCCTGAGGTGGTAAGCCATTCAGTCCGAGACGCAATTCTGCTGGTGAGTCCCGTAGGCACTACCTGCCCAGTGTTTTCGTTAAAGTTCTTTAAAAACGTTTAGCAGTGGTGTTGATATTCTATCTACTGTATGTTGGTGTTCAAACCTCAGCCAGGTAGTCGTAGTTTTTGGGTTAGGAACCTGTGGCAGCGCAGTGCGGGGCAAAGTCGAGAAGCGCGCTGCTGATGTACTGCTCTTCATTTGGGCTGGTCGGTGGTGTTCTAGGAACACATTTTGTTGATATCCACTTCTTTGATGATGTGGGCCACAATGGTTAATTTACTTTCTACTGGTATATCAATGGTATTATTGGTTGTGATGATAAAGATGTAGTGCACTGGTTGAAGTTGTAATAGTAGTGATGGTGTTGTTTGTAGTAACAGCAGTGGTGGGGAGACAGAAGGGGGGTCTGCATCCCCTTATTACCCGGCCCCTTCAGTTACCTGTACAATAGCCTGCAGGAGGCGATTGGGAAGGGAGGCAGGAAGTAGGAACAAGCTGCTGGAATCCGTTTGTGGTTAATATTGAGTTAGTAGTGGTGGTGGTGGTTGAAGTAGTGGTTGATGTTGTGGTCGTTGGAGTGGTAGTTACGGTAGTAATAGTAATAGTAGTGATAGTGGTGTTAAGAATGAGGGGGTCTGAATCCCTCGAATGACCTGTAGCTCCTCTTTGTTACAATAACCAGACTGGTGTTGGGGGGGGGGGGGGGAATAGTAAACTACGGTAATCCATTTGTGATTATTGGTGTGGATTGGTGGGGTGGGGGTGGATTGTGTGGTAGGTAATGTGGTGGTGGTTGAGGGTGTCATTGTGGTGGTAGTTGTAGTTGTGTTGTGCAGATTGTAGTTATGGTGGAGGTACTATTGATTGGGGTTATAAGGGTTGTGGTGGTAGTGACATTGTTGGAGTGGTAGTGGTAGTTGGAGTGGTAGTGGCAGACTGGTAGTACTAGTAGTAGTAATACTGGTGGTGTTCAGATTAGGGGGGGACTTAATTACCTTCCCCTCTGCCTTAATAAGCGGTCGGTTTGGAAGGGAGGCAGGAATAAGCTGCTGGATTCCGTGTGTGGTTAATATAGATGTGGTTGTGGTTGTGGTATTAATAGCTATGAAGGTTGTGGTGGTGGGGATTGTATTAGGGATGGTGGTTTTGGAGGAGAAAGTAGTTATAAGTAGTAGTGTTGGAGGTGGAAGGAAGTTTATTTTCATTGATTTATATATATTTTATTTATTTATTTTTGTGTTGTCTTTTTTTTCCCTACTAATTGCCTCTCCCTCTCTTAATTACTTAGCTATTACGAAGATTTTGCAGCAAAATATATTATTAATGCTGAAACCCTAGAAATCGTGTGATGCAGAAACAGTGCCTTTGACATGCTTTCCAATTAACTAACGAGAAATGAGGTGCTAAGGAATTCAATTTACCATCAGCTGAAATTAAACCAACTAGTGAATGATAATGATAATATAGGTATACCCTGTTCCAAATAGGTAGGCCAGAAATCGTGAACCCTAACCTCTGTAACTCAAAAAGGGCTAGAGCAAATGGGCTGTACATTCCAGGGCAAGGAACATCCATATTTTCAAGAAAAAATTGGATAAAAAGTAGACTGAGAGACGGGACAACACGAGCTTAGCTCAACTCCTGTAAACTACAATTAGGTAAATACAATTAGGTAAATACCTATTCCCTAACTGACTGTTCCCAAATGGTATAAACATTAGCTCGATTGCTCTAGTCGTTTGTGAGTTATAGAGGTCAATGTTCAAGAGTTTGGACATACTTACTTGAAACAGGGTATAGGAGATGTAGTAGATTATGGTGGTGGTGGTGATTATGGTAGTGTTGGTGATGGTGGTGGTGGAAGTTGGTGAGATAAACAATAGAAGGGTGACAGTGGTGATTATGGTGGTGGTGATGGTAGTGGCGGTGGTAGTGATTATGGTAGTGTTGATGGTGGTGGTGGAAGTTGGTGAGATAAACAATAGAAGGGTGACAGTGGTGATTATGGTGGTGGTGATGGTAGTGGCGGTGGTGGTGGTGATTATGGTAGTGTTGGTGATGGTGGTGGTGGAAGTTGGTGAGATAAACAATAGAAGGGTGACAGTGGTGATTATGGTGGTGGTGATGGTAGTGGCGGTGGTGGTGGTGATTATGGTAGTGTTGGTGATGGTGGTGGTGGAAGTTGGTGAGATAAACAATAGAAGGGGTGACAGTGGTGATTATGGTGGTGGTGATGGTAGTGGCGGTGGTGGTGGTGATTATGGTAGTGTTGGTGATGGTGGTGGTGGAAGTTGGTGAGATATAGAAGGGTGACAGTGGTGATTATGGTGGTGGTGATGGTAGTGGCGGTGGTGGTGGTGATTATGGTAGTGTTGGTGATGGTGGTGGTGGAAGTTGGTGAGATAAACAATAGAAGGGTGACAGTGGTGATTATGGTGGTGGTGATGGTAGTGGCGGTGGTGGTGGTGATTGGTAGTGTTGGTGATGGTGGTGGTGGAAGTTGGTGAGATGAAGGGTGACAGTGGTGGTGGTGGTGGTGATGGTAGTGGCGGTGGTGGTGGTGATTATGGTAGTGTTGGTGATGGTGGTGGTGGAAGTTGGTGAGATAAACAATAGAAGGGTGACAGTGGTGATTATGGTGGTGGTGATGGTAGTGGCGGTGGTGGTGGTGATTATGGTAGTGTTGGTGATGGTGGTGGTGGTGAGATAAACAATAGAAGGGTGACAGTGGTGATTATGGTGGTGGTGATGGTAGTGGCGGTGGTGGTGGTGATTATGGTAGTGTTGGTGATGTGGTGGTGGAAGTTGGGTGGTGGTAAACAATAGAAGGGTGACAGTGGTGATTATGGTGGTGGTGATGGTAGTGGCGGTGGTGATTATGGTAGTGTTGGTGATGTGGTGGTGGAAGTTGGTGAGATCGCCTAACAGTAAAATAGGTCTATGACAGGGTAAAAAGGTTACTCGTGACCTCATCCCTTTACTACTACAACAACACAAAAAAAATATAGAATGGTGACAGTGGTGATTATGGTGGTGGTGGTGGTGGTGGTGGTGGTGGTGGTAGTGTTAGTGATTATGGTGGTGGTGGTGGTAGTGGTAGTGATTATGGTGGTGGTGGTGGTAATGGTAGTGGTGGTGGTGATGGTAGATGTGGAAGTTGGTAAGGTAAACAATAAACAGTGATGACACCAGCGGAAATAGCCACCAGGTTTGATATGTTATTAAGGGCCACCTAGTCAGACTAATTGGCAAGTGAAGGGTATTAGACCGTTGATTACATCGAAGCTAAAGTCCTATTATAAATAGACGATCACACCCAGCCTTAAGGGGGGATGGGCGTATTTATTTGCTCATTTATGAATCTTTTTATTATTATTTTCAGTTTCCTCCCTAGACCTCCATCAAGCTTAAAATAACACACCCCAAGACCCTCCTTCAAGATTAATTTGTATATGTTTCGGTAGAAAAAGCCGGGACAAAATATGAAAATAAAAATATAATAATAATAATAATAATAATACGGCACAAATATAAAACAAAAAATCACCAATAATAATTATACCAAATATCATAATAACCCACAAGACGTCGGACCAGATCTGTGTTTAAAAGTTACACAATATATAGGAATGGGAAACAGAAAGGGAAAATAAGAATGGAGTTAAAGCATTGCAGAATCGCACCGCAATCTAACCCCACATTTCGTCTCACACATTATTATACACTTTGGTCTTTGCGTATTTCTGCGTATTTGTGTATTTCTTCTAGTTATGATACAAAAATATATATGGCGAAAAAGTGAAATAAAATGATCGAATACGAGACACAGTAAAATAATGTAAATCGAAGCTATTCCTTTGACCACGAAAATACACCCAAATATATGCCGATATTTAAATCGAACCTATTTCTTTTAACACGGAATTACACAAAAATAAATGTAGTTATATAAATCGAAGCTATTTCTCTTACCACGAAATCACACACAAATATATGCGGTTATATAAATCGATGCTATTTCTTTTACCCCCGAAATTACACAAAAATATATATCGTTATATAAATCGAAGGTATTCCTTTAACCACGGAATTCCACAAAACAATTTGCCGTTATTTGCATTTCTATCTCTCGCTGGATCTGCCAACAAAATCCCTCCCTACCAAACTGAGCTCCCCCGAGAGACCCATGAAGGCAGTAGAGATAAATATTGGCTTTATAGATCATCCGCCATCTTTGTTATCTATCATCCACCACTTCATTAATCCTTTGGAGATTATGAAGCATTTTACATAAGAACATAAGAACATAAGAAAATGGGAGTCTGCAGAAAGCCGATTGGCCTAAGCAAGGCAGATCCCTGTCCCACACAACCCCAATTCATTACAAAGCCCAATTATAGGCTTCACACTCTAATACCCTGAGGATCATCTTACCAAAACGGTTAGAGATTAACGCAGGATTATGGAGGTCTGCAGAGCGCTGATTGGCCCAACCCGGCTGATCCCCCTTCACACCCAACTCTTCTCGTCCATATGCTTATCCAATTTTATCTTAAAGCTCCCTACAGTTTTAGATCCCACTATAGCACTTGGTAGTCCATTCCACCCGTCTACAACTCTGTTACCAAACCAATATTTGCCTATATCTTTTCTGAAACGAAATTTATCTAATTTGAAACCATTGGTACGAGTTCTTTCGCTATCACTGAGCTTTAGTACATTTGCCATGTCCCCTTTGTTAATCCCACTAACCCACTTGAACACCTCTATCATATCCCCTCTAACTCTGCGTCTCTCTAACGAATGTAAACCTAATTTCTTCAACCTTTCTTCATACGAAAGATTTCTAATATTATGGATCATTTTTGTCATTCTACGCTGTACTCTCTCCAATGAATCTATGTCCATTCTGTAATAAGGACACCAAAATTGGACAGCATAATCCATATGGGGTCTCACTAATGACAAGTAAAGTTTTAAGATAACATCAGCAGTTCTGTTACTCACACTCCTAGAGATGAACCCGAGAATCCTGTTTGCCTTATTACGAACGCTTATACACTGTTTTCTAGGCTTCAAATCATTGCTAACAAACACACCTAGATCTTTCTCGCAGTCTGAATTTTCTAATTCTAAATTAGCTAGTTTATATTTAACATTTGTTTGCATCTTCCCTATCTTTAATACCTTGCATTTGTCAATGTTAAACTTCATCTGCCAATTTACTGACCATTCATGTAAGGTATCTAGATCCCTTTGGAGGCACTCTATATCGCTATCTGAATCAATTGATCTCCCTATTTTAGTATCGTCTGCGAATTTACTTATCCTACTAGTTATACCTAAATCTAGGTCATTTATGTATATAAGAAACAACAGGGGACCTAATACCGATCCCTGGGGGACACCACTTTTGACTGCTCCCCATTCTGACTTGGTACCATTTATGCTGACTCTCTGCTTCCTACCAATTAGCCATGACCTAATCCATCCTAACAACGCCCCACCTATTCCATGTGCCTCAACCTTTCTCATCAATCTCTCATGAGGGACTCTGTCGAAAGCTTTACTGAAATCTAAATATATAATATCATATGACTTGTCATTATCTACTGCTTCATATACCTCTGAGAAAAAACTAAGCAAATTAGTAAGGCAAGACCGTCCCTGAGTGAATCCATGCTGAGAAGAATTGATTAAGTTAAATGTTTCTAAGTGGTTTCTCATTTTCCTAGCAATAATTGACTCTAGTAGTTTTCCTATGATTGAAGTGAGACTAATGGGACGGTAATTGGATGCTATTGATTTATCACCTTTTTTGAAGATCGGAACTACATTTGCAAGCTTCCAAGCTTCTGGAACTATACCTGTTTCTAATGACTTGTTATATAGAAATGTTAATGGATAACTTAACTCATCTCTGCATTCTTTTAATACTCTAGCATATACCTCATCAGGACCAGGCGATTTATGAGGTTTCAGTCTGTCAATATCCTTAACCACATCATTTCTACTTATAGTAACCGTACTTCACCTATTTTCTATACTATCGCTGTATACCTTACGGACTTCTGGAAACTGTGCCAAATTTTCATTAGTGAAAACGGAAAGAAATTGACTATTTAATGTACTATTTAATGTACTGCACATACAGTATAATCTAGCTATCATTAGACGATTGTATACAGTTAAGCAAGAATCTATGGGAATGATAAGGGTAAAAACTGTCTCATTTAACCCTCTGACTTCCATTTAACCTTCCTATAATCGTCTAATAATAGCCAAATAACATAAAAGAAATGCGTAATCGGATCTTGAAAGGTTTGATGTGAAGTAATTTCCACTATATTATGGCTAGAATTCGACGATTATGTTCAGCTTATAGGAGTCCTCTAGGCGGCATACGCCATGCACTATAATCAAGGGGTCCCAAGTAAAGGAAAGTGACGGGTGGGGGGAGGGGGGTTCTTATATAGGATCAAAAGTTAATGGGATAGTTTCGGGTGGTAATGACAGTTACTTCAAATCTCATGAGTTATCTGGTTAAAACACACACACACACACACACACACACACACAACACACACACAACCACACACAACACACAAGCACAACACAACTCACAAACACACACACAACACACAAACACACACACAAACACAACACACAAACACAACACACACACACAACACACAACACACAACACACAACACACACACACACACACACACACACGGACACCCACACGGACACACACACAACACACCCAACACACACACACACACACACACACAACACACACACACACCACAATACACACACACACACACACACACACACACCACACACACACCACACACACAACACACACACACACCCCCCGTAGCCTAGTAGGTAGAGCTCTCGTCTCACATACGAGGGGTCGGGGGTTCAATCCCCCGGCCGGGCGGAGACAAATTGGGCTTGTCTCCTTTCATGTGTTAGCCTCAGTTCACCTAGCTGTAAATAGGTACCTGGAATAAGTGGACGACGTTGTGACGTCCCATCTGGGGTTGGCAAAAATGGTACAAGGCGAGATGGGTATCATATGGTTCACCTAAGCTGATGGCTACCTAAGCCTTCGGGCGAGACGGTACCGTCTATAGTGAGAATGGTACCATACAGATCCACCCTAAGCCTTCGTTTCCGATGTCGCCAATTGGCTAAAAATACAGACTACACACACATCCACAGCCATTCCAACGATACATATAACACCTACACATATAGGAGGCGGGAAATAACGAGCATGCTCACTCCCGCAATACAACTAGAGTAAGTACAACTAGAGTAAGTACACACCTGGATTCCTGGATTGTAGTTTAGGACCGAAGTCCTGGGCCACGCTGGTGCGCCGCCCTCAGTAGTTCCTCGCTCTGGTTTGATGTAGCAGGCTGTTTCCGTCGGACGTTTGGTAATAGTGTGGCAGCGATGGTTTGTCGGGTATTGTTCGTAGGAATTTGTCCAATCCAGTCTTGAAACTTAAGAGAGAGCCTGTGTGTTCTCTTAGTTTCTTGGGGAGACAGTTATATATCCTTGGACCGTGTACAGCCATTGAATTCTCTTTCAAGGTTTGTAAGCTCATCCTTGTTCTCACTAAACGCGGAATAGTGCACAATTTTCCTCTTCTACTGCTGTATGTCGTCCTAATTTCATCTTCGTTTTCCAGATTTGGTATCATTTCGTTAATTATTTTCCACACATACATTGCTACATATCTCTCCCTTCTTCTCTCCAATGAGTACATGTCTAAATGTTGTAGTCTCTGCCAGTAGTCCATGTTGTTCAGTTCTTCGATTCGGGCCGTGTACGTTCGTTGTACTGCCTCCAGTTTTCTGATTTGACCGATGTTTGTGGGGTTCCATAACTGGCAGCAGTATTCAACCAATGGTAGTATCAGGGCCCTGAATAATACTATTAATGCATGTGGTTCTCTTGTTTTGAATGTTCTAAAAATCCATCCCATATTCTTTCTGGCCTTCGCTACAGTATTATCAATATGATGGTCGAAGCTAGCGTCGTCGCTTATTGTTATTCCCAGATCCCGCAAGTGGTTGCTTTGGATTATAATTCCTCCTTCTGGTGTTGTATAGTCCTTGTCGGCCACTTCCTGCTTCGGGTGTCGATATCTCAATAACTCGAATTTTGTGCTATTGAATATCATATTATTCATTTCTGCCCAGTTATATATCGTCTTCAGGTTATCTTGTATAATTTTATAATCATCTTCCCTTCTCACAATGCCCAGGAGTCGAGTGTCGTCTGCGAATGAGGTTGTTTTACAGTACTGTATACTCTGGTCGATATCACTGATATATATGAGGAAAAGCAAGGGGCCAATCACCGACCCCTGTGCCACACCACTTCTCACTTCCGACTTCTTGGATTCGCTTCCTTCGACCATCACCGATTGACTTCTATTAGTGATAAAGCTCCCAATCCACTTGTGTAGCCTACCTCTAATCCCAATATGTTCCAGTTTTTGCAATAAGATCGAGTGGTCAACCTTGTCGAAAGCTTTAGAGAAGTCCAGGTAGATTGCATCTGCACCATCTCCATCCTCTAGAGCACTCAAAATATCCATCCTGTGTTGAAGAAGCTGCGACACGCACGATCTTCCGCTTCTAAATCCGTGTTGACCTTTGTTATAAAGCGATTGTTCCTCCAGATATTTGGTTACTTTTTTTACAACTATCCTCTCGAATATTTTAATTACGTGTGAAGTAAGAGCCACCGGTCTATAATTTTTTGGTTCCGTTCTCGGCCCACTTTTATAGATGGGTGATATTTGTCCGTGTTTTAAGAGACTAGGTATTTCCCCAGTATCCAGCGACTTTCTCCATATCATGTGCAGTGGTTTGGATATAATGGAGGCACACTGCTTCATGAGTATTGCTGGTATACAGTCTGGTCCTGCAGCGGCATATGTGTTGATTTCTCGTATGGATGTCTCTATATCTGTCCTATCGAACTCTACATCGCTCATTTGTGATTCTGCGGGCGGTGTTGTTGTATGCCACTGAGTCACTGTATCTAGTTTTGGTGTACTAAATACACACACATACTGGTGGTTAAGGGCTTCGCTCATTTTTTGTGGATCACTGGTGAGGTATCCATTGTACTTAAGTGGTCCTATGGTTGTTCGCATGCTTGCTTTTTTCTTGGCATACTTAAAAAAGTATTTTGGGTTCTTGTCAATGTTGTCCACAGCTCTCCGTTCCTCAGATTTTGCTTCTCTGTCGTACGACTGTGCGAGGTCTCTTTCGATACGTGCTAATTTTTGCTTTATCATATTCTCTTCTTCGCTTTCCACTAATCGTTTATTTAATTTTGTCCTCTTCCTCATCAGTATTTTCCTCTCTCTTGGGATTGTGTATTCTCGTGGTTGTCTCTTACTTGGGATATTCGCTACACATATGTTCAGGAGCTTGGAACTAAAATGTTGGTACATCTCGGTGCTTGTCCGTCCTTCCATCTCTCCATGCCAATCCGTATTGGATATTTCATTGTTGATGGTTTTCCAATCTATGTCATCCTGGAAAAAATTTAAGGATCGGAAGTGTTTTGTGTTCACCATAGATTTTTGTGGTTCTCGACTTGCTTGCAATGTTGTTTCAATCACCATAAGTCGGTGATCCGAGATATCTGTCTCTTCGAGCCTTATGTCGCTTATAATTTCTTCATCGTTGGTGAGAAATATGTCCAAAATATTGTTTCTTCTTGTTGCTAAATGTATTATCTGTTTCAGCATTAAGTCTTCCATCATTTTGAATAGTATATTAGCTTGTGATCGGTCTTCTGATGTTCCCCCATATATAGTTGACTCATTCCACTGTATATTTGGTAAATTGAAATCCCCATTAATCACTATTGTAGGTTCGGGATTTCCCAGTTTTCCTACTTCTGACTCGATAGTTTTGATAACCTCTGACATGTTTTCTGTTGAGCATCTTGGTGGTCTGTATACAGTAGCTAGTATCATTTTCCACTTCTTGATATATACAATAACGTATTCTATCTCTCCATTAGAGCCTGCAGCTATAATTTTTGCTTCTTTCGCTATGTCTTGGCGTATGTATATCAGTACTCCTCCTTTTTTTCTGTCGTTCGCTCTATCAGCACGATAAATTTCATAGCCTTCGATTTTTACTTCGGCATCTCTTATTTCACTTCGAAGATGGGATTCTGTGATACAAATTAGAGCACTATTATACTCAAAACCTATTTCTTCCAACATTTTAGTCTTATGTCGTTTTTTTCTCGGCATCAGGCCCTCAATATTGCAGCATATTATTGTTTGCATCCTTGCCTCCTTGTGTTTCTCTTTTACATTTTTCTGCTCTTGTGTATTTGTAACACTTTGTGCATTTTTCAAATGTTTAACATGTGTTTCATTGGTGCTATTAGTTAGACCTAGTTTTTTGTGATTGCTTCTGTTCCTTCATCCACCCAGCGCATCGTTCGGCGAATGACACTGAGCTTGGCTGATATGAATGTTGGGCATTTCGTATTGAACGAGGAATGTCCAGTTTCCTCTCTTCCGCTGACTGTGCAGTGATGACAAATCAACCGTTCCTTGTTTGTGCAGTTATCGGACATGTGCTTCTGAGTGCAGTGGCCACAAATTGGCTCCTTTGCATGGCAGCGAGTTGTTTTATGGCCATATCCGATGCAATTTTCGCATCGTTGCACCCAGTAGTGATCATACACCCTACACCGCGAAAGATGTAAGTATACACGGTTTCCATTGTTCTCAATTGCTTTCCTGATGCGTGGCGATACAGAGACAACGGCAGTTTTGAAACCGGATGTGCTGGGTTTGGTAAACAGCAGTTTCATATCATTGTCTTGTTCCATCAGATCTGCTATATGTTCGTTTTTTTCTTGAAGTGACTGAATAATTTGTGAATCCTCAATGATATCTGGTACAAATACAATAGAAATTTTGGGGTTCAGTTTAATCTCACTAGCAATCTGGTGTGTATCAGCTAGTTGATCAGTTGCTTCCAGTGCTTCGACTGCTCGATCCTTCGCTGTTTTCGTAGGGAACACTAGTTTCACCGATTTCTGTTGAGTAGTCTTCATCGATACCGTTGGTATATTTTTTAGGGCAGAGATTATTTCTTTATTGTTTGAAGGGGTCGTTCCATCCTTCGGTTTTATAAATACAGCATGTTGGTTATGGTTTACTTTGGCAATGGCGTCAGCATACGATATTTCCTCTCTTACAACATCTGAGCATTGCTTCTGTTTAGTTTCACTGTTGTTCGTCATTTTCCTAGCCAACTGGGCGACTTCTGACCTTAGTTCAGTGCTTGCGGTCGTTAGTCCAGTCCATCGTTGTTCGTTATCACACGGTGTGTTGACCTGCTTCACTGCTTCACCACTGGTACTGCCATTGGATGACTCACCAGTGGTTTGCCGATTGTTGTTTATCCATTGTACTAGTTGCTGGTAGTTGTCGGTGTTTAATTTCACACAAGTTTCACATGCATATACTATCCTAGAGGTAAAGTACTTTATCGCCATGTAGTCGGGCATCCCGGCGCACTCGAGGTGAAATAAGCCATTGCATTGTCCGCATTTCACAGCAGCTGTTAGTAAACTCTCTGAACATTTTCCACACTGTTTGTTGCTTGGAATCTCACTTCTAGAAGGGATCAGTTTATCCATTATTATGTACAGTAGTCTGTACTAGTTTGTGGTGCCCCACCACTTGCTCAGCGCACCATAGGCCTAATCACAGATGAACACTGTTTTTAGTCAAGCACCACACGGTTGATTCACGGAGCTCGCGCAGGCACGTCCACACTCCACCGAGTCTCAAAAAAAAAAAAAAAAAAACCACACACACACACACACACCGAACAGACTGGACAGATCGTCTAGTATTAGTTAGGTGGCCACTGACAGATCCCAAGGTTAAGGCCTTGGGTTAACATTCCACACTGATATTTGGTATTGATAAATACTAGGGGGCATAGATATAAGCTAATGAAAGGAAGATGCAAAGGAGATGTTAGCAAGTATAGTTTCCCTTACAGAAGTATAAGTAAATGGAATCAGTTGGAAGAGGAAGTGGTGTGTGCCAAAAACATTAATATTTTTAAGGCAAAGTTAGATAATTGTAACTCAGGAAGTGGGACAATACGAGCCTAAAAAGCTCAACTCCTGTATACTACAAATAGGTAAATACACTGAAAAAACCCATTACAAAGGTTAAGTAGGCTAACCAAGGAACCAGCCACAAATGTTATGCTTTGGAGTTAATGCCATTTTAATTAGTGGACGAAAAGTGTTATGCCTACGGTGGTGTTGCGCAGGATAAGAAGACTACAACCACAAACAAAACAGACAAAATTGGCAGCCTTTTCTGGCCAGGTTTCATGATTTCTGGAGAAAAGGAGACCTATTCTTCTGTACACGTAGTCAGTTGGGAGTGATGTATCGCAACCATACACCTTTCTCCTGATCTCTGTTTTTTTATTAACGTGCCCTTTCCTTCATTCCCTGCTCTTTTATAGACCAACGAAGGATTTCCAGCTGTATTTTCCATTTCCCGTGCCCACCCCTGCCAGTTCCCACTCCAGCCCTCTTCACACACACATCACCGCCAATGAACACCTCAAATCAGCCTAGTGTTGGACAGGCAATTGACGATGGTTCAAGTCAAAATGGCCTCACTCCATAGTCTATCCTCACTCCTAAGAGGCCTCCACAACCCAAATGGCTAGTCTCTCAACTTAATTTGGACCTAACCAAACCTAACTTAACCTAACCTACCCTCACCATACTAATCCTAACCTAAGCAAACCTAGATTGCTTAGGCCTATTACTGTGGTGTTTTTGGTTGTTTTCATTCTGGTTATGGCCGTTCTGACCAGCTCTAATGATCAGCGTAAGTGAGCATGGTGTTGTGCTAACAGTATACGATCATTTCAGGTCAAAACAGCGACAACCTAAACACATTTTCTGAACCAATTCTGAACTAGTCAAACTAACCTGCGTTAACAAATTCTAACCTATATTAAGCAGCATAGTCCTAATAGTATATGTGGGCATAATGGTTGTGACCGTCTAGGTGTGTGGTCGGCTTGAGCTGCTTCCCAATCGGATCCATGTATCACTAGACTAGATAAAGTCAGCCTAATGTTGGACTTGTAGTTTACGATAATGAAACTCCGCCAATGGCAGGTCCAAATTGGAGTCTTCTGCTCTCCTCACAGCAGATTGCAAAACCATGTCCCCTTCAATGTCTCGCCTGTTAACTCTTGGGGGAAGGTGTCCCGTGGTGTATTGGATAGCATGTTCGGTTCACAGCCGAAAGGATCAGGGTTCAACTCCCAAGCAGGCAAAAACATGTGTGCAAGTCTCTTAAAATACACATTGTGCATAAATTGGAACCTCATATTAACGAACAGTTGTGAAGCCTCATATGGGGTTGGCGATCAATACAACATTGCTTGCAACACTGAACTGGGTCCCTTTAGTACCTGGAAGGGTAATCGCTCAAATCAACCCAACCTTCGAATCCCAGATGTCACCAACACATAGACGGGGTTGGTGTGTGTCCTGACTATCCTTCAGCGATAATCTCATGGAGTGTTACTCAACACACTTTTCCTCCATGGTGATCAGTTTCAATCAGACGTTAATGGAGTACCTATGATGTAAATATCTGTTTCAGCACTATTCAAATATAAATTTGATAGTTCGTTTCTTTCCTATTTATTATTTTGTCATGTCAAATTAAGATGATTTTTAAACCATTATTTAGCCATATAGAAATACGTACACAAAGTACATTATATAAACAAATAATACTAAAATATTCCCAGTCGAGCTTTTTGAGAGTGAACTCCATTAAATAAGCACCTAATGTATAGTTACTAATATGTTGCACACATACAAGTGCAGCCGTGTCATGAGATAAAATTTCAGATACATAAAAATTGGCCAAACAATAAAGTATCCAGGTTTTTGTATTTACTTACTGACCATCCATCTAAAGACATACATATTTGTCATAAAATCACCCACACACAAACACCCACACACTTTGACAGGTAATATGAACTTTCAAAAATACTATTGGCAACCAATTTTTCTCAGCCCCATGTTTGTAACATAATATTCATGTAACTCTTTATTGATATTTTAACAATAAATATTTTTCAGAGCCAACTTGAATGCTGTGGTTTGTTGGGTTTTAATATGAAGTGGAGGATTATTCCACACTATTACAATTTGGTATTTTGTAGAGGACTGACTTTGTGTTGTTCTCAGAAATGGCAATTCCAGGTTTTTTGATGTACCGCAAGTTATAGCTAGTATTATTCCTGTAAGTAAAAACAACTCTAGGTTAAAATAACAGCCATTCTGCATTTCATATTACACTGGTAATTATTTTGAAGATTTGTTTCGGTTTAGGATGGATAAAATGCTGTTAAAGGGTTATTTAATATAGTTTTAGCCCTTATTTTGTCCTAATATAAATCAACAGATGAATTCAATAAATCAGTGTTAGCTATTTAAAAAGAAACGTACGGTACTAAAGGGGTTTATAGACAAATTATCAATAGAAAGAATAAAGAAATGGAAACAAATATATATGCACCAAAAATATAGAACGAAATACAAAGCACGACTGAACAAATTTCCATATTGCAGCCCACAGCAACGTGAGATTACCCTGCGTGTGTGTGTGTGTTGTGTTGTGTTGTGTTGTGTTGTGTGTGTGTGTGTGTGTGTGTGTTGTGTTGTGTTGTGTTGTGTTGTGTTGTGTTGTGTTGTGTTGTGTTGTGTGTGTGTGGGTGTGTGGTGTTGTGTGTGTGTGTCTGTGTGTGTGTATGTGAGTGTGTGTGTCTGTGTGTGTGTATGTGAGTGTGTGTGTGTGGTGTGTGTGTATGTGTGCATGAGCGTTTGTGTGTGTATGTCTGTGTGTGTGTGTGTGTGTGCGTGTATGTGTGAATGAGCGTTTGTGTGAATGTGCGCATGTGTGTGTGCGTGTGTGTTCCCTTCCCCCAATGTTCCGTCCCAACGCGTTTAACTCTTTGCTTTCATCGCCTTTTAAATCTTAAGGGGAGACTGACCGTTTGTTTGGTCTATTAAATAATTTATTCATATATTTTTTGTTTCCTCCCTAGACCTCCATCAAGCTTAGAAAAACACCCCCTAGTCCCCCCTTCAAGATAATTTTGTACATTTTTCGGTAGGAAAATTTCCCGGCCGAAGGCCGGTTCCTCTTAAAATTGCAGGCTCGCTATCGCTCGCCAGGAAATAATCGACACCTACATGGCACAAAAGGTCTAAAAATTGACAACGAAATGGAGCGAAAGGTGGTAAAATCGCCAAACTAATGGGCCGAACGTCTTATAATCTCACAACTAGTGGGGCTAAACATTAGGGAGAAGGGGGTCCAGAAAAACGGTCTGCCTCCCCTTAATCTAGCCTTCATTTGACTATTTCCTGCAGCTTCGGAAGGATTGCTGTGGATTTAAAAGGGGTAAAACTCAATTAACTCTCACCAAAAAATAGCTTCATATTGGCAAGAGAAACTCGAAAGAACGCATGACATTTTGCTCGAATACTGAAGCTCCTTTTCACACATTTTTCGTCTCGATAATTGCGAAAAGCGAATTTGAAAACATACAGATGGCGGCGTCTAAATTTGAAAACATACGGATGGCGTCTAAATTTGAAAACATACGGATGGCGTCTAAATTTGAAAACATACGGATGGCGTCTAAATTTGAAAACATACGGATGGCATCTAAATTTGAAAACATACGGATGGCGTCTCAATTTGAAAACATACAGATGGCGTCTAAATTTGAAAACATACGGATGGCGTCTCAATTTGAAAACATACGGATGGCATCTAAATTTGAAAACATACGGATGGCGTCTAAATTTGAAAACATACGGATGGCATCTAAATTTGAAAACATACGGATGGCGTCTCAATTTGAAAACATACAGATGGCGTCTAAATTTGAAAACATACGGATGGCGTCTAAATTTGAAAACATATGGATGGCGTCTAAATTTGAAACCATACGGATGGCGTCTAAATTTGAAACCATACGGATGGCGTCTAAATTTGAAACCATACGGATGGCGTCTAAATTTGAAAACATACGGATGGCGTCTAAATTTGAAAATATACGGATGGCGTCTAAATTTGAAACCATACGGACGGCGTCTAAATTTGAAAACATACGGATGGCGTCTAAATTTGAAACCATACGGATGGCGTCTAAATTTGAAACCATACGGATGGCGTCTAAATTTGAAACCATACGGATGGCGGCGTCTAAATTTGTTCTTATTATTCTACTTAGCATTATATAGTTTACTTAATTTAGGAAAGATCTGTTAGTCAAAATTATATACTTAATAGAGATACTTAATTATATACTTAATAGAGATACTTAATTATATACTTAATAGAGATACTTAATTATATACTTAATAGAGATACTTAATTATATACTTAATAGAGATACTTATTATATACTTAATAGAGATACTTAATTATATACTTAATAGAGATACTTAATTATATACTTAATAGAGATACTTAATTATATACTTAATAGAGATACTTAATTATATACTTAATAGAGATACTTAATTATATACTTAATAGAGATACTTAATTATATACTTAATAGAGATACTTAATGGACACTTAATTAATACTTAAGTATCTTTATACATTTATCGATTTATAGCCAATTCAATTCAAATCTCCCTTCAAGTGCCCGGAATCCACAAGGGCCCATCAACCGCTTTCACTCTCTTAAGGGGAGGTTTCTAGTTTGTTTCCTACTCCTCCAGCAATCTTAAAATTTCACCCCCTTGACCCCCTTTCAAGATAAATTTGTACATTTTTCGGTAGAAAAATGACCCCGGCCGAAGGCCGATTACTCTAAAATTACAGGCTCGCTATTGCTCGCCAGGATAAAATCGACACCTAAATGGCACGAAAGGTCTTAAAATTGACAGAATGGGGCGGAAATTCTTAAAAATCACCAAACTAATGGGGAAAATGTCTTAAAATCTCAAAAGCAATGGGGCTAGACATGAGGGAGAAAGGGGTCAAGTAAAAAGTCCCTCAAGTGGAAATCTCCCCTTAACTCTTGCCCCCTTACCACGCAGCGCACCACCTAGGGGACTCTAGCTTCGGTACTCATCATAAGCTCCAGTCTAGTCATGAAAGCCCTAACCCCTTCTGTACCGGCGACGTCTATTTATATAAATATTTAGACGATTGTATGCTGTTTAAGAAGGATCTATGGTAGTAAAAAGTGTTAAGTGAAATAGTTTGAAGCCTATTAATTATTGCAGGCTCTTTCTAAACTGAATAAAATTGTCAAATAGTAGCCAGAAGAATGCTCAAAGGACGTCACCAGTACTGAAAGGGTTAACTGTGCTAAGTTCTATATAAAGAAACCTGACAAGAACACTAGGCAGGTAGGGCCCTCAGAAACTGTGTCTCCCTAGCACTCAAGTGTCTTGGAACTGACAAGCTTCTATGGATTCAATAGTCTGTATGGACTCTGCAGCATTACAAAACATCACTGCATAACTAAACAGCAATATCTCATTAGCCCCACGACTTTGCTAACCAGAACCACTACAACAGAATCAAAAGGTTGTGTACGGCCTAAGTATCGCACAAGAACACTATCAGATTCCAGCTGCAAGGACACCGACCTAATCAACTACAACACCAACGAGCTATGGACGAACGCCAATCCCCCCCCCCCCGACTACCGCATCACAAGCAATAAACAGATAAAGCCACCCGTCATATCCAACTTACAATTTACGATAATGGTCATGTCCGAGTTAATGGCGACCCCCTGAGCCCTCATAACTGATTACCGAGTCAATTATCTGATAGGTGAGGGACCGGCCAGTCCACGCTAACCATTTCAATCAGACGTCAGCCTCACTAAAAGGGTTAATATAGGAATTTGTATGCATTGACCCGGTTGTAAGCAAACGGTGCGATTTAAGTGTATTTTTTTTTCTTGGAGAGCGATAGCGAACCTGCAATTAGGAGGATCCGGCCTTCGGGCCTTCGGCTGCGGCTTTATTCTACCGAAAAATGCGTAGATATACAGTATATAGAAGGGAGGTCTTGGGGGTATTTTCTTAAGTTTCATGGAGGTCTAGGGAGAAAAATAAAAAGAAGAACAATAAATAAATAAATAAATAAATACATAAATACAAATCTTCCTGTAATCCCCTTTCCACCCGATTTGACAGAAAATATGATCCACGGTTGTCGGAGAACTATTGACTTTGACTGTACCCTGACTTACGATAATGGAACTACGTCGATGGTAATGTGCGAATTTTTGGTCCTCCCCCTTACACCTACCCCCCTCTCCTAGCTCATTACAAGTTCATTATCTGATAGGCAAGGGCGATCAGTATGGGTTCTGGTTCATTTGCGAGTTTCGTTGTAGCTGTAGACCTCAATAGTTAGCAGAATCACCAGCTGAATTACGGTCGTAGGACATTTTTAAGTACATAAAACCCAATTAAACGTACTTTATAGAGCTGTAGATATCGACATTTAGCAGAATTACTAGCTGAAATACGGTCGTAGGAAATGTATATACATAAAACATAATTCAATATAATTTGTATCCATCATAAATCAACATTATTATTGCATTTCTATTTGCTAGCGATGCTTACTGCTCCAACTCTCTTTTAGCTTGAAATTGGCAAGGGGTCACTGTACTTCCCCGCCCACTACACTGCAAACATTGAAACACAGCTACTGACAAATGTTCGTGAACTATTGCGGTTTTCTTTATGCAAATATATCCATTTTGATTGATGTTCACATTAAATATGCTTTATATTACTAAATACACAATATGTACTTATACATATACAATATGTACTTATAAATACACAATATGTACTTATAAATATATAGTGATTTGATCTTAACATAGCAATATAAATGGAAAAATTTGCATAAAGAAAATTGCAAGAGCTCACGAACATTTGTTAGTAGCTGTACATATATACAATAGCTTTCTGGTATATACTGTATATGTATATATATATATATATATATATATATATATATATATATATATATATATATTCAAATTAGAACACAAACACGATTGAAGCGACTTTTATGTCTATCATTTAGTTACAATTAAACATTCAAATATTTAAGTGTATCTCTTATCACATCTACGTTAGGGTTATTCGATTTAGTTTAGGCTACTTGTTTTAAGACAGGTTCAATGTAAAGCAAGTTAGGCTTTTGTTAAGATTAGGGGGATAACTTATTTTCAATTAATATTATTTAGTTAGTTATTTTTCATTTATTTGTATTTATCTTATTAAAATACAGGTATTTTAAAAAAAATATATTATATTAATAATATTTCATCTATAGATTGTTTAGTTTGCTACATAGACCTCTATCATGCTTTAATAAACACCCCAAGACCCCCTTTCGAGATAAATTTGTCAGTAGAAAAATGACCCGACCGAAGGCCAATTCCAACTAAATTACAGGTTCGTTATCGCTCGCCAGGTAAAACATCGACACCTTAATGGCACGAAGTCTAAATATTGATATAGAAATGGGACGAAAGGTTTTAAAATCGCCAAACTAATAGGCCGAACGTCTTATATAATATGAAAACCAATAGAACTAAACATGAGGAAGAAGGCGGACCAAAAAAACGACCAATCTCCCCTCAAGCAATCCTGTCACCAAATGTATTTTATCTTCAGTTTAGAGTTTCCGATACCCGTGCAAAATAGGCCTCAAAATATTGCCAGAAAGATGCAGATATTAAGTTGGCGATAAAAGCTCTTGGGTGTGATAGAGGCTTTACCCATATACTATAGTCGCGATCGTCAGGGGGGGGGGGGGGTTTAAGGGGGGAGGGGTCGTTTTTCTGGTCCCCTTCTTCCTCATGTTTAACCCCATTATTTTTCAGATTTTATGACGTTAGGCACATTAGTTTGGCGATTTTAAAACCTTTCGTCCAATTTCTTTGTAAATATTAAGACTGTTCGTGTCATTCATAGGTGTTGATTTATTCCTGGCGAATCGGCCTTCGGCCGGGACATTTTTCTATCGAAAAATTTAAACATTTATCCTGAACGCGGGTCTTGGGGGTGTTTTTCTTTAAGCTTAATAAATATCTAGGGAGGAAACTAAATTATTTATAAATAAATACCGGTATATACATGAGCAAAACAAATGCTCATCCCCCCTTAATAATATTTGAAACATAATATATTAGTTGCGGATCGTAAGAGTGATTCAACTTATACCGTGCAATAACGTCGCAACACTATATATTTTCTGCGATCCAAGTGTCTTCAATATAAATGTTGCCTCAGATAAATTCAAAGGTAAACGAATGATTTCCGTCTCTTACATTTGAGCTGCCTGTCGTAAAGGGAAAAATATAATGCATTTCAATTTATAATCCCTCTCCCCCTTCCTCTTCCAATATCTCGTCTCTGTTCGTGTCCCTCTCAATACATAATTTTATTTCCAGTTTTCTCTTTTTAATTTCTTTACTTTGTCCTTTTACACTTTGGCGTCGCTCACTCCCTGCTAGCTATCTCGCTATTTGGTTTATCCTATTTATCTTGGTCTACTTGCACTCGCTATTGCTTGGCGTAAATAATATATATATATATATATATATATATATATATATATATATATATATATATATATATATATATATATATATATATATATATATATATATTCCCCATCTTCGACAATCTTAGCATAGCAATTCGATGATAATGAAATAATTGTAAACTAGCCTACAAAAATATATGCGTTTCTCAACCTATAATTTTAATTTGTGGTCAGGTATGTTGCACACTTATGCCTGTGAACGAATATATAATTACTGTACTTAATTAACAACTAACGGGCCCAGTAAGGGAGAATATAAACACAGGACATCCTCTCTCTTCCAACCTAAACAGTTCAAACACCTGTACCTTACTGTGATATGGGCTCGCTCTCGCTCTCGCTCTCTCTCTCTCTCTCTCTCTCTCTCTCTCTCTCTCTCTCTCGGTTTAACTTTGTAGCGATAATTCATAATTTACTTGAGTACAGTACGTTGAAGGGGATTTGGTACAAAGAGTTTGGTACCAGACTTGAGAGAGAGAGAGAGAGAGAGCGAGAGAGAGAGAGAGAGAGAGAGAGAGTGAGAGAGAGAGAGAGAGAGTGAGAGAGAGAGAGGATAGATAGATAGATAGAGAGAGAGAGAGAGAGAGAGTGAGAGTGAGAGAGAGATAGAGATTGAGAGAGAGAGGATAGAGAGAGAGAGAGAGTGTGAGATAGAGAGAGAGTTAAAATAAAGCACCTCGCTGCATGTTTACTGAATGTTTGGTGAAGTAGGCAATTTACGTCTAGAGCTTGCACGGCTCATAATTCTTACATATTTTTACCTGTTCCTCAGGATGTCTTCGCGAGGTTATTTTAAGGGGGGGTCACCGGGATTTTTTTCTCTTTCTCTTTCTCTCTCTTTGGCTTGTATCCATTCGGCCCCATTCAGCCTACTGTTTTAAGACGTTTACCCCCATCCAGGTGTCAATATTTTTCGATAGAAAAAAAATTCCGGCGAAGCCGGATTTCTCCATACAATGCTGGCTCGCTATCGCTCGCCAGGAAGAAATTAACACCTGGATGGGGGTAAACGTCTTAAAACAGTACGCTGAATGGGGCCGAATTGATACAAGCCAGAGAAAGAGAGAAAAGGAGAGAAAGATAAAAAAGCAGATGACCCCCCGCCCTTAATCATTCTAATTTTAAAGGTCAGAATATAGTGTACGCTCTAAGACACTAATTATGGTCTACTACGAACCCTCAAATAGCAGAAACGTACAGCCAAAATCAATAGTAATGTCGTGGATTTGGTTGAACACTTAACCCATTCAGTACCAGGGACGTCCTTTTGTTAACCCATTCAGTACCAGGGACGTCCTTTTGTTAACCCATTCAGTACCAGGGACGTCCTTTTGTTAACCCATTCAGTACCAGGGACGTCCTTTTGTTAACCCATTCAGTACCAGGGACGTCCTTTTGTTAACCCATTCAGTACCAGGGACGTCCTTTTGTTAACCCATTCAGTACCAGGGACGTCCTTTTGTTAACCCATTCAGTACCAGGGACGTCCTTTTGTTAACCCATTCAGTACCAGGGACGTCCTTTTGTTAACCCATTCAGTACCAGGGACGTCCTTTTGTTAACCCATTCAGTACCAGGGACGTCCTTTTGTTAACCCATTCAGTACCAGGGACGTCCTTTTGTTAACCCATTCAGTACCAGGGACGTCCTTTTGTTAACCCATTCAGTACCAGGGACGTCCTTTTGTTAACCCATTCAGTACCAGGGACGTCCTTTTGTTGAACACTAAACCCATTCAGTACCAGGGACGTCCTTTTGTTGAACACTTAACCCATTCAGTACCAGGGACGTCCTGTTCAGCATATTGTGGCACCTATTAGACGATGTTATTCGGCTTAGGAAGGACCTGTAGCAATGATAAGCCTTCAAACTATCTCGACCCACCCTTTTAACTACCACAGATCCTTCTTCAGCTGCATAATATCGTCTAAATATAGCCAGAACAAAAGATATCACACGTCGCTGGTACTCAAAGGGTTAACATTATCTATAGGTAGCGCCAGCGAACCTGACAATAATCTTGACACCTTAACTTCTTACAACTCGAAATGAATGAAAGCAATTGGGCTGACCTTTCTAGCATTTGGGAAGAGTACACCAGGAAATAGGTGTAGTTATTTACAGCCAGTTTGCTCTAGGCCCTTTTGAGTTACGAGGAGGTCAGGGATCGAAATGTTTGTCAAGTTCGTTGGCGCTACCTATAGGACGCGAGACAACTATACTCATTTGTTGTCCAGCTGACGGTAAATTGCCATGTGTTCAGCTTGATTATTCCGCTATTATGCTGGTTGTGTAGCGAAATGTGTTGTTAATTATAAAAACTTGGCACTAATATGAAGCAGAGACATTATTTGTATATTTATTTTTCCGTTAGTTATCGATAAATCAGTTAAGGGATCCAATTTACCGTCAGCTGAAATGAAACCGAGTATAGTTCTAGACAAGGGCTATTAGAAACGCATGAGGAATCTATATTATATTAATTTCACCACAACACCAAACACCTCCAAAATGAAATTAATGAAAGCATAATAAATTAAGTGATCCACCGGGATTCGAACCTGGGTTATCACACACATATTTTTAAACACTAACCATTACACCACCAAGACCGTTAATGGTTTATGCACACGCCTACGACTTATTATCCATTCTCGAATACTGGATATTAATCTAATCATGTTCATATTCCCAAACTCCATATAGCGGTAACTAAAACGGACTACTTGTGAGTTTCAAGCTATAGGGAAGTTAGAGCCGTAAACATCGAAACTTAGCAGAACTAGGGAAATAATGTGAGCTCATGGTGGATAGACAGATGTTTGCATTTGGATTTATGTATCGGTATATGCTCAAGAATCGTATTTTGGCCGGTAATTCTGCTAACTATTATTATTATTATTATTATTATTATTATTATTATTATTATTTATTGTCTACTGGTCCAACTTAATAATAGCCTGGAACTCGCAAGTGGTCAATTACACTATGTATGAGCAAGTCTGTCGGAGAACTATTGATTGTGAATGTACAGAATTGATCGTGAAAACCTGAACACCTCCTTAAAGGGGTAATACTCGCTTTTTCTGGACCCCCTTCTCCCTCACGTTTAGCATATTAGTTTTGATGTTTTAAGACGTTTGTTCCGTTACTTTGGTGATTTTGAGACCTTTCGCCTCATGTTTGTATCAATATTAAGATTTATTCTCGTGCCCTTTAGGTGTCGATATTTTCCTCGCATTTTAGAAACAACCGGCCTTCGGTTGGGAAATTTCTACTGAAAAATTTACAAAATTATCTTGAAAGGGGGTCTAGGGGGTGTTTTTCTAAGCTTGATGGAGGTCTAGCGAGGAAACTAAACAATAAATCTATTCTATCTATTCTATATGCTCAGGCCCAATCCCCACTTCTCCTATTTGTTTTTTTCTTTCCTTTTTTTCTTTTTCCGCTTTTTCTTTTTTTTTTGGGGGGGGGGGGGGGGCTGACTCAAGACAGAGCCAGAATAGGAACAACCCAAAACACAACAGAAAACAATGAACACACAGAAACAAAATACAAAGGCACACACCATAATAAATAAATAAATAAATAAATAAATAGACCCAAAACCAAGCACTACCCCCTTAGGATGGTAATGTGTGACAGTGAGCATAAAGTATAGCTTCCAAGTAATTAAAACTTGTGGAAACATCAACATTTCCACAATGCAGCGTCACTGCTTCATAGTTGTTTCTCAGTTGTTCCTAACTAAGGGGGGTCACCGTTTTTTTTTTTATCTTTCTCTCTCTTTCCCTGGCTTGAATACATTCGGCCCAATTCAGCCAACTGTTTTAAGACGTTTATCCCCATCCAGGTGTCGATTTCTTCCTGGCGAGCGATAGCGAGCCAGCATTGTATGGACAAATCCGGCTTCGCCGGAAACAAAATTCTATCGAAAAATGTAAAAATTTAACTTGCTGTCAAAACAAAAAAATATATATGTTGGCTCGCTACTGCTCGTCAGGAAAATATTGATACCTGGATGGGGGTAAACAGTAGGCTGAATGGGGCCGAAAGGATACAAGCCAAAGAGAGAGGGAGAGAAAGAGAAAAAAAGCGAAGCGGGCTTTCTTGGTATAATTCACATAAATCCTAATCAAGGTTTTCGGCGAATTATTACTCTGACTGTACAATCGCCTTCACATGTAGCTGATACATTATCTTTAGACCTTTCGCCCCATTTCATAGTCAATGTTAAGACCATTCGTCTCATGTAGGTGTCGCTTTATTTCCTGGCAAGCGATAGCGAGCCTGCACTTTAGGAGAATTTTACTATATGATGAAAATTATTACTATACGAATGATAAACCTGAGACTGAACCCTTGTATTAAAGAAACAGCGACTCGAGTATGTTTTTTAAAGAGAATACTTCAAAATCAGTATAATAGTGTCTCAGAATTGTTCAATGAAATGTGTACCACCATTTATTGTAGACAACTTTACATACAGGCCTACTTACATAATGACAAAGCAAAAACAAAAAATATGTGGTTCGCTAATTTTTACCTGTGGCTGTTCCTTGGAAATGTACTATAGTGAACGTGTTAATTCCCCCCCCCCCCCCTCCCTCCCATTATATAAGCCTTTTGTTACCCACTTTACTTCACCTCTCACTATCCTGTTATCCTCTCCTCCTAGCCTTCTGTCACGAACATACACCCACACCTCTCCCTCTCCCTCTCTCTCGCTCTCATTCTCTATCTATCTGTGTGTGTGTGTGTGTGTGTGTGTGTGTGTGTGTGTGTGTGTGTGTGTGTGTGTGTGTGTGTGTGTGTGTGTGTGTGTGTGTGTGTGTGTGGTGTGTTGTGTGTGTGTGTGTGTGTGTGTTGTGTGTGTGTGTGTGTGTGTGTGTTTGTGTGTGTGTGTGTGTGTGTGTGTGTGTGTGTGTGTGTGTGTGTGTGTACTGTGTGTGTGTGTGTGTGTGCTGTGTGTGTGTGGTGGTGTGTGTGTGTGTGTGTGTGTGTGTGTGTTGTGTGTGTGTGTGTGTGTGTGTGTGTGTGTGTGTGTGTGTGTGTGTTGTGTGTGTGTGTGTGTGTGTGTGTGTGTGTGTGTGTGTTGTGTGTGTGTGTTTGTGTTGTGTGTGTGTGTGTGTGTGTGTGTGTGTGTGGTGTGTGTGTGTGTGTGTTGTGTGTGTGTGTGTGTTGTGTGTGTGTGTGTGTGTGTGTGTGTGTGTGTGTGTGTGTGTGTGTGTGTGTGTGTGTGTGTGTGTGTGTGTGTGTGTGTGTGTGTGTGTGTGTGTGTGTGTGTGTGTGTGTGTGTGTTTGGGCTCTCCTCCCCCGCATTATTAGGTGATATTCTTAAGTATAGAAGGGCACTGTGTTGGCCAGAAGGTGACTTGTGACTTGCTATAGATTCTTATTAAGCTAAATATAATGGTGCGATATTAAGGGGAATATGACAAAGACACCGCACCACCAGACGAATGGGTTAAAGAGATGTAGATGCCTTTGACAAAAATATTAAAAAAAAAAAAAAAGCAATACCGGGATGAGAAAAGCTCGTTCGATAATATATATATATATATACTAAACTAGCAGGGGTACCCGGCGTTGCCCGGGTAATCACCATAATCACCATCACTACTACCACCACTACTATTACTACTACCATAATCACCACCATCAATCACTACTACCACAATCATCACAATACTACTACTGTACTACCATAACCTCCCTGTGCCTCATGAAACGGCGACCTCGATTTCGGCCGCTAAATGACCTCCGATTTTGGATCTGACCTCATCCGTACCCCCATTTTGGGGGGCTACGAACAACTTTCGTTCCATACACCTTTTCAATCGGAGGCCTCCTTCTGCCCCAAACGGGTCGAAATCGTCGATTTTTTCGCTCCCGTTTACTACATAAGTTCTGCCGAAAATTTTATTAAACAAAGGTGTCTCTGATTTCCACTAAACTCGCCTAAAACCATCTCCAAAGCCTGGGCTTTCCAACGGTGCCCCACACTCCCACCTGGCACCAAAAGTGTGGGAGGAGTTTAGTAACAAAGGTCGGGTAACTGACAAATATTGATCTTTATTTATTAAGATAATAACAAATTGCAATGAGTATTGACTCATAAAAGACAAGGAGTCAGTTTTTGTTAACTATTCATTCCAAAACATTATTTCACCGACTAGTTCTATTTGTTTCAAGTTGTAAAGCTTCAAGTGTCCCTCTCTAGATTTCTCACACATTATCAAAGTGTTCGCGGAACTATCAATTTTGAATTTACCATGAGCCGAGTGAACCTACTTTCATCGGCACAATTTCATATAATAATGCATTGGTAGAGTAAGGTACAGTGAACATCAATAGTTCGCAGACAACCTTTATGATATGTGTGTCGTCTATAGAAAGGGTAATTAATCTGACACATCTGCAACGTGAAACAAGTAGTAGTAATCAAGGGTTATTAGAAACATAAACGAGCTGTCAAGGAAATGTTATCATAACCTACAATTGCACAGTTTATGAACAAGATCTTCGGCGAACTATTGATTTTGACTGTACATAATTTGAGAACAGAAATACCGGTAATTAAATTTCCTTTGCTTCCTCAT
>CM064521.1:14919254-15175199 GCA_032716605.1 Paralithodes platypus
TGTGCAACATGTTTGGGTTAACCTTATGAGCATTAATTCCTGGAAATTTTCTTTTTTTCCAGAGCTGGGTCCCGGCGGGTCTATGCAGAACATGGAGTAAGTATCCCACCAGTCTCTGTCATGGCTACCATTGCCCCGGTTTTTGCTTTATGCATTACGCCCTCCTGTTCAGGTATCCCTATTTTTGCGCACACCCTTTGTATAAATTGTGTTAAAATGTCTCGTTTGGTGTGGGTTACCTTCCGGCGTTTTTTCTCGTTGCTCCGAGAACACCGTTTTTGTTTACCGAGTTTTAGTTAGGATGGCTCAAAATAGGTAAGTTGCCCCGACGAGTTTGGTCGCTTGAGGGCTCATAAGAAACTGCGTTTTCTGTGGTCGAGCCTGGGATCAGGCTTCCTGTGTTATTCATTGCTTTATGCATTACGCCCTCCTGTAATGTATAGTTTAGTGTGGGTTACCTTTCCGGCGTTTTTCTCGTTGCTCCGAGAACACCGTTTTTGTTTACCGAGTTTTAGTCAGGATGGCTAAAATAGGTAAGTTACCCCGACGAGTTTGGTCGCTTGAGGGCTCATCAGAAACTGCGTTTTCTATGGTCGAGCCTGGGATCAGGCTTCCTGGGTTATTCCCGTCGAGGGGGGCTCCACACAGTTTTCTAGGTGATCAGGCTGACACCTGTTGGACTTGGTTTTCTCTGCTTTTCAAAGCCATTGAAACAATGCTGTCTGTTTGTTTGGTCTTTACCTCCCGGCGACCTTTTTACAAAGAGGTCTGGGGCAGGTATAATTGGTTTGACATTGCATATAAAACCCGGCGGTTGTACCTTCGGGTGGTTATATTAACGGATTTGCGATTCGAGATAATTTGCCACACAATTGATTGATACAATAGGGTATCACGGCCTTCAAGACGGCGATCTATGAGGGCTTCTGGGAGAAGCCGGATTAGAGATTAAGATAGGCTTAGACTTTTTATGGGATAAAAAGATGCCTGAATCTTACTAGTGTTTCAAGTGTAAAGGGATACTTGAAAGACTTCATCTTTAATAAAGATATGCTTCATCTTTATGAGGATTAAGAAGTTATGCTTAATTCTTTTGGACAGGTAAAAGATATGCTGAAATCTTTACTAAGCCATTGAAACAATGCCGTTTGTTTGTTTAGTCTTTCCCTCCCGGTGACCTTTTTACAAAGAGGTCTGGGGCAGGTACAATTGGTTTGACATTGCACATAAAACCTGGCAGTTGTACCTTTGGGTGGTTATATTAACTGATTTGCAATTCGCGATAATTTGCCACACAATTGATTGATACAATAGGGTATCACGGCCTTCAAGACGGCGATCTATGAGGGCTTCTGGGAGAAGCCAGATTCGAGATTAAGATAGGCTTAGACTTTTTATGGGATAAAAAGATGCCGGAATCTTACTAGTGTTTCAAGTGTAAAGGGATACTTGAAAGACTTCATCTTTAATAAAGATATGCTTCATCTTTATGAGGATTCAGAAGATATGCTTAAATCTTCTGGATAGGTAAAGATATGCTGAAATCTTTAATATGAAACTAAAGGACAACGAAAAGTAGTGGTGGAGTGCTACGGTTCGTTGACCGGCGGTTTTGAGGCACATATTTTGTACCATTTTTTGGGTGTAACCCTATGAGCATTAATCCCCGGAAATTTCTCTTTCCAGGGCGGAGTACCGGTGTTGCACCAGGTGACCAGGTAGTTCCCGGGGGCGGGGTAGTTTTCCCCCAGTCTCTGTCGTGTCGGCACTTGAACCTCTCATTGCTGTATGTTCAACGCCGTTAAGCTCAGGTAGCCCTATCTTATTTTTATTTGTTAATGAAATAATTTAATAGCTGAAACATAATAAACATATATATTTTCTATGATTATATTATGATAATATTGTGTTTATTTATAGTAATTTATTTTAATACAATTAAATATAAATTAAATTAATTAGTATACTTTATGATTTTGCTCACCAGCTCTGCTTTCAATGTGTTAATGAGCTATGGGAGCTTTTAATTATCATAAACCTTTACGGGACTCGGATGAGGGCTCCCATTCAGGGAGTATACCGAACTCGCAAGCGAGGGACAGCCACAGCCAAGGTGTATGGCGATACTCACAGTCGTACCTCACCCGCCGGACGATAACGCCGGCGGGCGGACCTGACGCTCTGATGACGGACGAGAACAGGTTGAGTTCCATTTATCTATTTTCCGCCGCCAGACGCGTCTCTAATGTGCCACGTAGTCAATAAACTACAGGATTAGCGAGGCGTAGTCTCGCTAATCGCGCCCCTGTGGCCGGCGCAGTGTGGTACCAGCATTTGAACACGTGGTGCCCGCACCCAGTGTCACTCCTGGTCGGGTTGTTCCACTTAGAACACAATTGGCAACCTAGAAACCTCGCGGACTTGTTCATTTTGGACATTCAGGAGGCCAAGTGGCTAGCACCATATGGTAGCGACATGACCAAGTTATTCACGAATCAATATACTCAGTCTACAAAGCGACAGTTTCAATCGCATTGGCAAGCTTTTACGTCTCGGATTCTTAGAACAAAACAAACTGTGCCCTCGGTGGCGTTGGTTGTTTATTATTTAATTTATCTGTTCATGCAGAAACATTTATCTGAGAGTGATTTATGTGGGCAGGTTTTAAACTCCGCCCACCTCCCCGTCAGCTCAGGCCTACATGGTCTCTGGACAAAGCATCGTCGTTATTCTCGTTCCCGTATGTACCAAAGACTGCAGATTTTACAAAAGGGCAGTACTCCTTATGGCTTTGGCTACCGGGAACAGAGTATCTGAGCTGGCGGCGATGAGCAACGCACCTAATTGCCTCAGGTTTGATAGGCTTCATGAGTGTATTCACATTGCTCCTTCCCCAGGATTCATAGCCGAGATTGAGCACAGTGAACACGTGTTTTCAGAGTTCACGGTGCCGGCGTTAAACAGGGGAAAGGTGCACCATCTTTTTTGCCCAGTGCAAGTTCTAACCAAATATTTAAGAGTGGCGCCTCTAAATCACCAGGGTGCTTTATGGGTCGCAAGTCCGGGTGAACGCTTGATGGAGCGTACACTGGCTTCTCTCTTGGTCGAGGACTTTAAAGAGAAGAATCCCGGCGTTGTGGGTAAGACCCACGATTTACGCAAGGGGACAGCCTCTTTACGTTTCCTTAATAATCTTTCGGTGGAAGTTATTACGTCCACACAGTTGTGGGCCTCTAATCAGGAGTTTTTGCCTCGATACCTTTCAGTAGCTCTGGACAAACCTTCCTTGCCATGTATAGCTTTACGGCAGAGGGTCTAGGTGGCCCTTTTAGTCACGTTTTGTTTAATTTCAAGAAAAAGGGGGGGGGGGGGAGGGTGCAGTCAGTGTGACATAGGACACCCTAGACCCCTCCGGAGTACGTGTTCGGAACATACGAGCTGTGATACTGGTTGTAGGCATTGTATTATAAAATTTCTCTGTAGTATTCATTGCAGGAAATTGTGCTAAAGGCCAATAGTAGTGTTACAACAATTCTTGTTGTAAGTAGCTTTGGCTGTGAAGCAATAGATTTTTGAGAAATCTCGGTAGTTGCAACTACGACTTTTACTTTTGCAGTAATTACTTCTGCATAAGTACACAAGTTCAGTACTTCTACGAATGTACAAGAATTCATTTATGTTTGGTTATATTTTTAGGAATATATCCACTAGTTAATGGGGTTTATATGTGCACATGTAAACTTATAAGTTTTTAGTTTTCACCACTTACTTTAAGTGGGGTGCCTTCTTAACTAGCAGATCTGTGCACAGAGTCTCAGAGTTAACCCTTTTTCAAGCAGGCTTCTTTGAAGCACGCTCCTGCTTGTACCCCTTTTTGAAGATTTAGGCTGTATAAAGTTTATGCACCCGAATATCTCTTTTTTACAAAAGTAAGAATACTATGTGGTTGTTTGATTATCTGCTTTTCTAGAGTTATGATATGATTACGAATGTCCCCCTCCAGTCTTAGAAATCAGGCATGTTCGTCAATGATGGAGGGGCCACTAATAAATTATAGGTTTGACTCCTGTAAGGAGATAAAGAAAACCTAATATTTAGTAGTGGCCCCGTAATCATTGACGACTGGGGCCCTCCCGACCATCCCCTTCCCATTCGTTGATGTATTAAGGATTTTGGTTTACTTGATATGTCAGTGAAGGAAGAATGACGCCTGAATCAGCGTCTGGTCAAAGATCCACACAAGTACATCCACGATATGATGGAAAGCTTATTGGATAGTTATTCTTATTTTCTTTTTGTTTTTTATTTTTTACGAAGTTTTTTCGTAGTGAGATCCCAATTCATAATGACTGAAGCCATGAGTGAGGTCGTGTGCGCTCATGATGAAGGCTCCTCAGATTTTAAATGCTCTGCGCGGTAGATTCAAACTACGGCGGATTAGTGTTTGAAGAGGATGCCTTATGTAATAGGCATGTTCGTCAATGATTACGGGGCCACTACTAAATATTTGGTTTTCTTTATCTCCTTACAGGAGTCAAACCTGTAGTTGTGCTTGGTTGAGGGTGGAGCTGGCATACGCTATAACATGTTCCTCTCCGTCTCTGACTTGGGCTAAAACTGCACCAATGGCGTACAGAGATACGTCGGTATAAAGACGGAACGGTTTATGGTAATCAGGGAAAGCGACAATAGGGGCTTGGACTAGCTTTTGTTTCAAAGTGTTAAACGCGAGGTCTCTTTCAGGCGTCCAGGTGAACGGGGTGTCTTTGTGGGTGAGCTGGTGGAGGGGTCTGGCTATGGTGGCAAAATGGGGGACGAAACGTCTGTAGTATGTGGCTAAACCTAGAAACGAACGTACTCCTTTAACGGTGGTGGGTGGGGGTTGGTTTTGTATGGCTTGCAGTTTCTTTGGGTCTGGTTCAATACCGTGTTCAGATATTACGTGCCGAGGAAGTCTACCTTATTTCGGGCAATCTCGCATTTTGAGGGTTTTAATTTCAACCCGGCGGCTCGGATTCTTTGAAGGACTTGTTTCAACCTAAGGAGGTGTTCTTCCCAGGTTGGTGAGTACACTATAATATCGTCGAGATAGGCTAGGCAGGTTTCCCAGGTTAGGCCATGTAGTACCGCTTCCATCAAACGGGAGAAAGTGGCGGGTCCGTTACAGAGGCCAAAAGATAGGACGTTAAATTCGTAGTGGTGGCCACCACTAGTGGAAAATGCTGTTTTCTCTTGGTCCTCGGCCTTGATAGGCACTTGCCAATACCCTGCTTGCAAGTCGAGGGTAGTGAACCATCTGGATCCGTGTAGGGAGTCAAGGGAATCGTCTATCCGGGGTAAGGGCGTAGCGTCTTTAATGGTTACGTCATTCAACCTTCTGTAATCGACGCAAAAACGGGTTGACCCATCTTTCTTTTTGACTAGGACAACAGGGGAAGACCAGGGACTAATGGATGGGGTGGCAATACCGGCCTCTAACATCTCTTGGACTTGGCGTTCCTCTTCTTGACGTTGTATGGGATTTTTTCTACGGGATGGTTGTCGTATGGGGGGGCCTGTGGTGTTAATGATGTGTTGTTCTACATCGGTCTGTCAGATTTCGGTGGGTTGTTGGGCAAACACGTCACTGAACTCTAGCAATAGGTCGTACATGCCATTTTTTTGGTGGTCGGATAATGTGTCCGGGAGAGGGGGCAATTGGAGGCTGGTAGGGGTGTCATTAGGGAGGTCATCAAAAGTTTCGAGGTCTCCTATAATGAGACCTTTTGGTAGTGTCAGGGATTCCTCGGAGATATTTGCCACGAGAATGTGGTTGATGTGAGCGGAAATGATGGCGGGTTGTAAGAGGCAACGATTGGGGTTGGTGGACGTGATAGTGGGGGAAAATATCATGTGAGTTTGGGGTATGGGTCGAAGGTTCACCCATTTCTGATGGCGGGGGGGAATTTGGCATTTATCCTGAATTACAGCTGGGCTAATGAAGGTGGGGGATTGACTGGCGAGCAGGTGCTTGGTACGCCTAAGGGGGGAAAAGTCACTTTGGTGGGGGTCACGCGTGAGGGAGGAATTAACGGCGCGTGTGGGAGCCGATTCCCACAGTGGGGCGCGGTGTGAGGGAGTTAGAAAACGGAATCGGTTGGAGGGACTGTGGAGGGTTGGTGGGGGAAAGGTGAGGTGTAGAATCTGGGTTATTGGTGGAGGACTGATGTATTGATTTGGGGTTGCCAACAGGACGAATGTGGGGATTTTTTTTGGTGGCAGTCACGGTCTGGTTAGAGGTTATCTGGGACTGGTGAGTTTGTTTGTTATGAGAGGGCGAGTCAAGTGTGGGGTTGTGAAGTTTTCTAGGGGTGTGAATTGTGTGGGGGTGGAAGGGAGCTACTGACGGAAAACTGTCACAAGGGGGATTGGGGTGTGTGTGGAATAGCTTGACATTTCTGGGGGCATGGTGGGAACATGGTTGTGTCCCTCGGTCGGCACGCGTGCGGGTGGGTCAGGGTGGTGAGAGGTGAGCGAGTTAGAAAACGGGATTTGTTTGGGGGACTGCAGAGGGTTGGTGGGGAAAGAGTTAGGTGTAGAACATGGGTTATTGGTGGAGGACTGGTGTATTGATGTGGGGTTGTTAACAGGACGAATGTGGGGAATTTTTTTGGTGGCAGTAACGGTCTGGTTAAAGGTTATGTGGGACAGGTGAGTTTGTTGGTCATGAGAGGGCGAGTCAAGTGTGGGGTTGTGAAATTTTCTAGGGGTGTGAATTGTGTGGGGGGGGGGGGGAAGGGAGCTACTGACGGAAAACTGTCACAAGGGAATTGTTGTTGGTTGTGGGATAGCTGAACATTTCTGGGGGTATGGGGAAAACATTGTTGGGTACATCGGTCGGCATTTTCTCTGGAAACATGTGTACATAAACATTTGATAGAATTATGGTTACATCTCGCAGAGTCCTGTCCTGAAAACATGGGAGGATTTATCCTGGACAGAGTTACGAGAATTGAGGGGATTACCGAGAGGGAGTTGCTTGGACTTGTCTTCTTTCGTTTGTTTGAGGCATTTTTTTACTGAATTGGGTGATATTTTGAGAGAACTCGGGGCAAGGTTTTTTTTTAGGAGTCACCTTAGTGCTAGCTGCAACTTGGTAACCCTGACTCAGGGTTTGTTGAGGGGGAAGGTGTTTTTTTTTTCTTTTTGTGAATGGGTTTCTGCGTGGTGAGTTTGTCAGAGGCTTTGGGTTGGAATTTGTTTTTGAATGAGATCAGCCTTTGGCCGCAGTCAACCTGGGCCTGGAGTTTTTGAAGGAGGTCAAGTCCAAGGAAACCATCGTAATGTTTACAGTGGGAGGAGAATACTGTGAACGTGTGATAACAACGAGCATGGGGGGCAGGAGTAGTTACTGATAGGGGCAAAGTGTCTCCTAGGAGATTTAAGTAAGTATCAGCAGCTGAGATTAGTTCTGCTTTGGTGGTTAACAAGGGGCCAAATAGTCGGTGGTGTTGATCATAATAAGACTTGAACAAACATCACTTGGCAGCTCCCGTGTCGATTAACAAGCGGACAGGAATGTCCTTGATTTTGGCCATGTAATAAATGGGGGCAGTGCGGTCAGTTATGGCGTCCCCCGCCGAGGCCATCTTGGGCGGGGGGTACTTTAAAAATCCTGGGGATCGGTATCTACCTCTTCCAGGGTTTCCTCGGTATCCTCTGAGGTCATGATAGGGGCTATTTCCCCAGTGTGTCTTTCCTCCATCTTTTCCTCTTGTCCCAACTCCTCTTCATTTACAGAAATGCGAGGAGTAAAGGGGCGAGGTTTGGCAGAGTCACGAATTTGATGGAAGGCACACTGAGCATTACAGGCAGGGAATCATAGGGGTTGATAATTACTAAGGTAGGGTTTTTACTTTGGTAGGTGTTGTAGGTTTTGTTCCGGTTGAAGATTCTGTGTGGCTTGGTAGGTTGGAACCGGGGTCTACTGGGTTGGGGCATGCCGGAAGGGTAGGTGGGTCTGTTGTGGAAGGATGAGGCTGGGTAGGCATTCTTGGAGTTTTGGTGGTCGGGGTGCTGCGGGTGCGTGGGAAACCTCTTGATTACAGCGATTTGGGTGGGTGCTTCAGTGCGCACGGCCAAAATACGTCGGATCGTGATGAGATCTTTTTTGGTATCCGACGAAATCGTGCACACGGAAATGGTCTTTTACTGCGGAGGGCAATATAGATACAAGGTTGACCAGAATCTGCTGCTCTTGTTGGATTCTGGTCAATGTGGGGAAAGAAACTTTTATGTGTTGGGCGATCTTATTCACTGTGGCATCTAGATCGCCTTCGAATTTAGTGTCTTGGATACGGGTGTGGGCCACGGAAACGCCCAACGAAGGCTTAATGGCTTCTATCACTATTGGGCGAAATTCGGCCCAGGTGAGAGCAGGGTGCACTTGATAGGCACCCAGGGAAACGGCTTTTCCCAGGTGCGTTAATGTCACAGCTATTTTTTCTGCATCCGTGGTATAAACTAGGTCAAGTACGGGTTTCACTACGTCCATAGTGAACGTTTCGATCTCGTAAGTTTCTCCATCATAATGTGGGATGGGAATGTGAGAACGGTGCGCCATGATGTTATCGTGTTCTGGCTGTTCCAAACTTGCAATGTAATGCAACCTTTTATCCGAATCAAGAACCACCGCTGCCGCCAATGTTATGCCCTGTTTTTCTACAGGATTAACTTGGGTGATGTGGGCTCTAACTGACTGGGTATATAAGGCTGCATGCACAATACAAGGTATGAGGAATGGAGAACACAAAATAAACACACGGTAACACGACACACGATCACGTTTATTTAAGTAGGTGAATAAGGAGTATAGGAAAATAGGAATACTCGTACAAGACAAATAATAGAACTGAACTGCTAGCATTAGTGGATCTGGATGGAGCCTAGTCTCCCACTTCCAACGTTCAGGAATACTCTTCTGATCACTGGTTTAGTTCGCAAGTTTATATATTGGAAAGACCTCAATGTACTTATGGATTCAATTTCACTAATTAGATTTATTACTGGCAGGTCTGGTGCACAAGTAGTAGTTCACAGCTAGAATTAGACACGCGTATGTTTTAGAAGACGGGAATTCTAGTATCCTCAAGGGGGTACTGATCTAAGTTTTATATTCTTATGGCAGAAATACGTAGAACACAAATCAGTGGGCGAACGTTAGATATCACTAGGGTTTTAATATCTGGGTAAAGGTAATTACGAGAGTTAATGTCGCCTGTTAATTAATGAACACTGATACGCTTAGTACTTCCCAAATGGAATGGTTAACTATGAATTACACTGGGCAAAGTTATAGCCACTTCATAGAAAGATTAATAAGTGAATTTCGAATTAGTACTATAACACATTAGTACTAATAAAATTAATCTTGGATAGTATTTTGTTGGTCTGGTCCTGGTTATCTTGCGTCCGTGATGTTGGGGGCTAGCGACTGGTTCCTCGGCCGTCCAGGTGGTCCAAATGTAGGAAGTTCTCAAGTCGGATCTCTTGGCGATCGGTGCTGGCTACACGCTTATATACCCACTAGTGTGTGTGAAGGTTATAAGGTGCACGTCGATACTTGTACGTGGACAGATGCTTCTATTTTAACTTCTGCCACGGAGTCTGCCAGCTCTGGAATCTCTCAACTCAGGAACAACACAAGGGCAGAGCTAGAGGTTAACTTCAGGGGGTTGACCACTGGTTGGTGTCTAACTTTCAACTGATTTTACTGGGGGCTGGAGCTGGGTTTATAGGCTCGGTTTTGGGACCCTGTAGGCCATAGGGACTCGAGTCTTATGGAACTATTTGAGCTCTCAATAGCTATGGGGACTGGGTAAGGTGGTGATTACTGTTGTGGCACATGGCTATAGGAAGCCTTCATATTTTAAGATAACTGAGCCTTAGTAAGAGGTACTATTTTTGCTATACTGGAAGTATTGAGGGGAGGGAGACTGGGTCTACTTTGCGGGGAGGGCTGGGACAGCTGTGATAGGGGCGTCTCTCTTATATTGTTCAGTCTTCATTCTATGGTATAGCTGAGGTGCTAATTTGATTATGCAAGAAAGGTGAATGGGTTATTGTGGGTAAATAGAGGTTAGTAAGGGGGTTAGACATGCATGGTTAGTTCATTGATCGGAAGAATTCTTGTGCTACCTGGCAATGACCCGGGAGTCAAAACAGGGGTCAGGTATACCTCCGCAGGGGTGGGGGTCTCCCTCCTCGGGTGGGTAAATAGGGGTAGCTGGGCGCCCTCTCTCTGGGATGGTCGTCCGGCGGCTGTGGCTAGGGGCTTCCCATATCACCAGTGTTTGTAATAACCCTCTGTTTATGAGACAGATGTGGGTGTCCTTAATAACAAAACCGAAGGTGCCTTGGCTAGCTGGTTTTAATCGATTGGTTGTTAATTGTATGGTTTGCTGGATGTGGTGGAGACTGGGTTGCTAACTCTGCCACATTTATCTGGAAGTATGGCAATAGAAGTTAGTTACTGGCGAGGCGGCTAGCCTCACACCGACGACCATGGGGTGCAGGGTTGTGAATGGGTTGTAAGAGAATAGATGGCATGCAAGGGGTTAGTAAAGTTCTAATGTTGTTCCGGCCTACTAAGGAAAGGTAGGCAGGATAGGAGTATATATAAAAAAAGGTTGGAGAGCTTTAGCAACGGAAAAATCAAGGATATTCAAGAGGTATGAGGGAGAGGCTAGGTCGAGGAGCGCAGGGTGTTAATGAGAGGGGGGAGTTCAGGTGGGCTACGTGGAAATTTGACCCTAAGGTCTCCGGGCGTGGGGGTGGCATTAGGCTACAGTTGATTTTGGAGTTGGAAAGGACAGCGAAAGTACGTTGGCCAAATGCTACCGGGGGATGCAACTATGGGGTGGTATATGAGTCTGGAAAATGTGATCTTCTATTTAACTTCTGCCACGGAGTCTGCCGGCTCGGGAATCTCTCAACTCAGGAACAATACAAGGGCAGAGCTAGAGGCCAACTTCAGGGTGGGTACCACTGGTTGGTGTCTATCTTTCAACTGATTTTACTGGGGGCGGGAGCTGGGTTTATAGGCTCGGTTCTGGACCCTGTAGGCCATAGGGATCTTGAGTCTTATGGAATTATTGGAGCTCTCAATAGATATGGGGACTAGGTAAGATGGTGATTACTGTTGTGACACATGGCTATAGGAAGCCTTCATATTGTGATATAACTGAGCCTTAGTAAGAGGTACTATTTTGGCTATACTGGAAGTATTTATGGGAGGGAGACTGGATCTACTTTGCGGGGAGGGCTGGGACAGCTGTGATAGGGGCGTCTCTCTTATTTTGCTCAGTCTTCATTCTATGGCATAGCTGAGGTGCTAATTTGCTTATCCGAGTATGCAAGAAAGGTGAATGGAAGATTGTGGGTAAAAAGAGGTGAGTAAGGGGGTTAGACATGCATGGTTAGTTCATTGATAGGAAGAATTCCTGGGCTACCTGGCAATGACCCGGAAGTCAAACAGGGGTCAGGTATACCTCCGCGGGGGTGGGGGTCTCCCTCCTCGGGTGGGTAAAAAAGGGGTAGCCGGGCGCTCTCTCTCTGGGATGGTCGTCCGGCGGCTGTGGCTAGGGGCTTGCCATATCACCAGTGTTTGTAATAACCCTCTGTGTATGAGACAGATGCGGGTCTTCTTAATATCCAAACCGAAGGTGCCTTGGCTAGCTGGTTTTAATCGGTTGGTTGTTAATCGTAGGGTTTGCTGGATGTGGTGGAGACTGGTTGCTAACTCTGCCACATTTATCTGGAAGTATGGCAATAGAAGTTAGTTACTGGTGAGGCGGCTAGCCTCGCACCGACGACCATTGGGTGCAGGGTTGTGAATAGGTTGTAAGAGAATAGATGGCATGCAAGGGGTTAGTAAAGTTCTAATGCCGTTCTGGCCTACTAAGGGAAGGCAGGCTGGATAGGGGTATATATATAAAAGGTTGGAGAGCGTTAGCAACGGAAAAATCAAGGATCTTCAAGAGGTATGAGAGAGAGGCTAGGTCGGACAAGAGTCGAGAAGCGCGGGGTATTTTAATGAGAGGGAGGGGACTCAGGGGACTACAGGGAAATTTGACCGTAAGGTCTCTGGGCGTGGGGATGGCATTAGGCTGCAGTTGATATTGGAGTTTGAAATGGCAGTGAAAGTACGTTAGCCAAATGCTACCGGGGAATGCAACTATGGGGTGGTATATGAGTCTGGAAAAGATAGAATTATGTGGACTGTGGGGCTGGGGGGAAGAAGGAGGTGAACTGTAGGTGTGTGCTTGACTGTGGGTAAAGTGGGGAAAAACATGGTGTATTATTCTTCATCAGTACGAGGGGTTATGGATACTATTAGTTGGCACGAGTTTTTGCACATCTAGTTGTCCCTGGGAACTGCGTTTTCTATGAAATATATACCAAGAAAAGCGGCAGTTCGTAGGGTTACTTCGTTATTGTTTCGAGGTACTTATGACAGATACTGGTAACAAGGTTATCTATACAGTCTCTGGTTGGGGTAAGAATTACGTTATAGCATGGCGGCTAACATCTGTAGTCATGGCTGTCTAAGTCTTACGGGGGCAATGGTTCTATATCCTGGTGTACCCGTGGGTATCTTAATTTCTTATAAGTTGGGACATGTGGTTTTTAACATCTACTTCTCGGATGTAAGAACATACATAGATATATGGCTGTCTGATTTGTTGGCATTGGCTCAACCTCGGGACAGGGCATGGGTGTTTTTAATAATTATGAATGTATATTCCTGTTCATCATCATGTAGGTAGAATCGGGCGGGTAAGCGGTGTAGGACACGAAGCAAATTGGCGTAGTGTGGACTGTGGATACGAAGGAGGTAAGTGGAAGACGTATAACAATTGTGGAAAAGTAAATGGAAAAGGTGAACACAATGGGCGGATCCCCAGATCGACCGTGGTGATTGTCACCTAAACATCTACAAAAACTAAACTAAACTAAACAATGGCGGATAAAGATACTTAACCTAAGGATTGAATACATAGATTTTATGGGGCGATGGGTCTTCAGAAACTTAGTCTGGCAAGACAAGATATGTTAGGGAATGTTCATATTAATACTTAACCTAAGGATTGAATACATAGATTTTATGGGGGCGATGGGTCTTCAGAAACTTAGTCTGGCAAGACAAGGTATGTTAGGGTATGTTAATATTAATATCTTAAACCTAGGGACAGAGCATGGGTGTATTAACTTCTAAGGTATATAACATCTACTTTTCGGATGTAAGAACATACATAGATATAATTATGGCTGTCTGATTTGTTGGCATTGGCTCAATGTAGGGACAGGGCATGGGTGTTTTTAATATGAATGTTCTGACATACGGAGCCCTGTATGTTAATTTAAGAGTTAGAATTAGAGTTGAAGGAGGTTCAAACTACCCAAGCGGCGGAGCGAACTAGCGAGTGGGAAACTAGCTCGCCCGCATACCTGCAAACAAGCCTTCACACCTGCGTGCGTCATAGGGGACCCTGCAAACTACTCCGATGACCGGACACTATGACGTATGTTCGACGCCAGGAGCTGTGATTGGACCATGCACCTGCTATGCAACTCGAGGAGCTGTGATTGGAGCGGGCACCACCCCCGCCTCCTGATTCGTTCCTACACCATCATTGTTTAGTATATAAGACCCGAGTTGTGGGCATTCAAATCAGTCTCATTTGGAGTTGGGGAAGGTGAACTTGCAGCTGGAGGAAGACGGGGTGAAGTATTATAATGGGATTGTGACTGTCAGTCAGATTATATAAATGTGTGTTAAGTGTGTTCGGTGTAAACACTTACGTTATGTTGGTTAGTGAGATATGTGATTGGGAAATAACGTTAACGCTACTATTATGTACGTAACTATTTGATTGGGAATTAACGTTAACGCTACTATTATGTACGTAACTATTTTAGTTGACTAACTTGTGGACTAAAGCAACTCTTTAAGTAATTGGGTTATGATGAAAGTAATACTATTGTTTTTATATTAATACTTACGAGTTCTTTACATTGCTTAACGGTGCTTAGTACGGTGATGCTATTGTCTCGTATTAGTAATATCGCCTTAGACTAACATGGCTGTGTTAATATTACTTCTAGTGATTTCCTAAGCTGAAGAAAATTCTTTTGCTTCAAAATATTATTTTGCTTTTCATATTATTTGAGTGAGACCTGAATCGAATCTATGAAGCGATCCTGTAACTTTATTTACTCATAATCAAACCTCAATGTTACGTGGTTAAGAAATACATTTAACTAATTATTAAATATATATCTAACTTTTTATGTGACTTTGATATTAATCCTGATGATAATAATAATATAACACTATTAACGTAAGACAAGAACCAAGAATAATTACATTAAATATAAATAAAAGGACATATAAGAAAACTATCTATTCATTTCAAAAAGGGTAAGAGACAGAAATATTCTTACTTTAATATTTATCTTTCAAGACTTTTTATAAAATGAATAGTCCTTCTTTAGCTATAACTTATTCGGTTCATAACCATAGCCTACTAAGCTTCGGTTAAATAATAATTCTTTATAAATACTACATGACTTTAATTAGTTTCAGTATTTTTCATAATTAAAGAGTATCAGTCAATAAAGGATACTAAGTCCTAAGATCCAAAAGGAAAGGAAGCAACAACAGGAAATAATTTTATTAGATTTTACTTTTGTTTTGCCTTCAGCTGACTGATACCTTAATATATATCTCTGTGCTATCTAGATTCATCAAGTTAACCACTTGAGGATCAAGATACGTAACAGAAGAGTGGCGACCTCGCCAGGATTCGTTTCATACAGTTTAACTCAGTTTCATTAACGTTTCACTACTTAAAAATCAAATATTAATCATTCTTCAACTAATTAATGACGAAGATGCTCGAGTTTTCATAGAATCAGAACCCACAGCCCCTGATATTGACTGTCTGTCAAAATCCGAACTGAAAGTGCTTGCCTCACATCTCCAATTAACTGTCTCAAACATGTCCAAAGTAGAAGTGGCTCAGACCATAAAAACCCACCTGTTCCCTGTAGAAGGCGGGGAGGGTGACGGAGCAGTTGGTGGGATCCCGAGTAAACCTAGCCAACTTGATGAACAATTGCCACCTGGTTTGACCGGTGATCAAGTACTGGAACTAGCCAGAATAAAGACTGAACAAGCCAGAATAAAAGCAAATACCGAAGAAGCCAGAATAAAAGCAAATATCGAAGAAGCCAGAATGAAGACCGAACATTATGAATATCAATATCGTATAGCTCAACTAAATGTCAATACAAATGTTCCCGTAATTGCTCCCCCTCTGGGATTGACTATGACTATTGTCATTCCACCTTTCACTGAGGATAATGTGCAGGATTTCTTTGTTTTGTTTGAGGAAGTTGCTGGAGGTATGAAGTGGACAAGAGATCAATGGCCTTTTATGTTACAAACTGTTTTGACAGGGCAGGCTCGAGCCACGTATTTGTCAGAAGTAGCAGAAGTTAGGCAGGATTATGACAATCTCAAAGAAGCTATCCTAAAAACCTATCAATTGCAGCCTGAGGCTTACAGGCAATCTTTCCGTAAAAAACAGAAGAAAGTAGAAGAAACCCATAAGGTATTTGCCAGGACCATGACTAAAACTTTCAATCATTGGGTCAAGAGTAAGAAAGTCACAAGCTACAACGATCTGAAGGAGTTGGTCCTGTTAGAAAATTTCCTATGGAAAATTGATTCTTCTGTATCCTATCATTTAAAGGGGAAAAAAGGTAGATTGTCTTCCCGACGCCGCTGACATGGCTGACACATACGTGCTCAACAACAAATTTCGTGGAAAGAAGCCCTACGATAATTCTAGCTCTAATTTTAAGTATCCCAATCACAAATCTGACAGACCCAGTCACAAGCCTATAACGTCTTCCCCAGCTAGCCAAAATAGAATTGTTCCCCCAACTAAAAATGCGACTCAGGGCAATGGTAACAGAGGTGGGCCCAAACTAATAGTAATGCTCAAAGAGGGAACGTTCCCGTATCCCCTAAAGTATGTACTTTTTGTGGCAAGAGAGGCCACCTAGCTTATCAGTGCTGGGCCAAGGAGAGAACCGAGAGCTCGGGGCAGACAGTTGCCGCCGTATCTCAAACTCCATATGTGCCTGTAATGCAGGACTCCCGACAGAAGGAGTACCTAGCACCAAAAGTTCCTTTAATGCAGGACTCCCGACAGAAGGAGTACCTAGCAGCTAACGTAAATCATCTAGACAGGGGTGTAGTAGCATGTGTGGTGCAACCCACTAGGGTTAAGCCAATAATAATTTCACCATCAGTGCAGGACAGTTACCGTCCCTTTATTTCATCTGGCAACGTGAGATTAAATGGTTGTATGTATGAGGTAAAAATTCTGAGAGACACAGGTTCTACTAGCACCCTCATGGTGAATCCTTACACTGAGTGCCCACCTGGCGAACCAGTTGTAATGAGAGGTGCTGGAGGCCAGTTTTATGCATACTTGGTAAAAGGCGAAATTGAATGTGAGTTACTACAGGGTGAGGCCACCATAGCTTTGTGTAGGTCCCAAGATATCCCTGTGCCTGGGGTAACGCTCCTTTTGGGGAATGATGTAGCAGGTGAGAAGGTCCGACCAGACCCCATTTTGTCACTTTCCCCTGTTAACGAGCCACTAACCGGTGAGCTCGAAAAGGAGATGCCAACAGTTTTCCCTGTGTGTGCTGTCACACGTTCAATGTCTCCAGTAGCAGTTCCCTCAGACAGAAATGTACCGAATGTAAGTGTTGATGAAAGGGATGATGAGAGTGTGAATGACGCTCCAACTGTGCCTGATGATGTGACTGAGGTGGATTTATCTGACACCTTTATGGCTCATCTTGACCCTAACGATGACCATGAAACCCCTCTAAATTGTCCTAGTGGCCTGGTAGAGTTACAGAGAGATGATAGTGAATGCAAGGAGTTAGCTGCCAGATCCGTGAGTGAAGAGGAATGTGAGAAGGAGGGTGGTGAATGTTTCTACCTCAAAGGAGGAGTATTGTGGCGAAGATGGAGACCGCCACACAGACCAATCGATGACGGGGCTTGGGACGTCCATCAAGTAGTAGTCCCCAAACCTTGTCGTAGAGATATCATGGAAATGGCACATTGTATACCATTGGCAGGACACCTAGGTGTGAGAAAAACTCTAGACAGAATCAGAGCCCACTTTTACTGGCCAGGAATGCGTGCAGATGTAGTGGAGTTTTGTAGAGTGTGTCACACTTGCCAGATGACAGGAAAACCCAATCAGAAGGTGCCTGTACATCCTCTGGTGCCCTTGCCCGTTTTCGAGAATCCTTTTACTCGGGTGGTAGTGGACATTGTAGGCCCATTGCCTAAGACTTCCCAAGGTAACATTTATTTAAATATCATGGACATGGCAACTCGCTACCCAGAGGCTATACCCTTAAGGACTACCTCTGCTCCAACTGTCATCAAGGAACTGCTCAAATTCTTCACCAGAATGGGTTTCCCTCATGAGGTGCAAAGTGATCAAGGAACTAATTTTACCTCTAACATTTTCCAGCAGTCCCTGAAGGAGTTGGGTATCGAGCATGTTAAGTCTAGCACCTACCACCCAGAGAGTCAAGGGGTTCTCGAACGATATCATCAGACATTAAAGGGAATGTTACGTAAGTATTGTACAGAGACCGGAGTTGAGTGGGATAAGGGGGTACCTTTTCTTTTATTTGCTACTCGTGAGGTTCCAACTGAATCCCTGGGTTTTTCCCCTAATGAGCTAGTTTTCGGTCACCAGGTAAGAGGTCCTTTGCAACTATTGCAGGATAGCCTAGTTGGCCAGGAGGGGAACCAAAACCTCCTCAAGTATGTTTCAGATTTCAAAACTCGGCTGAGATCCTCATGTGAGTTTGCAGCTCAAAACTTGACAGTGGCTAAAAGCTCCATGAAGACCTGGTATGACAGAAAAGCCTGTGAGAGGGAGTTTCAGCCCGGTGATGAGGTTTTGGTCCTGCTCCCCCTTTTTGGCCAACCTTTATCTGCCCCATATAAGATAATTCGGAGGGTGAGCATTACCGATTATCTAGTAACTACCCCAGACAGGAGAAAGCCCACGCAATTATTCCATATAAATATGTTGAAACCCTTCCATAGGTCCCCTGATTCCTCTCCTCCAGATTCTCCCACTGTGGCAGTGAATGTCAGGACCTGTGGACAGCCTGGTGCGGACGAAGTCTTCAGTTCTCTTACTGACCCGCAACAGACTGTTCCAGAGCCTGAAGGTATCCATGCAGACTTTGACTTGTCATGTAGCCTATCCAACTTTCAGTATAATTCAGTGGCTTGGAGGGAATTACCATCTAAACTATGTCATCTTCCCTCTGATCAAGCGAACCAACTAATCTCTGTTTTATCTCAGTCTCCCAGTGTGTTCCGTGATACTCCAGGGCTCACTTCTTTGGCCGTGCACGACATCGACGTAGGGGATGCAACTCCCATTAAACTATCCCCCTACCGTGTCTCACCACAACGCAGGAGTATACTGCAGGTCGAGCTTGACTTCATTTTTTCAAACAAGCTGATCACAAGGGCCTTAAGCCAGTGGAGTAGTCCGGTCATACTTGTGCCAAAGCCAGATGGGAGCCATAGGTTTTGTAGGGACTATAGGCAAGTTAATGCTGTCACAAAGAACGATACCTACCCACTGCCACGGATCAAAGATTGCATTTACCAGTTTGGCCTCATACGGCAGTAAGTTTAATTTAATGAGAGGATTTTGGCAATTAGCTCTCCCTTGTAGCGAGGTAAATATTATGCTTTTGTAGTGCACTTTTAAGCCTTCAGCTGTGAGAAGCCTTGCAGTTCGAATAACGCTCCAGCTACGTTCCGGCTATGTTCTGATGTGGTACCTGGAGACGTTGCCTACTTTGGGTGATATCCTTATTATATCCTCATTATTATATTGCTGTTGCCAATCTGGTGGTGAATCTATTTATGTATTATGTTTAATATTATGTACTATACTCCTTAAACTCTTTTCTAGGGGGGAGGTCTGACATACGAGCCCTGTATGTTAATTTAAGAGTTAGAATTAGAGTTGAAGGAGGTTCAAACTACCCAAGCGGCGGAGCAAACTAGCGAGTGGGAAACTAGCTCGCCCGCATACCTGCAAACAAGCCTTCACACCTGCGTGCGTCATAGGGGACCCTGCAAACTACTCCGATGACCGGACACTATGACGTATGTTCGACGCCAGGAGCTGTGATTGGACCATGCACCTGCTATGCAACTCGAGGAGCTGTGATTGGAGCGGGCACCACCCCCCGCCTCCTGATTTGTTCCTACACCATCATTGTTTAGTATATAAGACCCGAGTTGTGGGCATTCAAATCAGTCTCATTTGGAGTTGGGGAAGGTGAACTTGCAGCTGGAGGAAGACGGGGTGAAGTATTATAATGGGATTGTGACTGTCAGTCAGATTATATGTGTGTTAAGTGTGTTCGGTGTAAACACTTACGTTATGTTGGTTAGTGAGATATGTGATTGGGAATTAACGTTAACGCTACTATTATGTACGTAACTATTTGATTGGGAATTAACGTTAACGCTACTATTATGTACGTAACTATTTTAGTTGACTAACTTGTGGACTAAAGCAACTCTTTAAGTAATTGGGTTATGATGAAAGTAATACTATTGTTTTATATTAATACTTACGAGTTCTTTACATTGCTTAACGGTGCTTAGTACGGTGATGCTATTGTCTCGTATTAGTAATATCGCCTTAGACTAACATGGCTGTGTTAATATTACTTCTAGTGATTTCCTAAGCTGAAGAAAATTCTTTTGCTTCAAAATATTATATTTTGCTTTTCATATTATTTGAGTGAGACCTGAATCGAATCTATGAAGCGATCCTGTAACTTTATTTACTCATAATCAAACCTCAATGTTACGTGGTTAAGAAATACATTTATCTAATTATTAAATATATATCTAACTTTTTATGTGACTTTGATATTAATCCTGATGATAATAATAATATAACACTATTAACGTAAGACAAGAACCAAGAATAATTACATTAAATAAATAAAAGGACATATAAGAAAACTATCTATTCATTTCAAAAAGGGTAAGAGACAGAAATATTCTTACTTTAATATTTATCTTTCAAGACTTTTTATAAAATTAATAGTCCTTCTTTAGCTATAACTTATTCGGTTCATAACCATAGCCTACTAAGCTTCGGTTAAATAATAATTCTTTATAAATACTACATGACTTTAATTAGTTTCAGTATTTTTCATAATTAAAGAGTATCAGTCAATAAAGGATACTAAGTCCTAAGATCCAAAAGGAAAGGAAGCAACAACAGGAAATAATTTTATTAGATTTTACTTTTGTTTTGCCTTCAGCTGACTGATACCTTAATATATATCTCTGTGCTATCTAGATTCATCAAGTTAACCACTTGAGGATCAAGATACGTAACAATGTATATTCCTGTTCATCATTATGTAGGTAGAAGTGTAGGACACGAGGGGGTAGTGTACGTGAGGTGTGGAAAATGGTCAGTTTAGAAGGGGTAGGTAGGTGCGGCTTGGAGCTGCTTAGCCCTGCGGGCTTGGGCCTGTCTGAATTGGTTGGCTCGGTCAGCTGGTCCTTTCGTTCTGTGGACCTTTCTTTCGGGTGTTTCTGTGTGGTGTTCGCTCGTGGCTTCTGTGGTGGGCTTCTCGTTCTGGGGCATTTTACTATTCTATTCTATTCTATTCCGTTTTCTCTTCTGCCACACCTGCTCCAGGAATCTTTTCACTACCTTCATTCTTTTCTCCATTTCCCCATCTACCCCCTCTTCTGTCCCGAGACCTAACACAAATTTTACACCCTCACTCATCCTCCTCTTCTTTCTGTTCTTCCCATTCCCTCTCCCCTACCAACCGTTTCAACTCATCTTCCAACCTATCTCTCTCCTCTGCATACCCCTGGCACTATGTCACTATATGTTCTATTGTCTCCTCCACTCTCCTCCCCCCCCCCCCCCCCCACCTCACACTGCAGATACTCTTTCACCCCCCCCCCCCCATTCCACCTCCATGTTCTCCTATTTGTCTCTAATGCTCCTGCCCTAGCCTTAAATAGTAGTTCAGCTCCCCAACTTCCGTCATAAAACTCCTCCTTTTTCGGTCTCCCCTTGCTTCTATATCTTATCAGTGTACTTTTCTTCTCCATATTTCTCTTCCATTACTGTCTTCCTACTTCCTTCACTCTCGTTCCTATCTCTTTCTCTAGTCTCCTTCCCTGACCTAGTCCTGCATTACTCCCTACATCTCTCCACTCCTCTCCCACCCTTCTTTGTTTCACTCCTATTTGTTTTCAGTTTTCTCCTACACTCTTCCCCTCCCCCCATTCATACACTCTCCTTGGCCACCTATTATCCTCCATCTCCTCCAACCTACTCTTGTCACTAACCATCTCATTCATATTTTCATCTATTTCTTCCTCATTTAATTCAATATTCCATTGCCCTACTCTTATTTGGTCATTTACCCCTCCCACTTCTTCCCAGTATCTTTTTATTTCCTCTCCAATTTTATTTACATCCCTAACCTTTTCCCCACCTACGTTCAGCTCCACTACTACCTTTTCCCTCCTTGTATCTCTTTTTAACCATCTATACCACTCAGCTTTTCCTTTGTCCCCCTTCTCTTTTATCCTGTCAATTTCTTTCTGTTCATGCTTCTCTATTGCTCCTCTTATTAAGTGTTTTGTCTTTTTTCTCTCCCTTTCGTATTCTTCCCTTGCTATTCGAATTTCCTCCTCACTTATATTTTCCCCTCTTTTTCCCCTTATCCAACTCTTTCCTAATCCTATTCCTCTCTTTCCTCTTCTTCCTCGCCTCCTTAATGTCTTTATTCACCACCCTTTCATTCCTCTACCTTTCCTCCCTATTTTCTCCTTCTCTAACACTCTCTCTGCTACCTTATTTATTTCCCTCTCTGTCCACTTATCAATTTGCATTGCACTCCCTCCCCCCACTTCATCTATATCCATTTTCCCTATTTCCTCCCTAAACCTCCCCCACTCCGCCTCCTTCATTTTCCATCTTTCTGGCTTACTAGCCTCTCTACACTTCTCTATCTTCTCCTTGTGAAACTTTATACTGTATCTTAGTTTCAGTAGGTTATGGTCACTGTTTATTTCAAAGTTTCTTTCTTCATCTACTACCATTTCTATCACTCTCTCTCCTGCTTTCCTGTTCACTAATATATAATCAATAGCTGACCTCCCTTCTCTTCCTCTCCATGTTACTTTCCCCTCCGCCTCTACCATATTCAAATTTTCTAGCTGCTCATCCTCACATAGGTCTAACAATAACTGCCCATTCCTATTGATTTGTTTCCCTAAAATTCCTGTGTGAGCATTCATATCCCCCATTATTATGATTTCATCTTCGTTTCCTCTCATCACAGCCCTTATTACTTCGTATTTTCTCCGATTCTCCTCCCTCTCACTCAGCCCTCCCTCTACCGTCATATAGCATAGGCTACAATCAGCATAAATTTAGCTCTTTTCATTTCCCCTTTCCCTTTCACCCTCACTACTAGTATGTCCTCCTGGTCTTCCCCTTCCCCCAAGTTCACCTGTTCAACTTCCCATTTGTCTTTTTCTACCACCACTGCGACTCCTCCACCCTTTTTCTTTGTGTTCTCTCTTCCTTTCCCTATTACTTCATACTTCTCCCCTCCCCATTCTATCTTTCCCTTTAATTTTGTTTCTACTTAAAATACCACAGGAACGAAAAACCTGAGAGCGAAACCTCCACCCCTAACGAGCCACAGGAACGAAAATCCTGAGAGCGAAACCCCCATCCCCAACGAGATCCCAGGTCCCTTTTCCATCCCCGATTGGGTCTCGCTCTCTCTCCCAATTCATTCCACATATTATACGTCTCTCAATCACAGTCTTCTAATATACAAACCACAATACTTTACTCACTGATATTCTTGATGTACCACCTAAGTATGTATTTAATTATGTAACCACCATACAGGCTATAATACTTTCATTGTGTAGGTTCGAGGCGATCTAAGACACCTTAGCTTCCATTTCACACCAAATCAGATCGTGATTACGTCAGCCCTGTATTTAGTTATATAACAATCATAGTCCCCCCCAATTCTAGCAATTCTATGTCTCTAACCTCCCGTTGTTTTATCCACTAACTATATATATTCCCAACCTTCCTAATACCACCTCCATTTCACTAGACAAAATACCTAGGAGTAATTCCGAGATTAATTATGAAATTACACTAGACAGCCCCATAACTCACTGAGATCCACATTGCTATTTTATTGATGTACCAACTCCCTAATGTTAACATAATTTAGGGAACTTGTAAAAAGAGAAGACACCTATCTTCGTTCCCCCATTTTTAGCAGTTAGCTATACATAACCTCACGTTGCATTGTTCGTCTGTCAATTTGTGTCCCTTGCCAGTTCTTGTATTGATTTATGCCTGTTGATTTAGATAAGTTAATTACGAGTTATGTAACAACCTTTAACCACGACTCTATACACCCGATAACCCTATGCCAGTTATTGTATTGATTTAGGCCTGTTAATTCGGATAAACTCACTATGACCAATCTGCAGACGATTATCAGGAGAGATGCAGGAAAGCTACCTCGTATCTCTCTCTCCATGACGAGTATAGATAATGGTACCCCCGTGCTCAGTCGCCCCCCTTGCCTTGTTCTTCTAGTAACTAAGTGTATATATAATATTAACCGGAGTATGCCACCAGTATTGATACGACATAGCGGCACTGTCCTTGTATCGTATTGTGCCACGTGCATACCAAACTGGTTTTCATCATCTTATTAGGACGACGTCTTAATATGCCGTCGTTTATGCATGTATTCAATCCTTAGGTTAATTATCTTTTATCCGCCATTGTGTTCCTCTCTTCCATTTACTTTTCCACAATTGTTATACGTCTTCCAATCACCTCCTCCGTATCCACAATCCACACTACTCTGTTTTGCTTCGTGACCCTATGCTCAGTGGTCACCTGTTTTGTGGGTCACCCTGTCTTTTGCTCCTTCACGCCCCGCTGCACACGCCACCCTACCTGTTCGATCGTAGGGAATGCCACCCCTATGTCCAGCGCATTAAGGGTCACGACCCTAGGTCACGAGCGGCGCGGCGCCTAGCCTCAAACCACCCCCTTTCCAATATCCAACCCCCCCTGTAAAGACGCCCAGACGAACGTTCTACCATGCCGATCCCGTTCATTTCCTCACCCCAATAAATAGCAGATAAAGACTCATTCTTGTAACCCCATTTACTACCCTCTAACTTACTAGCCCAACTCACAACCTGAACCAGGAGGGCGGACGGCGCGAGGCTACAGCAGCCAACCTCTCACCCCTAAGAAGTCGACGGTTCCACCTGACTTGCATTTTCATGAAAACTACTATTATGAGCCCCATGAGTAATCCTAGTAAGTAAAACCTAGAACCCAGGATCAACCCTCCCTAGGAGTATCACTCTTGACACCACCACATCATAAGAAAACCCCATTAGCGTAGAGAATCCCATATATAGGCCTACATATTTAAGGAGTGGCATGCCCCCCTCCCCAAAGGGACACCCCCAACCCCCGCGGACGTTCACCATGACCCACTCGTAGCCAACAACTTCTTGCCAAACACCAGGTGAATTTCCAACAGGTGATGAACTAACCCTCTAAATACCTATCCAAATACCATCCTATCCCATCCTTAACCAAAACCAAAATCTTCCTTATCCCATCCTAGATTAAGAATAGCATGTCAGCTAGACCAGAGAAGGATATTTAGGTGAATTGATGAATAATACCTCCCAGCCTATTCAAGTAGTGCGCCAGTAAAGTAGTCCCTATGAACCTTCACCAAATCCGCCTAAATAACTCTACTAGTACCTCATACTAGAGTTAAGATATCCACGATCATAAATCAGATCACAAGTTACTTACCGCCACATTAAAGACCCCCTCCCTAACCCCCTAAGTTCACCAGAATAAATTAACTACTTCATAGCATTGACATCCAATACTTCTAGAACATTCCTGAAGCTTCCTTGACCTGCTTATAAATAAGACCCAGAGACAACAGTCGGGCAGTTGAATATTAGAGCCCAAAGCAACGGTTGTCCACACTGCGGTGGCTTTCTAATACCCCCTCCCCCCCCTCAAGATTCACGATAGTTCGGCGTTCCGTAATCTGTGCAACTCTGTGAGGAATTGTTTTAACCCTTTACGAATGTTTTATTGCGATCGGGACTACCGGCAGTGTATTGTTTCGTCGGCTTTGGTTAGTTTCTAATGTTCCTGGACTTTGCTGTTACCCCGCCTTATTTATTTCCCGTTCATAACTCCATTATGGTGTTTCTTCCTTACTTGATGTGGTCCAACTTATTACTCTGTATAATGGCCGTTGCATGCAAGGAAATACAGGTGAATGAATCAATGTCTAAATACACGGGTAAATAAAATCACAATTGTTGGTATTCTTAACTATATTAAACACTGTAAAGAACAATCCACTTTTCACTGTTACACAAATCAATGGGATTATTACCTTAGTCACCAAGGAATATAATCGGCAAAATGAACTACTTCTCATCACCACATCAAAGTTAACTAAAAACCCTTCAACACGTGACCCCAAGGCACTACCCTATAAACACACACTCTTCTACTGTCATACGGCGTAACAGCTCACATGGTGGTGAAGGTTAGCTCAAGGCTCAATAACACCACATCCTGCATCAGTAACAGCCACTATCAGTCCTCTATGAAAGAGCTACAAGGTGGTGTCCCTCGCGGTGTTTCAAATATTCAAAGCTTAACAACAAATGTTATTTTTCAGGCTATTAACCTCTGAAGTGCGCAGGGAAACGTCCCCCTGTGCTGACGTAATTGAGGTGTTTCCGCCACTAAAATATTCTTGTGCCATTAGCATTAATACTATAATCCTATTATGGATTGATTAAAGTTTAACCTGAAACAACAATAAACGAGTGTGAAAACAGCGTTTGGATGGTCAATCAAGAATAATGCCCGCTTGTTATAATGTATGGGGTGAGGCAATCTGCTTTTCCCCCAAGGCCACTGAGACACAGTCGAATCGATACTCTCTCTCTCTCTCTTGCCCTCGCTTGCTATCAGTGATGACCACACCCTCCAATCGGATTTCTAATGTAGCACGAAAATATACCTCAGAATAGGGAATCACAATAAAAAGGTGATAACTGAAGGAAGGAAAGTGGGAAGGAGGGGAGGTTGATTTTGCATGGCCCAGTGGCCAAAAAACATAAAAATACAAAAAAAAATATAAAAAAATATTTTTTTTTCGATGTCAAAGTTGATTTTTATTCTCTCACTCTTAGAGTCTCCCCGAGCTCTTAAAGAGTCTCCCCGCAGCTCCCGGGTTCAATTTGAGCTTTTATGACTATATTATATATTACATTTAAAAAGGTTATGTTGGTTACGACACATTTTAAGGATATAGAAGGAATTTATACACATATGGCCGCTATTTAGAACATGTTGCCATTTTTCTGGGGACAGCTATAAATAGATCGAAGGAGTGTTAGGATATGCGACGTTGCCAAGTAATGTCAATGCGGTTCTGTTGGCTACGCACGCACTCACACACACCCCTACAGATCACACACAAACCACACATACATACACAATCTCCAAAATACAATATAGCACAATGTAATCCCATCAAAAGAGAGAGCGAGAGAGCTGGATACGAGTAATGGCAAGGCTTTAAAGGGTCTCAAACAACGACAACATCACCCAGGTAAGACGGTCACTAACCCTCATTCATAGCGCGACCACCATGGAAGGAAAAACTCGCAAAAGTTACTCTCATCTTCATAGCCAGGCAAGGGAGATGCTGTACAATGTAAATAGGTATATACAAATATAGCCTACCTATTGTTTCGTTTCTGTAACTTTTATACAAGAATACCAATAACCCTTCCAGGCATAAAAACGTCTTTACATTTATTTCAAGTTTCCCTTCTAAATGTGGTTTTCCTTGGTTTCCCATTTTCTAAAAGGTTTGTTTTGGTAGAAATCTGGCAACACCACACAGGGCGACCTTGACCTCCTTGGAGCTCATTTCAGTTGAGTTTGACTATAGGTCATGTCCACTGGGGTGGACACAGGACTCTCTGCACCTGGTACTTCTCCCTGGACTTCGCTCCTGACCTGGGACCTGGTATTAACATTACCATTAATAAAACTGACAAAATTCTATATCTTAATTCATATCAACATTACAAAAGTGGTCAAATGTATCAATTAAGAGACAACAAAAGGAGGATGTAAATTATTGGGTTACAGATAAAATTGACTTAGTTGACCCTCAAAAATATATAAAGAAAAATGGCCCAAATAGAAAACGGAGGGTTGGAGATAGATCTAATTTACTTAGTTGACCCTCAAAAATAAAATGGCTTAAAATAGAAAATTGAGTGTATACACACACACACACGACTCAGGAATGTGGGCTTACATTAAGTTACATACATGATATTGAACTCGACATACGGGATCTTATTACTGTGATAATACTACACTAACATAATACAATTAACATATTATCTTAATACATAATAAGGTTGGCAGGAAAATAATATGGAATTGGAAATCTAAATGAGTAACTATCAGACGGAATGAATAATTTCACCTTCGACCAAGACAAAGGATGTCGTATAATTTCGTAGTTACATATAAGAAACTGGGCATAACAAATGGTCTCAAACTTATCTTAAGTACTTCACAATTAATTTCAACTCACCTTCAACTGAAGGTTTTATCTAAACACAACACAAAGGGAAATTTATACTGAGTTAAGCCAAATATTTCCCCTTAGTCCGCCCGAGGCTGGCGACTGGGAGGGAATGACGCTGGCACTCTCGGCTCTAGGCTCTGTAGGACTTGGGGTCAGCGTCCTTTGTCACAACAATAACCATACCTTGATTAAATGAGCTCCTCAACTTACTTAGGAGTCTAATAAGACTTTCAAAGGATAATTGAATTACTTTTATATGATGCAACGAATTTCAGGCACAAACATGTTAACTATTACTTACGATATCCTAGGTAAGACTATAGTTTTTAAGTTGGAGGTAGGACTCATAAATTTCCACCTGTCAAACCCCCTTGAGGTGGGCACTTGTCGCTAAGGCCTCAGAATCAGGGTGTCACACTAGAGACTCGGTTCAAGCAATTATTAGGCCAAATATCAGCATTATACTAGATTCACAAAGTTAAAGTTATGCTTTGCAATTAACTTTATACACCTGGAAGTGATTAAATGGCCAAAACAAGTAAATTTCATTCCAATTCCAAAACAACATTGCTTCGATTGTGACACCCCTTTTCTAAACTTAATATAACAATACCAAACAATTATATTAAATGTAAAGTTAGAATAATGACCCTCGTACCTATGAGACACCATTGGGCCTTTTTAATTATTTCTTTCTAGTCATTACAATTTAATATATGTCAACTGATATCTTAATCAAGATAATAACATAATACCGAACATTTCACCTAATCTCAACACTGACTGGGTCATTATTGGGCTTAAAGTGAGTGAACAGAAAAAGTCTTGGGTGTAAATATTGCCAAAATCAAGCCTAGTCAATTTAGACCCCTTACACAGCTTTTTTCCCCCCTTAAGACTTTTACTCACTCACTTTCAGCCTAAATTATTACAATACGGTGCCTTACAAGAAAATGGGCACCAACATAACACGATTACACTTAATCAACTGAGCCATAGGAGTCAGAAAGAGCACCATCCTCGTGATCGTTGGACATACCCAATTACAAAAAAAAAAATCCAGTAGTACATATAAACAATTAAACCAAAACAACTACAACTGTGTGGGGCCCACCTTTAACTAACCCAATCATTACAGCCCAGAACACCTCCCTCCACCCCTAATACTACTGTGAACCCCAGAAGCCCAGGTGTAGGTAGAGCGAGGGCGTTCACCAGACAAGGTTGCCCTACACACTCGGTGTGGTAGACGAGTCCTGGGAGAACCCGTAGGCTCCCCCTTCTACACCGCTACCCCACGTCCTGATGTGATCGGTCTATTCCCTACCCCCGAAAACATCTGTCTGCGTTGTACTAAAGAGCCACCCCATGGAGGCTATACACACGACTTCCCAAAAAGTCCACAGCAGCTCAAGTTACAATGAAGAGATTTACCTGCCACCCAAACACGGGCGACTACCAAGGGCAACAACACGCAAGACTGGCCAACCAAAGAGGGGTCACACACCACCATACAGTACTACAAAATAAGGCTCTAACCCTTTTAAACATTACTCATCCAGTCTACGGGGCTTCCTGTAATGACGAGGTGCTAGTTTCTACTCCTCTACTCCACTTCTCCATTTCCTCCGCACTGTTCCACTAACCATTCCTGCCATCGATCACCTCTCCTTCACCCATGTGGGTGGTGAGAGGATTGTCACTCCAAGCTCCCCCTTCTTTACCCACGTGGATGTTGAGGGAATTGGTTCCTTCATTTTTCGACATTTTACAATACAAACCCATTCCGTACTTATACATAACTATGGTAATCATAACAACTGAAACGTGGTAACGCGACAAAACATTAAACACTTAAAAATGTTGCAATATCTCTTTTCTGAAATGTGGTAGCGTGATAAAGATATATGCAAGGCAATCGGAGTAAAGGATACGGATAATCCCGGGAATAAACAATTAACGTTGTCACTAATTAAACCCAACCTTCCCAGAATTATCCCACCGCTGTATACACCGCTGTAAGGGGGGGTTTTCGTCTTCTTTACTTTTCTTTTCTAATGTTCCTGGAACTTTGCTGTTACCCCCGCCTTATTTATTATTTCCCGTTCATTCCATTATTGTATTTCTTCCTTACTTGATGATTGGTCCAACTTATTACTCTGGTAGTATAATGGCCGTTGCATGCAAGGAAATACAGGTGAATGAATGCAAATGGTCTAAATGACACAGGGTAAATAAAAACACAATATACCGTTTGGTATTCTTAACTATATTAAAACACTGTAAAGAAAAATACACTTTTCACTGTGATACACAAATCAATAGGATTATTACCTTAGTCAACCACGGAATATATCGGTATTATTGGCACAATGAACTACTTCTTATCACCACATCAAAGTTAACTAAAACCCTTCAACAGGTGACCCCAAGGCCACTACCCTAGTAAACACACACTCGGTCACTAGGTTCATACGGCGTACAACAGCTCACAATGGGGTGAAGGTTAGCTCAAGGCTCAATAACACCAACAGCATCCTGTCTCAGTACAGCCACTAGGTCATGTCCACTGGGGTGGACACAGGACTCTCTGCACCTGGTACTTCTCCCTGGACTTCGCTCCTGACCTGGGACCTGGTATTAACATTACCATTAATAAAACTGACAAAATTCTATATCTTAATTCATATCAACATTACAAAAGTGGTCAAATGTATCAATTAAGAGACAACAAAAGGAGGATGTAAATTATTGGGTTACAGATAAAATTGACTTAGTTGACCCTCAAAAATATATAAAGAAAAATGGTCCAAATAGAAAACGGAGGGTTGGAGATAGATCTAATTTACTTAGTTGACCCTCAAAAATAAAATGGCTTAAAATAGAAAACTGAGTGTATACACACACACACACACGACTCAGGAATGTGGGCTTACATTAAGTTACATACATGATATTGAACTCGACATACGGGATCTTATTGCTGTGATAATACTACACTAACATAATACAATTAACATATTATCTTAATACATAATAAGGTTGGCAGGAAAAATAATATGGAATTTGAAATCTAAATGAGTAACTATCAGACGGAGTGAATAATTTCACCTTCGACCAAGACAAAGGATGTCGTATAATTTCGTAGTTACATATAAGAAACTGGGCATAACAAATGGTCTCAAACTTATCTTAAGTACTTCACAATTAATTTCAACTCACCTTCAACTGAAGGTTTTATCTAAACACAACACAAAGGGAAATTTATACTGAGTTAAGCCAAATATTTCCCCTTAGTCCGCCCGAGGCTGGCGACTGGGAGGGAATGACGCTGGCACTCTCGGCTCTAGGCTCTGTAGGACTTGGGGTCAGCGTCCTTTGTCACAACAATAACCATACCTTGATTAAATGAGCTCCTCAACTTACAGGAGTCTAATAAGACTTTCAAAGGATAATTGAATTACTTTTATATGATGCAACGAATTTCAGGCACAAACATGTTAACTATTACTTACGATATCCTAGGTAGACTATAGTTTTAAGTTGGAGGTAGGACTCATAAATTTCCACCTGTCAAACCCCCTTGAGGTGGGCACTTGTCGCTAAGGCCTCAGAATCAGGGTGTCACACTAGAGACTAGGTTCAAGCAATTATTAGGCCAAATATCAGCATTATACTAGATTCACAAAGTTAAAGTTATGCTTTGCAATTAACTTTATACACCTGGAAGTGATTAAATGGCCAAAACAAGTAAATTTCATTCCAATTCCAAAAACAACATTGCTTCGATTGTGACACCCCTTTTCTAAAATTAATATAACAATACCAAACAATTATATTAAATGTAAAGTTAGAATAATGACCCTCGTACCTATGAGACACCATTGGGCCTTTTTAATTATTTCTTTCTAGTCATTACAATTTAATATATGTCAACTGATATCTTAATCAAGATAATAACATAATACCGAACATTTCACCTAATCTCAACACTGACTGGGTCATTATTGGGCTTAAAGTGAGTGAACAGAAAAAGTCTTGGGTGTAAATATTGCCAAAATCAAGCCTAGTCAATTTAGACCCCTTACAGCAGTAATATTATATTTGTAGACAACAAATTCACAAATTATTGATTGTTTCATTAACTTCTGATAGTGCACCATACGCTACTTGAGCTACGAACGATCATAACTCATAACTGATCTAAGGCAGAAAGATCTTGTTATGTTAGAAGGGATTATGTGAGAAACTCTTGAGTGAGGACTCTGCAAGAATAACTCCTTGGCAACAATCGACTGTCTTAACCCATCAGCAATTGTTGCCAAAAAGGTGCACAACCGCCCGCAAGAAGCCCATCTGCACACCTTCTCTACACTGCCGGACAGCTTGGACGGCCCCAGAGCTACTGTTAACTCCCAACATCACTAACGCAAGATAACCAGGAACACTCCATCACAGTGTTACTTCACAGAGTACCAGTGTTACGGTGCTATTAACTATCAACCATCCAGTGTATTCGATTGTGTCTCAACTTTCTCTGATGTTATAACAAGTGATTATGCTAGTACGCATTAATATATATCAGTGAAATTTAGCTTAGGCGAACTGATTCCCGTAATTTTTCTTGCCATCAGGTTTAACCTAGCTGATTCGCCCTCACTGATATTTTTCGGTCCGAAGTATCACCTAGACAAGTGAACATCCTAGACCAGTGCAACTAGTTACAGTTATCCCTTTACGATTAATTCTTGGGCAATAACTACATTACTTATACTTTCATCCTTGATTAAGAGTCATATTACCAGAGAGAGTTAACAAAGCGAAATACCTAACCTGTGTGATTCATGTATCCTACGTATCATAAAGCAATGTGATCAGAAGAATAATGCCTGAACGTTGGAAGTGGGAAGTGTGTCTCTATCAAAATCCGCGATAAGTGCTGGGAGATTGTAATAAGTCCAATAACCTACCTGAGTGCTCCAACATCTAATGTTCGTGAAATTCTATTACGTACCTTCTACCTGAGTGCTATTGATAATAAAGCTGTATTACAAACCATTTATCCGAGATTATCTATGTCCTCTGTTGATTCTCTTTATGTATTTTGCAAGAAATCCAATAACCCAGTCTTGCAGAACTCACCTATACCAAGTTAATCCTTTATAAAATCAGGGCATAACATATATTTTTTTTTTCCTTAGTAGTACTCCCTTTCTTGCTAGCCTACACTTTTCTTACTATCTTTTAAATTTGTTTTATACATTGTTAAACACTTTAGCTCTTCTTAATTTTCCTGTGTTCTTAATTATCTGTTCTTTCGTCAAGTTCTTTTATCCTCTTTTCTTTCCTTTTCCAATATCTATGTATTTTCTTCCCTCGTTCCCTTCTTTCTTGAATAGTAACTCTCCTATTAGTTTTCAGTGTCTTGGATATATGGCCTGAGTAATCTTGTTATTTTTTTTCCTAATTTCATTATATTATTCACATTCCAGGATAAAATGTTTTAAGTTTTTGTCTCTCTTTTCTGAACAGTCTGTTGCTAGTCGGGATGACAGTAATCTTCGTCCTCGGGTACAGGTTGCCATTTCCCTCCAACCTAACCCCCTCACCGACCTGACCTGGCCCCCTAAACAAACCTACGTACTCCAACCTTGAGGTACGAGGTCGTACCTCATATAAAGGCGACGGAAGTAAAATACCACAGGAACGAAATACCTGAGAGCGAAACCTCCACCCCTAACGAGCCACAGGAACGAAAATCCTGAGAGCGAAACCCCCATCCCCAACGAGATCCCAGGTCCCTTTTCCATCCCCGATTGGGTCTCTCTCTCTCTCTCCCAATTCATTCCACATATTATACGTCTCTCAATCACAGTCTTCTAATATACAAACCACAATACTTTACTCACTGATATTCTTGATGTACCACCTAAGTATGTATTTAATTATGTAACCACCATACAGGCTATAATACTTTCATTGTGTAGGTTCGAGGCGATCTAAGACACCTTAGCTTCCATTTCACACCAAATCAGATCGTGATTACGTCAGCCCTGTATTTAGTTATATAACAATCATAGTCCCCCCCCAATTCTAGCAATTCTATGTCTCTAACCTCCCGTTGTTTTATCCACTAACTATATATATTCCCAACCTTCCTAATACCACCTCCATTTCACTAGACAAAATACCTAGGAGTAATTCCGAGATTAATTATGAAATTACACTAGACAGCCCCATAACTCACTGAGATCCATATTGCTATTTTATTGATGTACCAACTCTCTAATGTTAACATAATTTAGGGAACTTGTAAAAAGAGAAGACACCTATCTTCGTTCCCCCATTTTTAGCAGTTAGCTATACATAACCTCACGTTGCATTGTTCGTCTGTCAATTTGTGTCCCTTGCCAGTTCTTGTATTGATTTATGTCTGTTGATTTAGATAAGTTAATTACGAGTTATGTAACAACCTTTAACCACGACTCTATACACCCGATAACCCTATGCCAGTTATTGTATTGATTTAGGCCTGTTAATTCGGATAAACTCACTATGACCAATCTGCAGACGATTATCAGGAGAGATGCAGGAAAGCTACCTCGTATCTCTCTCTCCATGACGAGTATAGATATATGTACCCCCGTGCTCAGTTGCCCCCCTTGCCTTGTTCTTCTAGTAACTAAGTGTATATATAATATTAACCGGAGTATGCCACCAGTATTGATACGACATAGCGGCACTGTCCTTCTGTCGTATTGTGCCACGTGCATACCAAACTGGTTTTCATCATCTTATTAGGACGACGTCTTAATATGCCGTCGTTTATGCATGTATTCAATCCTTAGGTTAATTATATTTTATCCGCCATTGTGTTCCTCTCTTCCATTTACTTTTCCACAATTGTTATACGTCTTCCAATCACCTCCTCCGTATCCACAATCCACACTACTCTGTTTTGCTTCGTGACCCTATGCTCAGTGGTCACCTGTTTTGTGGGTCACCCTGTCTTTTGCTCCTTCATGCCCCGCTGCACACGCCACCCTACCTGTTCGATCGTAGGGGAATGCCACCCCTCTGTCCAGCGCATTAAGGGTCACGACCCTAGGTCACGAGCGGCGCGGCGCCTAGCCTCAAACCACCCCTTTCCAATATCCAACCCCCCCTGTAAAGACGCCCAGACGAATGTTCTAACATACCGATCCCGTTCATTTCCTCACCCCAATAAATAGCAGATAAAGACTCATTCTTGTAACCCCATTTACTACCCTCTAACTTACTAGCCCAACTCACAACCTGAACCAGGAGGGCGGACGGCGCGAGGCTACAGCAGCCAACCTCTCACCCCTAAGAAGTCGACGGTTCCGCCTGACTTGCATTTTCACGAAAACTACTATTATGAGCCCCATGAGTAATCCTAGTAAGTAAAAACTAGAACCCAGGATCAACCCTCCCTAGGAGTATCACTCTTGACACCACCACATCATAAGAAAACCCCATTAGCGTAGAGAATCCCATATATACATATTTAAGGAGTGGCATGCCCCCCACCCCAAAGGGACACCCCTAACCCCCGCGGACGTTCACCATGACCCACACATAGCCAACAACTTCTTGCCAGACACCAGGTGAATTTCCAACAGGTGATGAACTAACCCTCTAAATACCTATCCAAATACCATCCTATCCCATCCTTAACCAAAACCAAAATCTTCCTTATCCCATCCTAGATTAAGAATAGCATGTCAGCTAGACCAGAGAAGGATATTTAGGTGAATTGATGAATAATACCTCCCAGCCTATTCAAGTAGTGCGCCAGTAAAGTAGTCCCTATGAACCTTCACCAAATCCGCCTAAATAACTCTACTAGTACCTCATACTAGAGTTAAGATATCCACGATCATAAATCAGATCACAAGTTACTTACCGCCACATTAAAGACCCCCTCCCTAACCCCCTAAGTTCACCAGAATAAATTAACTACTTCATAGCATTGACATCCAATACTTCTAGAACATTCCTGAAGCTTCCTTGACCTGCCTATAAATAAGACCCAGAGACAACAGTCGGGCAGTTGAGTATTAGAGCCCAAAGCAAAGGTTGTCCACACTGCGGTGGTTTTCTAATACCCCCTCCCCCCTCAAGATTCACGATAGTTCGGCGTTCCGTAATCTGTGCAACTCTGTGAGGAAGTGATTTACCCCTTTACGAATGTTTTATTGCGATCGGGACTACCGGCAGTAATATTATATTTGTAGACAACCAATTCACAAATTATTGATTGTTTCATTTACTTCTGATAGTGCACCTTCCGCTACTCGGCGGCTCGCTTGGTGTAGTGACTAGCGTCTCGGACTTCCACCCAGAAGGCCCGGGTTCGCGCCCACGCTCGGCGCATTAAAGATTTTTCACAAGCACTGAGTCGTTACCATCCCTCATGAGCAAAGGGATGGGGTAGTAGTACAGGACCCCAATGGAAATACGCCTAATCGGCCTTATTGAGCTATCCTTAGCTAGCTTAGCATGCGCTAGCTTTAAGAACTATTATTATTATTATTATTATTATTATTATACTTGAGCTACGAACGATCATAACTCATAACTGATCTAAGGCAGAAAGATCTTGTTATGTTAGAAGGGATTATGTGAGAAACTCTTGAGTGAGGACTCGGCAAGAATAACTCCTTGGCAACAATCGACCCATCAGCTATTGTTGCCAAAAAAGGTGCACAACCGCCTGCAAGAAGCCCATCTGCAAACCTTCTCTACACTGCCGGACAGCTTGGACGGCCCCAGAGCTACTGTTAACCCCCAACATCACTAACACAAGATAACCAGGAAAACTCCATCACAGTGTTACTTCACAGAGTACCAGTGTTACGGTGCTATTAACTATCAACCATCCAGTGTATTCGATTGTGTCTCAACTTTCTCTGATGTTATAACAAGTGATTATGCTAGTACCCATTAATATATATCAGTGAAATTTAGCTTAGGCGAACTGACTCCCGTAATTATTCTTGCCATCAGGTTTAACCTGATTCGCCCTCACTGATATTTTTCGGTCCGAAGTATCACCTAGACAAGTAAACATCCTAGACCAGTGCAACTAGTTTCAGTTATCCCTTTACGATTAATTCTTGGGCAATAACCACATTACTTATACTTTCATCCTTGATTAAGAGTCATATTACCAGAGAGAGTTAACAAAGCGAAATACCTAACCTGTGTGATTCATGTACCCTACGTATCATAAAGCAATGTGATCAGAAGAATAATGCCTGAACGTTGGAAGTGGGAAGTATGTCTATCCAAATCCGCGATAAGTGCTGGGAGATTGTAATAAGTCCAATAACCTACCTGAGTGCTCCAACATCTAATGTTCGTGAAATTCTATTACGTACCTTCTACCTGAGTGCTATTGAGAATAAAGCTGTATTACAAACCATTTATCCGAGATTATCTATGTCCTCTGTTGATTCTCTTTATGTATTTTTCAAGAAATCCAATAACCCAGTCTTGCAGAACTCACCTATACCAAGTTAATCCTGTATAAAATCAGGGCATAACACTACTATTCCACAAATATTCAACCTTCCTTCCTCTGCTTCTCTCTCTATATCCTCCATCATTCCCGGCCTCCAGCCATTGACATTCACACACCCAATTATTATTTCCCCCATATCCTTGCCATGGAATTCTTGTTTCTTTTTCTTCTTCCTCCTACATTCCTTTCTCCCCCCTTCCTTTCCTCTTCTACTCCCCCTGGATCCTTATTTGTTTCCTTTACTTCTACTCTACTCCTATTTTTACCCTTATTCTTCTCACTACTGTCTATAATCTCCTTTCTTCCAAGACTATCCCCCCCTATCTCCCTCTCTTTTCCTCTAACCTTTCCCCCCTGTATTGAATCTTCTGCTCCTTTTTCATTTTCCATCCCTTCTCCTCCCTCTTCCCCTACTTCCTCCTCCCTTTCCTCTCCCTTGTTCGTTGATAGTCAATCTGTTTTGTTCTTCTCCAATGACGACCTCCTCTCTTCTCGTCTAACAATCTCCTCTATCCTTCCTGCTATATGCCTTTCCTCCTCCCTTTTTAGGTGCCAACCATCTTCTTCGAAACTCCAAGAATCCACCTCTCTGTCCAAATCTAGGAAACTAAATCCTTTAATCCCCCTTTCCTTTAGCACCGAGTTCATGCACTGTGTCAACTCCTTGATCTCGTCATTTGTCGCAATCCTTACCTTCTCATATCTCCAGCTCTCTTTGGGCCTCCTCAGGATTCCAACCATTACTATGTTCACTCGCTTTTCTTTCTTTCTTATTTCCCTTAATCCTTCTTCAATCTCTGCCATTGTTCCCCTTACTCCTTGCATCTCCAGTCCATTTCCCCCTCCCTGTATTACTAAGGTTCCTTCCCCCCCCCCCCCTCAAAATTTATGTTTCTTGCCTGCTTCATTACCTCCCATACTCCTGTCCTTCTTAGGCTAATTACTTGCCTTTCCGAGTTATCTAAAATCTTTCCCATATTCCTAAAGGTGCTATCTCCACATATCACTGTTTTCTTCAGTCTTCTTTCCCTCTTATTTTTCCAGCTTCCTCCTATTTTATTTGTCCCCCTCACCGCGCTAGTTTCTACTGTACTCTCCCTTGTTTCCTCCTCCCTTACGCTCCTACTCACTTTTTTGTGTTCTACTTGTGTTCTCCCACTGCTCCTTCTCTCCCCATATCCTCCCTCATACTCCTGGGTCTTGTGTTTACCGGTACTCTATGTACCTCTTCCCTCCTACGTTTACTTCCCTCCCTTTCTCCCATCTTCTCTCTTTGTTTATCCCTTCTTCGCTCTTCTATGCATTCTATTTCACTTCCCTCTTCGTCCGTATCTGTCAGGCTCAGCTCCCCCTCCTCTCTTTCTTTTCCGACTCCAGCCCCAACGTTCTGCTCATTTACCCCTTCCTTCTTCCCCCCCTTTCTTTAATGGCCCTTGGCTCGTTATGAGGCTTCCCAGAAATTCACTCGACCATTCTCCCCATTCTCCCATGTTTTCGCCACTTTCGCTTTCCTGTGTCTCCTTCACGACCCTTCCCTTTCTCGTCACCTGCCATCTTTGGTTTTTTTCTTCTTTCTCGCATGCCTCATCTATTCTTCTTATTTGTTCCCCAATCCTCCCCTCATTTATGTCCTCTCTCTCGCTTTCATATATATCTGTTCTTATTTCCTCTCTCACTCTGTCTACTACTTCCCCATCTTTTGTTACGTCTTCTGCTCTCTGTGGTCTCCTCTCTGCTTCTCTCCCGTTTCAGTTCCTTCATTTCCTGTGTCTTGATCTGCTTCTACGTTGTTATCCCCTCGATTCTTATCCTTGCTACTTTCCCACACCTTTAATAACCGTTATGCCCGGTCCAAATTGGAACGCAAGATATTCTGAGTGCAATGATTAACTCTCTAACTGGAGAAGTATACCTTTAACTTTAATAAAGAGACAACACGGCAGGAGAATAATTACACAGGCGACAAGTTAACATGAGTTTTATTCACTTTACACCTGGTTCATGGAGGAGCAATATATTTAATTCTGGAACACTGAGATCATCAAAATGGCAACAATGGTAAATAGAGCATACAAATAATAATATGATTAGCAATTATAAGGCAAGAGTCGAACAATGGGTCCGGACTCAAGTTAACAATAACTCCTCGGATACAATTATAGAGTATCCAAAATAGTGGAGGCTTACCTCCCACTCAACTAGATCTCAAGCAAGATCTCAGCAAGGTAACAAGAGTGCAGTAATGGCAGATGTCGTCTGGATCATACTATGATGTCCCCGGCAATAGTGACGTTAACTGACTCTAAAGCAACAATGACCAAGTGGTCATCAACAATAAGGTGGGCTCTGAAAGGCTCACAAATGAACTGAATTCTACAGGTGTGCTAGATCTCACCTGGCAAGATTATTTATTCTAAAACTACTTCTGTGGGCAACTAGCAAGATGCAGAAGGCTGATACAACAATCGTCGGGAACTGAGATAGAGTGAGATCTATTCGAGTTATGAACCTGACAGAATGGTAAGTGAATGAGGCTAGAAGTTATACAAGGGAACAAGGTTACGTGTAAATAGGTGTGTATGTCATATGCTGTGGGTCTTATATAGGCGCGTCCCCTCTGACGGGCTATGGGAGACCAATAACCCGGGAATGTGCGGATATAAGGATCCCCTGATAGTTATGTCTAATGTGTCCCGGCAAGTGGGCAGATTAACGTCAATTTACGTAGAGAGAGGAAAGCCCTCTCGCAAGACGTTATTTAGTGAGAACCCCTGAAGATAACTTCAACCACTACCCTGAGACAACTCTGTACCCATAAACCGTAATAAGGCACTTAAACGTGTGTTGGTCCGGGATTAGGCTGCACTCCTACGTCCTTACAGCTCCTTGCTCCTCTGCGCCTACCACGGGAGGCACCCGGGTTCCTCTTGCACTCCGCGTGAGCAGGGACTTACTAAGAGTATGCCGGAGTTCTGCTACAGGGTTTGGTGGGGGGTTACGGCGACTAGCATAATGGTCTTTATAGAGTTGCAAGCAGTCTATCCAGTGACAGTATGGTTAGTCTAAGGTTTGGGACAATTAAATTACTCCCTTGCAACTCTTCTGGAACCACAAGACTAATACAGTAAATAGAGGCCAGTGAAGATGGGGCCCAAAGTGGGTTGCACAATCTAGTCCTCTTCCTGAAGGGGGGAACCCGACCTGGTTGTCTCTAAGTACTGCACTATCCTTATAATCCCTTGAAAGGAACAAGACAGGAATCCTTATTTACTTGGTCTGGGCACAGCATCGAAGGCCAGGAAGGTGGGGCCCAAAGTGGGTTGCACAAGCTAGTCCTCTTCCTGAAGGGGGGAACCCGACCTGGTCGTCTCCGATCACCAGAGGTGGGCAGGTGCGCGCCATTTGGTGCTCTGCGCTCTGCGATCCGGTGCGCATTACCAATATAGCGGAGCGAGGAGCGGCAAAATTCTGAAATCGGAGTGCAGGCGGGGAGCGCAGCTAGAAATTTGCGCTCCTTTCTGGCGCTCCGGAGGCGATTTTTCCTGTCAACAACAGGTACAAGAACGTCATTATCGTGTACAGTCATCGTACCGTTCGTACGGTGTTACCCACGGTGTTAGTGAACTGTGATACAGTGATACTATGATAGTGACAGACTGACAGTGTTACAGTTGTTAACTTGTTATTTTATTTTTTTTGGCTTTTGCTAACGCAAAGTAAACCTTACGGGCAAGTTACAGCTTACGAAGGGGCCTAAGGGTAAGTCTGGCAGTGGTATAGCCCGAGCCTGTCTGACTGTCTGAGTGTCTGTGGACAGCTTGGACGGGTCCAATAATCATAATATAATCAATTATTCATATCATATTAAATTATTAATGATATTATATTAAATTATTATTCATTTAATCATGTAATCAACTAAATAGTAAATACTAATCAATGTAATCATGTTGTATTGTTGTTATTGTATTGTTAGGCTTGTTAGAATGTTAGCTTGATAAGTTTAACTGTTTAAGTTTCTCAGTTTGGACAGTTTCTGTAATTCTTTGTCATATCATAGATATCAATGGACAGTCACAATGTCACAAACTCACAATGATATAAATCATATCATATCATTGACATTTGCAATGACATCAATCATATCATATCATTGACATTTGATTAATTGATATGACATAAAGAATAACAGAAACTGAGAAAGTGAGAAACTTAAACATTTAAACTTCAGAAAGACACCATGACTTGAGGTTTTTTGAATGTTTTGAATTCTTGGAATTTAGTGAAGTGAAAGACAAAGGACAAACTGAAGGACAAAGGTAAATAATTAAATAACTTCTAGAAGCTGTTTTGTTTGTTTTGTTTTTTATATACCTATTTTTGGGAGCGCGGAGCGCAGGAGCGCGGAGCGGGAAGCACATCGGGGCTGCTGACAAAAGGAGCGTGTGAGCGCTGCCGCATTACCTTATGTCTGATGAGCGCGGAGCGCTGCCGCATTACCGGTCCCACCGGAGCGCGCCCACCTCTGCCGATCACTGCACACAGCTTCAAGTGTGAACACCAGCTATTCTGGCTGCTTTTGTCTCTGGAACCACAAGACTAATACAGTAAATAGAGGTCAGTGAAGGTGGGGCCCAAAGTGGGTTGCACAATCTAGTCCTCTTGCTGAAGGGGGAACCCGACCTGGTTGTCTCTAAGTACTGCACTATCCTTGTAATCCCTTTAAAGGAACAAGACAGGAATCCTTATTCACTTGGTCTGGGCACAGCATCGAAGGCCAGGAAGGTGGGGCCCAAAGTGGGTTGCACAAGCTAGTCCTCTTCCTGAAGGGGGGAACCCGACCTGGTCGTCTCCGATCACTGCACACAGCTTCAAGTGTGAACACCAGCTATTCTGGCTGCTTTTGTCTCTGGAACCACAAGACTAATACAGTAAATAGATGCCAGTGAAGGTGGGGCCCAAAGTGGGTTGCACAATCTAGTCCACTTCCTGAAGGGGGGAACCCGACCTGGTCGTCTCTAAGTACTGCACTATCCTTGTAATCCCTTGAAAGGAACAAGACAGGAATCCTTATTCACTTGGTCTGGGCACAGCATCGAAGGCCAGGAAGGTGGGGCCCAAAGTGGGTTGCACAAGCTAGTCCTCTTCCTGAAGGGGGGAACCCGACCTGGTCATCTCCGATCACTGCACACAGCTTCAAGTGTGAACACCAGCTATTCTGGCTGCTTTTACCCAGATAAAGAGATACCAAAGGCAAGCTTAGTTACTGATGTCCAGACTGGCTGAGTACTTGTGAATATTCTTGCCCAGACTTAAGGCGCCCGGCTTGAGAGGATCAAAGGCGCTGGGGTGGTGTCTGCGCGTGGTGGTTAGGTCCTTGTAGTCCTGGGAGTGGTGCGCCTGGACTTTTGGCTGGCCCTTGTAGATGTAGCTGGAGGAAGATTCCTCAGGGCAGATCTGTACACATTATGGGGTGATGGCTTCCTGGTGGGAGTGGAAGCGGATGAGTTTCTTGCAATGGATGATGACTTATTCTGGGGGTTAAGACTTATTGTTGGCTGGAAGGATAGGCAAGTTTTGGTTTATGAGTGACTTTAACCCAGGACAATGGTTTAGATTGAATGGATGCAAGAGCTTTAGGTTCCTTGATAGGGGATATGAAAGGCAATCTGGGGAAGAGAGGTTTTGGTTCTGAAAGAGCTTTAGGTTCTTTGATAGGGGATATGAAAGGTAATTTAGGAAACAACCTGGTACCACCTGTGGTTGTGTAGCTAGGTTGAGGAGTTACTGGGCTGGCTGATGGGGGTTTGTAATGGTTAACCCTGCGATGGTCATTTTCTTTGGCTCTGGTAGTTAAAGAAAATGACTTGCCGTGGGTGACTGGTGTGGTCCACTCGGGACAGACGTGTCCCACTCGTTCCACCATTATCTTGGCAATACGAGCAGGGGCAGGGTTGTTGTGGGTCTGGATGGCAGGGGGAAGGCTTAGTTGGCTCTGTCGCATGGCTGTGACAAGCTGGAGATGCGGTAACACCGTTCCTAGACCGCATCTCAATTAGGATGGGGAGAGCTAAGTGGAGGGTTTATGGGTGAGGCCATGTATGCAGCACCAAATCCTGTCCTCTGCGTATGCGCGTCCTTTTCCCTAATATTTTTATTATGTTATTTAGGCTCAACTGTTAGGTTAATTTAAGTTAGGTTAGGTTAGGTTAGGTTAGGTTAATATAATAGTATAAAGGAAAAAAAAAATCGTGCCAAGGGGCCTAAGATTCTCACATGCAGAGGACAGGATTTGCAGGATTTGGTGCTGCATACATGGCCTCCCGTTTATGGCGTGTGTGTAATGTGGGCGAAATGTTCGTTTATTGTATAATTATGTCATAGGCTAGTTCTCTCGATTCATAATGTGTAAGTTAGGTTAGGTTAGGTTAGGTTAATTAAGAGTTGTCTCGTAATTAACACGGGGCCGAGCTGTCTCGTTTTTACTGGGCCGAGCTGTCTCGCCGTGGGCCGAGCTGTCCCGTGGGCCGAGTAGTCTAGCATTCTAATGTGGGCGAAATGTTCGTTTATTGTATAATTATGTCATAGGCTAGTTCTCTCGATTCATAATGTGTAGGTTAGGTTAGGTTAATTAAGAGTTGTCTCGTAATTAACCTCTGAAGTGCGCATGGGGGTAATTGGAAACGTCCCCCTGTGCTGACGTATTTGAGGTGTTTCCGTCACTAAAATATTCATTGTGCCATTAATAGCATTAATACTTATCCATATGCGCCTATTATGGGTTGATTATAAAGGTATTAACCTGAAACAACAATAAAACGAGTGAAAACAGCGTTTGGATGGTCAAAATCGGAGATATAGCCCGCGAGTTGTATAATGTATGGGTGAGGCAATCTGCTTTCCCGCCAATTTCCCCCAAGGCCACTGAGACACAGTCGATCGATACTCTCTCTCTCTCTCTTGCACTCGCTTGCTATCAGTGATGACCACACCCTCCAATCGGATTTCTAATGTTAGCACGAAAATATACCTCAGAATAAGGGAATAACAGGGAAAATAGGTGATAACTGAAGGAGAGGAGGAAAGTGGGGAGGGAGGGGAGGTAGAGGACTGAGATTTTGCATGGCCCAGGGGCCAAAAAAAAAAAAAAAAATATAAAAAAAAAAAAATTTCGATGTCAAAAGTTGATTTTTTTTTTCTCTGACTCTTAAGAGTCTCCCCGCAGTGCGCCGGGGGAACTCTTAAGAGTCTCCCCGCAGCTCCCGGGTTAACATGGAGCCGAGCTGTCTCATTTTTACTGGGCCGAGCTGTCCCGTGGGCCGAGTAGTCTAGCATTCCCTATGATGAACTATACTGTATTGGGAGGTTTGACGACCTCCCTTATAACCAAATAAGCAAAACCTCTTATTTGGTAGCAGTCTCGGAGTATCCAACGTAGGGCTTATGATCTCAGCCGCTACCACAGCGGGCCGATTTATTGGTACTCACGCGAAGTAACCAAATAATCTCTAGAGTTGCACCGCAATTCACTACTAGGCACGTTGTACACACTCCGAGACGACTAAGAAGGAAAAGAAACCGAAGGAGAGAAAGAATTGTTATAGTTACCCATTTAATCTAGCTGCTCTCCTCTAAGCCATGCTCCATGTTCTATGAGCCTGCGCCAGGACCTGCCAAAGTATCGAGGTATCAAGTAATCAGTTTAGATTGGATGGGCAGGGGATCGGCATGAGGGCGGGATACTCCGTCGTTGGATACTCCGAGACTGCTACCAAATTATAGGTTTGACTCCTGTAAGGAGATAAAGAAAACCTAATATTTAGTAGTGGCCCCGTAATCATTGACGAACATGCCTATTACATAAGGCATCCTCTTCAAACACTAAACCGCCGTAGTTTGAATCTACCGCGCAGAGCATTTAAAATCTGAGGAGCCTTCATCATGAGCGCACGCGACCTCACTCATGGCTTCAGTCATTATGAATTGGGTTCTCACTACGAAAAGACTTCGTAAAAAATAAAAAACAAAAAGAAAATAAGAATAACTATCCAATAAGCTTTCCATCATATCGTGGATGTACTTGTGTGGATCTTTGACCAGACGCTGATTCAGGCGTCATTCTTCCTTCACTGACATATCAAGTAAACCAAAATCCTTAATACATCAACGAATGGGAAGGGGATGGTCGGGAGGGCCTCAGTCGTCAATGATTACGGGGCCACTACTAAATATTAGGTTTTCTTTATCTCCTTACAGGAGTCAAACCTATAATTTATTAGTGGCCCCTCCATCATTGACGAACATGCCTGATTTCTAAGACTGGAGGGGGACATTCGTAATCATATCATAACTCTAGAAAAGCAGATAATCAAACCACATAGTATTCTTACTTTTGTAAAAAAAGAGATATTCGGGTGCATAAACTTTATACAGCCTAAATCTTCAAAAAGGGGTACAAGCAGGAGCGTGCTTCAAAGAAGCCTGCTTGAAAAAGGGTTAACTCTGAGACTCTGTGCACAGATCTGCTAGTTAAGAAGGCACCCCACTTAAAGTAAGTGGTGAAAACTAAAAACTTATAAGTTTACATGTGCACATATAAACCCCATTAACTAGTGGATATATTCCTAAAAATATAACCAAACATAAATGAATTCTTGTACATTCGTAGAAGTACTGAACTCGTGTACTTATGCAGAAGTAATTACTGCAAAAGTAAAAGTCGTAGTTGCCACTACCGAGATTTCTCAAAAATCTATTGCTTCACAGCCAAAGCTACTTACAACAAGAATTGTCGTAACACTACTATTGGCCTTTAGCACAATTTCCTGCAATGAATACTACAGAGAAATTTTATAATACAATGCCTACAACCAGTATCACAGCTCGTATGTTCCGAACACATACTCCGGAGGGGTCTAGGGTGTCCTATGTCACACTGACTGCACCCTCCTCCCCTTTTTCTTGAAATTAAACAAAACGTGACTAAAAGGGCCACCTAGACCCTCTGCCGTAAAGCTATACATGGCAAGGAAGGTTTGTCCAGAGCTACTGAAAGGTATCGAGGCAAAAACTCCTGATTAGAGGCCCACAACTGTGTGGACGTAATAACTTCCACCGAAAGATTATTAAGGAAACGTAAAGAGGCTGTCCCCTTGCGTAAATCGTGGGTCTTACCCACAACGCCGGGATTCTTCTCTTTAAAGTCCTCGACCAAGAGAGAGGCCAGTGTACGCTCCATCAATCGTTCACCCGGACTTGCGACTCATAAAGCACCCAGGTGATTTAGAGGTGCCACTCTTAAATATTTGGTTAGAGCTTGCACTGGGCAAAAAAGATGGTGCACCTTTCCCCTGTTTAACGCCGGCACCGTGAACTCTGAAAACACGTGCTCACTGTGCTCAATCTCGGCTATGAATCCTGGGGAAGGTGCAATGTGAATACACTCATGAAGCCTATCAAACCTGAGGCAATTAGGTGCGTTGCTCATCGCCGCCAGCTCAGATACTCTGTTCCCGGTAGCCAAAGCCATAAGGAATACTGCCCTTTTGTAAAATCTGCAGTCTTTGGTACATACGGGAACGAGAATAACGACGATGCTCTGTCCAGAGACCATGTAGGCCTGAGCTGACAGGAAGGTGGGTGGAGTATAAAACCTGCCCACATAAATCACTTTCATATAAATGTTTCTGGATGAACAGATAAATTAAATAATAAACAACCAACGCCACCGAGGGCACAGTTTGTTTTGTTCTAAGAATCCGAGACATAAAAGCTTTCCAATGCGATTGAAACTGTCGCTTTGTAGACTGGGTATATTGATTCGTGAATATCATGGTCACGTCGCTACCATAAGGTGCTAGCCACTTGGCCTCCTGAATGTCCAAAATGAACAAGTCCGCGAGGTTTCTAGGTTGCCAATTGTGTTCTAAGTGGAACAACCCGACCAGGAGGGACACTGGGTGCGGGCACCACGTGTTCAAATGCTGGTACCACACTGCGCCGGCCACAGGGGCGCGATTAGCGAGACTATGCCTCGCTAATCCTGTAGTTTGTTGACTATGTGGCACATTAGAGACACGTCTGGCGGCGGAAAAGAGATAAATGGAACTCGACCTGTTCTCGTCCGTCATCAGAGCGTCAGGTCCGCCCGCCGGCGTTATCGTCCGGCGGGTGAGGTACGACTGTGAGTATCGCCATACACCTTGGCTGTGGCTGTCCCTCGCTTGCGAGCTCGGTATACTCCCTGAATGGGAGCCCTCGTCCGAGTCCCGTAAAGGTTTATGATAAATAAAAGCTCCCATAGCTCATTAACACATTGAAAGCAGAGCTGGTGAGCAAAATCATAAAGTATACTAATTAATGTAATTTATATTTAATTGTATTAAAATAAATTACTATAAATAAACACAATATTATCATAATATAATCATAAAAAATATATATGTTTATTATGATTCAGCTACTAAATTATTTCATTAACAAATAAAAATAAGATAGGGCTACCTGAGCTTAACGGCATTGAACATACAGCAATGAGAGGTTCAAGTGCCGACACGACAGAGACTGGGGGAAAACTACCCCGCCCCCGGGAACTACCTGGTCACCTGGTGCAACACCGGTACTCCGCCCTGGAAAGAGAATTTTCCGGGGATTAATGCTCATAGGGTTACACCCAAAAAACGGTACAAAATATGTGCCTCAAAACCTCCGGTCAACGAACCGTAGCACTCCACCACTACTTTTCGTTGTCCTTTAGTATCATATTAAAGATTTCAGCATATCTTTACCTGTCCAGAAGATTTAAGCATATCTTCTGAATCCTCATAAAGATGAAGCATATCTTTATTAAAGATGAAGTCTTTCAAGTATCCCTTTACACTTGAAACACTAGTAAGATTCCGGCATCTTTTTATCCCATAAAAAGTCTAAGCCTATCTTAATCTCTAATCTGGCGTCACCCAGAAGCCCTCATAGATCGCCGTCTTGAAGGCCGTGATACCCTATTGTATCAATCAATTGTTTGGCAAATTATCGCGAATTGCAAATCAGTTAATATAACCACCCAAAGGTACAACCGCCGGGTTTTATATGCAATGTCAAACCAATTGTATCTGCCCCAGACCTCTTTGTAAAAAGGTCGCTGGGAGGGAAAGACTAAACAAACAAACGGCATTGTTTCAATGGCTTATTAAAGATTTCAGCATATCTTTTATCTGTCCAAAAGAATTAAGCATAACTTCTTAATCCTCATAAAGATGAAGCATATCTTTATTAAAGATGAAGTCTTTCAAGTAACCCTTTACACTTGAAACACTAGTAAGATTCAGGCATCTTTTTATCCCATAAAAAGTCTACGCCTATCTTAATCTCTAATCCGGCTTCTCCCAAAGCCCTCATAGATCGCCGTCTTGAAGGCCGTGATACCCTATTGTATCAATCAATTGTTTGGCAAATTATCTCGAATCGCAAATCCGTTAATATAACCACCCGAAGGTGCAACCGCCGGGTTTTATATACAAGGACCCCAATGGAAATACGCCTAACGGCCTTATTGGGCTATCCTTAGTTGGAATTATGCAAGGCTGGTACATGTCATATTTATAACATACTATGTGGTACCAACTCTGTAAATTGCTAACTGAATAAATATTATTATTATTATTATTATTATTATTATTAATGTCAAACCAATTATACCTGCCCCAGACCTCTTTGTAAAAAGGTCGCCGGGAGGTAAAGACCAAACAAACAGACAGCATTGTTTCAATGGCTTTGAAAAGCAGAGAAAACCAAGGCCAACAGGTGTCAGCCTGATCACCTAGAAAACTGAGTGGAGCCCCCCTCGACGGGAATAACTCAGGAAGCCTGATCCCAGGCTCGACCATAGAAAACGCAGTTTCTGATGAGCCCTCAAGCGACCAAACTCGTCGGGGGAACTTACCTATTTTAGCCATCCTGACTAAAACTCGGTAAACAAACACGGTGTTCTCGGAGCAACGAGAATAACGCCGGAAAGGTAACCCACACTAAACTATACATTACAGTAGGGCGTAATGCATAAAGCAATGAATAACACAGGAAGCCTGATCCCAGGCTCGACCACAGAAAAAGCAGTTTCTTATGAGCCCTCAAGCGACCAAACTCGTCGGGGTAACTTACCTATTTTGAGCCATCCTGACTAAAACTCGGCAAACAAAAACGGTGTTCTCGGAGCAACGAGAAAAAACGCCGGAAAGGTAACCTACCCCAAACGAGACATTTTAACACATTCTATACAAAGGGTGTGCGCAAAAATAGGGATACCTGAACAGGAGGGCGTAATGCATAAAGCAAAAACCGGGGCAAAGGTAGCCATGACAGAGACTGGTGGGATAATTACTCCAGGTTCTGCATAGACCCGCCGGGACCCAGCTCTGGAAAAAAAAAAAAATTCCAGGAATTAATGCTCATAAGGTTAACCCAAACATGTTCGCACACAAGTGTTAAATAACCCGCCGGGTAACGAGACGTAATACTCAACGACGACAGCTCGATACGCGGTGGGGTTTCCTAAGTAAAAGATTTCAGAATATCTTAATTTGTCCAAAAGATTTATGAATACCCTCTGACATAATATATAAAGACCATCATGGCGTTTATAACTGATGAAGTCTTTCCGGTGGTGTTTGTTTCAAGATTCAATTTTGAAAAAAAATAAAATAAAAAAGACTCCGGCCCCCGAATTATCTCGTAGATCAAAAACTGGGAAGCCTGACAAATATACGAGATCTAACTTCTCCCGAAGTATCTTTTTAGATCGCCGTATGTTGAAGGCGGCGATACAAAACGTATCCCTCAATTGTCTGGTTAACTAACTGAATCGTAAATTCGTTATTCCCATCCCTCCAAGGAGCACCCTCCGGGTGTGAATATTAGTTTTAAAAAACGTTAACCCCAATTGTGCCCTAAAGCGCCGTATGTTGAAGGAGGCGATACACAATGCATCCCTCAATTGTCTGGTCAACTAAACTGAATTTTGCAAATTCGGGCATCCCACCCTTCCAGGTTGCACCCGCCGGGTGATTTAAAGTTTAAAAGTTAACCCCAAATGTTCCTAACCCCACTTCTTTGTAAAAGATCGCCGGGGAGGAAATACAAAGATCGCGAATTGCAAATCAGTCAATATAACCACCCAAAGGTACAACCGCTGGGTTTTATATGCAATGTCAAACCAATTGTACCTGCCCCAGACCTCTTTGTAAAAAGGTCGCCGGGAGGGAAAGACTAAACAAACAAACGGCATTGTTTCAATGGCTTATTAAAGATTTCAGCATATCTTTCACCTGTCCAAAAGAATTAAGTATAACTTCTTAATCCTCATAAAGATGAAGCATATCTTTATTAAAGATGAAGTCTTTCAAGTATCCCTTTACACTTGAAACACTAGTAAGATTCAGGCATCTTTTTATCCCATAAAAAGTCTAAGCCTATCTTAATCTCTAATCCGGCTTCTCCCAGAAGCCCTCATAGATCGCCGTCTTGAAGGCCGTGATACCCTATTGTATCAATCAATTGTTTGGCAAATTATCTCGAATCGCAAATCCGTTAATATAACCACCCGAAGGCACAACCGCCGGGTTTTATATGCAATGTCAAACCAATTGTACCTGCCCCAGACCTCTTTGTAAAAAGGTTGCCGGGAGGGAAAGACTAAACAAACAAACGGCATTGTTTCAATGGCTTATTAAAGATTTCAGCATATCTTTTATCTGTCCAAAAGAATTAAGCATAACTTCTTAATCCTCATAAAGATGAAGCATATCTTTATTAAAGATGAAGTCTTTCAAGTAACCCTTTACACTTGAAACACTAGTAAGATTCAGGCATCTTTTTATCCCATAAAAAGTCTAAGCCTATCTTAATCTCTAATCCGGCTTCTCCCAAAGCCCTCATAGATCGCCGTCTTGAAGGCCGTGATACCCTATTGTATCAATCAATTGTTTGGCAAATTATCTCGAATCGCAAATCCGTTAATATAACCACCCGAAGGTGCAACCGCCGGGTTTTATATACAAGGACCCCAATGGAAATACGCCTAACGGCCTTATTGGGCTATCCTTAGTTGGAATTATGCAAGGCTGGTACATGTCATATTTATAACATACTATGTGGTACCAACTCTGTAAATTGCTAACTGAATAAATATTATTATTATTATTATTATTATTATTATTATTATTATTAATGTCAAACCAATTATACCTGCCCCAGACCTCTTTGTAAAAAGGTCGCCGGGAGGTAAAGACCAAACAAACAGACAGCATTGTTTCAATGGCTTTGAAAAGCAGAGAAAACCAAGGCCAACAGGTGTCAGCCTGATCACCTAGAAAACTGAGTGGAGCCCCCCTCGACGGGAATAACTCAGGAAGCCTGATCCCAGGCTCGACCATAGAAAACGCAGTTTCTGATGAGCCCTCAAGCGACCAAACTCGTCGGGGGAACTTACCTATTTTAGCCATCCTGACTAAAACTTGGTAAACAAACACGGTGTTCTCGGAGCAACGAGAATAACGCCGGAAAGGTAACCCACACTAAACTATACATTACAGTAGGGCGTAATGCATAAAGCAATGAATAACACAGGAAGCCTGATCCCAGGCTCGACCACAGAAAACGCAGTTTCTTATGAGCCCTCAAGCGACCAAACTCGTCGGGGTAACTTACCTATTTTGAGCCATCCTGACTAAAACTCGGCAAACAAAAACGGTGTTCTCGGAGCAACGAGAAAAAACGCCGGAAAGGTAACCTACCCCAAACGAGACATTTTAACACATTCTATACAAAGGGTGTGCGCAAAAATAGGGATACCTGAACAGGAGGGCGTAATGCATAAAGCAAAAACCGGGGCAAAGGTAGCCATGACAGAGACTGGTGGGATAATTACTCCAGGTTCTGCATAGACCCGCCGGGACCCAGCTCTGGAAAAAAAAAAAATTCCAGGAATTAATGCTCATAAGGTTAACCCAAACATGTTCGCACACAAGTGTTAAATAACCCGCCGGGTAACGAGACGTAATACTCAACGACGACAGCTCGATACGCGGTGGGGTTTCCTAAGTAAAAGATTTCAGAATATCTTAATTTGTCCAAAAGATTTATGAATACCCTCTGACATAATATATAAAGACCAGCATGGCGTTTATAACTGATGAAGTCTTTCCGGTGGTGTTTGTTTCAAGATTCAATTTTGAAAAAAAATAAAATAAAAAAGACTCCGGCCCCCGAATTATCTCGTAGATCAAAAACTGGGAAGCCTGACAAATATACGAGATCTAACTTCTCCCGAAGTATCTTTTTAGATCGCCGTATGTTGAAGGCGGCGATACAAAACGTATCCCTCAATTGTCTGGTTAACTAACTGAATCGTAAATTCGTTATTCCCATCCCTCCAAGGAGCACCCTCCGGGTGTGAATATTAGTTTTAAAAAACGTTAACCCCAATTGTGCCCTAAAGCGCCGTATGTTGAAGGAGGCGATACACAATGCATCCCTCAATTGTCTGGTCAACTAAACTGAATTTTGCAAATTCGGGCATCCCACCCTTCCAGGTTGCACCCGCCGGTTGATTTAAAGTTTAAAAGTTAACCCCAAATGTTCCTAACCCCACTTCTTTGTAAAAGATCGCCGGGGAGGAAATACAAAGATCGCGAATTGCAAATCAGTCAATATAACCACCCAAAGGTACAACCGCTGGGTTTTATATGCAATGTCAAACCAATTGTACCTGCCCCAGACCTCTTTGTAAAAAGGTCGCCGTGAGGGAAAGACTAAACAAACAAACGGCATTGTTTCAATGGCTTATTAAAGATTTCAGCATATCTTTCACCTGTCCAAAAGAATTAAGTATAACTTCTTAATCCTCATAAAGATGAAGCATATCTTTATTAAAGATGAAGTCTTTCAAGTATCCCTTTACACTTGAAACACTAGTAAGATTCAGGCATCTTTTTATCCCATAAAAAGTCTAAGCCTATCTTAATCTCTAATCCGGCTTCTCCCAGAAGCCCTCATAGATCGCCGTCTTGAAGGTCGTGATACCCTATTGTATCAATCAATTGTTTGGCAAATTATCTCGAATCGCAAATCCGTTAATATAACCACCCGAAGGCACAACCGCCGGGTTTTATATGCAATGTCAAACCAATTATACCTGCCCCAGACCTCTTTGTAAAAAGGTCGCCGGGAGGTAAAGACCAAACAAACAGACAGCATTGTTTCAATGGCTTTGAAAAGCAGAGAAAACCAATTCCAACAGGTGTCAGCCTGATCACCTAGAAAACTGTGTGGAGCCCCCCTCGACGGGAATAAACCAGGAAGCCTGATCCCAGGCTCGACCATAGAAAACGCAGTTTCTGATGAGCCCTCAAGCGACCAAACTCGTCGGGGTAACTTACCTATTTTAGCCATCCTGACTAAAACTCGGTAAACAAAAACGGTGTTCTCGGAGCAACGAGAAAAACGCCGGAAAGGTAACCCACACTAAACTATACATTACAGGAGGGCGTAATGCATAAAGCAATGAATAACACAGGAAGCCTGATCCCAGGCCCGACCACAGAAAACGCAGTTTCTTATGAGCCCTCAAGCGACCAAACTCGTCGGGGTAACTTACCTATTTTGAGCCATCCTGACTAAAACTCGGTAAACAAAAACGGTGTTCTCGGAGCAACGAGAAAAAATGCCGGAAAGGTAACCCACACCAAACGAGACATTGTAACACATTTTATACCAAGGGTGTGCGCGAAAATAGGGATACCTGAACAGGAGGGCGTAATGCATAAAGCAAAAACCGGGGCAAAGGTAGCCATGACAGATACTGGTGGGATACTTACTCCAGGTTCTGCATAGACCCGCCGGGACCCAGCTCTGGAAAAAAAGAAAATTTCCAGGAATTAATGCTCATAAGGTTAACCCAAACATGTTCGCACACAAGTGTTAATTAACCCGCCGGGTAACGAGACGTAATACTCAACGACTACAGCTCGCTACGCGGTGGGGTTTCCTAAGTAAAAGATTTCAGAATATCTTAATTTGTCCAAAAGATTTATGAATACCCTCTGACATAATATATAAAGACCAGCATGGCGTTTATAACTGATTAAGTCTTTCCGGTGGTGTTTGTTTCAAAATTCAATTTTGGAAAACAAAATAATAAAAAACACGCCGGCCCCCGAATTATCTTGTAGATCAAAAACTGGGAAGCCTGACAAATATACGAGATCTAACTTCTCCCGAAGTATCTTTTTAGATCGCCGTATGTTGAAGGCGGCGATACAAAACGTATCCCTCAATTGTCTGGTTAACTAACTTAATTGTAAATTCGTTATTCCCATCCCTCCAAGGAGCACCCACCGGGTGTGAATATTAGTTTAAAAAACGTTAACCCCAATTGTGCCCTAAAGCGCCGTATGTTGAAGGAGGCGATACACAATGCATCCCTCCATTGTCTGGTCAACTAAACTGAATTTTGCAAATTCGGGCATCCCACCCTTCCAGGTTGCACCCGCCGGGTGATTTAAAGTTTAAAAGTTAACCCCAATTGTTCCTAACCCCACTTCTTTGTAAAAGATCGCCGGGGAGGAAATACAACAACAGCATAGTTTTATATTGGCTTTGTAAAACCGAAAAAACTACAAACAACACGTGTCCGTATGAACACTGTTAGATGGGTACAGCCAACCCGCCGGGAATCAGAAGTAGCCTGAAACAGGCACCCCAGAGACGCAGTCCTGGGGAGCCACAGACACCCACTCGCCGGGGGAACAAGCCTGTTTTTAAACCACGTGTGGCCAAAACTCGGCAACCAGCCGGGGTTATCAAGGTGAAACCGAGAAAAACCCGCCGGAAAAAACCCACCCCGCCCAGATACCATCTGAACGCACCACCGGACCGAGGCGTAGCCAAAACACAACTAACGCGGGGCCCAACATAGTCCGTGGAATTAGCCAATACACAACTAACCCAGGACACATAAATAGTCCGTGGAATTAGCCAATACACAACTAAACCAGGACACACATCACACAGTACATATTTTAGAAAATAAATCAATAACACTTGTATATGTGGTAAAGCTACGAGAGGCTGGCTAGGCCTAGGCAGACGGATAACATTAACATGTCGGAATATAAACAAAAAGCACTGAATTATATCACAACAGGAACCACCGCCAACACACCACTGTAGCAAATACTTCCGGCAAAGGGAAGAACTGACTCGGGACCCAGAAAAAACTTCACTAAGTGAAGAAAAATACGCTGGGATCGTCAGCAAAAATACGCTACCTCATCAGAAAGATAAAAGGAAGCAATAACGCGTAATGAAAGCCGCCTGCATCACAAAGCTAGCTAACTGTGAAAAAGTTCACCTGTCCACAACCGGACCACGAGGGTACATCCGAAATAGATGCCCCAAACACACGACCCAAAATACACTGCACTGCGGGCAACCAGCCCAGGACACTCATGCTATGCATATCCTAACCTTACTCGATACATCCCGGAGTAAACAAATGAGAAAAAACTCACTAGGGACGCAGCAAATGCGGAACCAGCGGAGCGTGGAGAGACACGTCCGGGCCGGCTGACCGCAGAGCAGAGAAGGAAGAATGATGCCTGAATCAGCGTCTGGTCAAAGATCCACACAAGTACATCCACGATATGATGGAAAGCTTATTGGATAGTTATTCTTGTTTTCTTTTCTTTTTTTTTTTTTTACGAAGTCTTTTCGTAGTGAGAACCCAATTCATAATGACTGAAGCCATGAGTGAGGTCGCGTGCGCTCATGATGAAGGCTCCTCAGATTTTAAATGCTCTGCGCGGTAGATTCAAACTACGGCGGTTTAGTGTTTGAAGAGGATGCCTTATGTAATAGGCATGTTCGTCAATGATGGAGGGGCCACTAATAAATAAGAGGTTTTCCTTATTTGGTTATAAGGGAGGTCGTCAAACCTCCCAATTTAGTATCAGTCTCTATGTTTCCAACGTAGGGCTTGAATCCCAAATTGGAGGCGGACATCCAAGAAACCTTAAAAACCCCAAGCCTTAGCAAAAGGAGATGACCAAGAAAAGACACAAATAAACAAATCAGTTTATAGGAAAAAGAGCGTAACAGTACGGTGCATATTAAGAAAGTACATGTTACAAGTGTATCAGTCTAGGGTCTAAAATGCACAGGCAGGTAAAGGAAGAGGTCATGTCGACCTTGGAATGGCACACCAACATGGGAAAGGTGAAGTCAATTGTAAAGTAGTACAAGAACAAACAGCACGGCACAGCATGTGGATGACCTCCGAAGACACTCTTATGTACAAGACATGGGTATGAGGCATAGGCATACCAATACAAAAACCCGTAGACAGTATAGTCCAAACATAATAAACCTTAAGAGTTACATCCGTAACACTAAACAGACAGTACTGTTCAGACAAGTATTGAAAGAGAAAGTCTTTGTACAAGCATACAAACCCCCCCCCCCCCCCCTGTTGTAGGGAAAGGAAGAAAATACAGTACGGGAGGAAGAGACACAGGAGACGGTGGACGTCACCACATGACACTCTGTAGTTACACGACATGGGTAGGAGGCAGAAGCATACCAACACAAAACCCGTAGACAGTTGAGTCAGAAAGTAAAAACTGAAAGAGAGAAATCCTAAAGTGAAGCCAAGTGGAAAGTATTCACAAAAACACAAGGCACGGCATAGCAGGCGGACGCCATCAAACGACACTCTGGAGGTACACGACACGGGTAGGAGGCATAAGTACACCAACACAGAACCCGGAGACAGTGGAGTCAGAACGGAAAAAGTGTAAGAGAGAAAACCGTAAGTGAAGGCAGGTGTTAAGTGTTTACAAAACAAAATGGCACGGTATAGCCGGCTGACGACATCATCCGACATTCGTCATGTACAAGACATGGGTATGCGGCATAAGCATACCAAGGTAAAACCCGTAGACAGTGTAGTCATAATGTAAAAACCGTAAGAGCGACATCCTCCATATACCAAACAGACATGTATTGAAAGAAAGGCTTTGTACAAGCATACAAAAAATACCTCCCCTCCCCCTCCCCCTCTTTGTCAGGGAAAGGAAGAAAATACAGTACGGGACGAAGACAGCAGGAAGAGAAGCAGGATGGATGACGAAGCAGGGAACACGTTGATGGAACGCGACCCAAGGCATATGAAGCCTGGCCGTGGGCATGGAGAGGTATGTGCACACCGAAGCCCGTCCCGGCACAGTGGCACACACAGAAGCAACAGGGCGTGAATCTGGCATAGCAGAAGTTCCATACGAGTCTACAAAACGAACAGAAGGGGTCAAAGTGACGAACCCGAGGGAAGGGGCCCTGGCTATGGTTTGGAGCCGGACGGAGCCTAAAACAGGTCTTCAGAAAGGTGACACCCCTTGTGAGGGAGCACCAGCCCCGTCAAGCCCTCCAAGAGGACCCCAAGAGCGGGCAGGCGGCCTCGAAAGATGTAGGACCGTACATGCCGGCGAGTGTCCCAAACCAGTGATGAAGGGAACGGAACACAAACGCAACCGAGGGAGCTGTGTGCTCACTACCCAGCGTCACGGAGCCAGTTAGGGAACCCAATCCAAGATGACTGAAGCCCTCCACGGAGACATCAGCCAGCGCCGATGAAGCATATCAGCCAAGCCGAGGTCAAAAGGCGGCAACCACCCAGCCACACAAACATTTACGACACAAATGCCAACAAGGTCCCTAGGGCCCCAATCCGGCCCAAGAGGAAGCCGGAGACAGGGAGGGGAACGGAACACGGACACCAGTGCTTCAGCCGTTTGGCAACACACTTGCGGCGGCAACAGAGTTTACACGTTGGAGCAGCGGTAGGGCAGGACTATAGTGTTCCATAGGCCAATTGTCTAACCGACAGGAGAGTCTTGTGAAGGTGCAGTCACTTTGGAACACTGTTAAGGCTGGTGTGGTAACCAAGACTGCAGGAGCAAGTGCAGCGGGGGGGGACTCCGGCGAGTCGTGCTGAGGCACGGTTAGCACCACACCAACAACATCCACAGTGATGACTGGGCGGGGCAGTGGTGAGGTGGGACCTGATTGTCCGACAGTACACCCCAACTACCGAAAAGCAACCCGTCTGAGCCGGTACAAATGCATGTGAACGGACAAATGACGGGAACCCAGTACACGTACGTATAGCGGAGCGTACCAAGCACGGGCCGGCCACATGGGCGCGATCAACCAAACCCCGCGCCAGAAAAATCCCAGCCCGTGGAGGACGTAGCACAGGAGTGCGACGGGCGGAGGCAATGTGGACACCGACTGTCACCCACTCCAGTCCGTGCCGAAGGCATCAGCGGATAAGAAGACCAACCGAAAGGCCACCGACAAGCCCGCCAGGGCAAGACAGCGATCCCGCAGGAAGAACGGGACCAACAGGATCATGGCCCGGACGCGAAAGCGAAGAGCCCTGACCACTTGCCGTGGTGGCGAAGACCCATGTTAGATCGGGAGCCCCACCCCCTTCACACGACGCATCTGTGGCTATCCAGATGGCCGCCGGGGGAGCAGGCCAGGGCACCGCTGCCGCGAGCGAGCCCCGAGCGACCCAGTGTGATAGTCTCATATGTAGCAAGCGCGGTACCGGCCACAGCCAGTAAAGGAGGGGGCGATACAGGGAAGTGTTAGGGGACCAGTAGAACAAGGTAGTCGAGTCCGAGCTGGCCTAAAGGCACGGTCAGTGCTGCCCAAGGTAAAGCTCCCAGCCGGGAAAACACCCAGAACACGTTCGTGAACGAGAACGGGCAGAACACGACAAGTGTGGACGTGGACACCCGACCCGGGGGAACAGGAGCACAGTGGAGGTTCCATGGCTCCCAGTGTGAAGGTGGGAGGACCGACATGTGAAATAGCGATGGTGAACCCCAGGCCTGTGACACGGACGACTACAGCGAGTGTGGCCAGGACACAATGTGTGGAGATGTTATCGCGACGGCACCTCCCCCATACATGGACCGGAGTACCTGGGCCACCTCCTGAGACACTGCGTCGATGACGGGGAGGGCGCCCGAGAGGAGGTTAAGACCTCCACCTCCAGGCCAGACCCTACTATACCCCGTCGTGCCCACGACCGGCGTGGCTAGCGCAGGAAGTGGGGGCGGGAGAAGCCGGTGCGGGTGCTTTGCGTCAGGCCCACCACCAAGTCAATGAGACGGCTGGTTGAGGGGAGAGGGTATGGGCCAGGAGGAGCAACGCGTTGTGCGGAGCATTGCCTCCCTTAAGGTGTCATGGAGAAAGGAACTACCATGGCCAAACCCCCATCCACCTGGCCGTCCTGACGAAAACGGAGAGCGGGCCTCACGCTCCGGCCTGTCCCCCTCCCGTCCGAGCAAGGCAGCGGAGGACAAGGGTCCCGGAACTTGCCAGCAGAGTCCACCCACAGGACAGAATGGCAAACCGAGTACGAACGGCCATGGGAGGAGCGTATACAACGCCCCCCGCGGCCCGTCCCATAGCCCAAGCCCCAGGGCTGCTTGCCAGCGACGGACCACCACTCGCATGGTTGGAGCAGGATGACGAGGGCTTCGCCACGACCTCCCATCGTGCGGAGCATGTGTCGCTTAGCACAAGCAAGAAAGCCTCCTGCCAAGCCACCCCCAGGAACGTCAGTCCCGAACGTAAAAGGGCCGGCAGGAGGAGGTGGCTGTGGACGTCGGCAGGGGCTGACGAGCAGAGAAACCACCCGAACCAGGCGACGGCAATGGGTGGCGAACGTCCTGGACCGGGCAGGAAAAGCGAATGCAACGTAGGGCTGAAGAACCCAGTGAAGTCCGAGGAGCGGAGCAGCAGACCAGACACAAAAGTGGAGGCCACGGTGGGGATGGACGGTAAAAGGTCAATGAAGAAAGGAGGGAATCCAATACACACAGGACCAACGCCACGTGAGCAGAGGCCTGGGACCTGTCAGCGAGGCTCTGTGGCGATCTAGGAGCAAGGGGCCAACTGTGGAGCGGATTCGAGGCACAGAAGGAAATTATCAGAGGACACATCAAGGGAGGGAAACCCAGCGAAGCAGCCGGTCCCTGGGTGCATATGAATGCAAAGGGCATAAAGAACCAGAGGAAAAAGACACGTGGCCGATTCCTGGTGACAGATACAGGGCACAGGGTACATCCAAGACTATAAAACCCACCTGTGGAGCGAGGTTCTATAGAAAGAGGAAGAGGCAGATGACACCCTGCCTGTTTGGCGGAAAACGTGTGGAAACACAACGCGGAGTCAAGGCCGAACCCCCCTGGCAGTAAAAAGTCAAGTGTGAGCTACCCGACACCTAAGTGGTACAAATAGGAGGGGGAATCCAAGACACACAGGACAATCGCCACGCGAGCAGAGTCCTGGGACTAGGCAACAGGTCCCTGACTCCACCTAGTACACTAGAAGGCCGTCTGTAGGGCGGAAACGAAGCACAGGAGGACACAGAGGATAGGAAATCAGCCAAGTAGCCATATCCAGGACCATATGTACATTCAAACTGAGACAGGGCACCAACTCCATCAATAACCGAGAAAAAAGGCGATGTGGCCGATTCCCAGATACAGATAAACAGGGTACATCAAAAAGTAGAAAATTTGCTTGTATAGCGGAATCCTATAAAAGATGAAGAGCCAGAGGACACCAGGAGATCCTCGCTTGTGAGGCGATCTAGGCCCGTCGGCCTTCCTCCGAAGCAGGGTGCGTCCATGAGGTGAAGGGCGGAGAGACAAACTTCACATCGGCGGGGGTCGTAGACATCCTTGGCGTAGCAGGCCGTGCGGAGGCAGCACCCACGACCGAAAGCATGTATGGCAGAAGCAGGGAGGAGCCGTCAGTACGGCACCGAAAAATGGGGGGAAGCGTCACACACCAGTGGAGGTGAGACAGGGGAAAAGTATGAGGCAGTAGAGCCAAAATAGCAGTTGAAACCCAAGTAAGACAAAATCCAGGAAGATGCCAAGTAGCAAGGAAAGTCAATGAAAAGACACCCACACAGTAGATCACAACCACCAGGGCTGGGACAAGCCCATTTGGCAAGACCCAACCCTGGTAAACAGGTCCAAGTCCTTTGGGGAAATAAGACCCCACCCAAAAGACCTGAGAACCCTCCGGGAGAGCGGAGGGAGGAGGGGGCGAAGCGGTGAAGGTCTCGCCGGCAGGAGAGCGGGCACCAGCAGGAAGGAAAAAGGTCAAGTGTGAGCAACCCAACAGAACCCTATTAGAGGAAATAGGGAAGGGGAGGGAAGCCAATACACACAGGACAATCGCCACTTTGGGTCGAGTCCTAGGACTTTTCAGGAGGTCCCGGGGGCCACCTAGTATACTAGGAGGCACCTGTAGGGCGGAAACTAGGTACCGAAGGAGGACACAAGGAAGAGGAAACAGCCAAGCAGCTGTCGTCCAAGGAGTCCTGTCCAGGTACAATGAAAAAAGGTGGCAGAACAGGGCTCCGAAAACCAAGGCAAGCGAAAAAGCTATGTGGCCTAAGCCTTGACAAGGTATAGGGCATGACATGTCGGCCGAGAGCAGGGAGGAGCCGGCATCACAGCACTGAAAAATGGGGGAAGAATTACCCACCAGTGGAGGTGAGACAGGCAATATGAGGCAGTATAGCCAAATCAGCATGTAATACTCAGGAAGACAAGATCCAGTAAGAAGCTAAGTAGCAAGTATATCAGGAAAGTCAAATAAAAACCACCCATACCGGAGACCCTCAACACCAGGGCTGGGACAAGCCCCTTAGCGAGGCCCAACCCTGGGAACAGGTCCAAACCAAAGTTTGGGGAAAGTTAATTGTCCCATCCGAAATACCTGAAAACCCTCTGTGAGAGCGGAGGGAGGAGGTGGCGAAGTGGCGGCGGCGGAGGGACAGCCGGCAGTAGAGCGGGCACCAGCTGGAAGGAAAAGGTCAAGTGTGAGCAACCCAACAGTACCCTATAAGTTTAAATAGGGGCGGGGAGGGAATCCAAAACACACAGGACATCGCCACTTTGGGTCGAGTCCTAGGACTTTTCAGGTGGTCCTTGGGTCCACCCAGTATACAAGGAGGCCGCCTGTAGGGCGGGAACCAGGTACAGAAGGAGGACACAAGGAACAGGACATAAGGGATAGGAAAACAGCCAATCAGCCGTTGTCCAAAAAGCCCTGTCCAGGTACATGAAGAGGGGGGCAGAACAGGGCGCATAAACCAAGTCAAGTGAAAAGCTATGTGGCCTAGGCCTTGACAAGGCACAGGGCACATCAAAAAGATAAAGGCGCTTCTAGGGCGGATTTAAAAAGATGAAGGAGCTGAGGACACCAGAAGACCCTTGCCTGTGTGGCGAAAAAACGTGAGTAAACACGAAAATCGAGTCAACTTGTCCAAGCATATCCTCCCTGTGAGCGGGGCCCCTATCGCGTACAGTTTCCAGATATCCTCCCCCCTCCCCCCCCCTTTTTAGTGATCAAGTAACCACAGGCAGGGGAAGAACAGAAACATGTACTGTAAGAAAAACGAGAATTTAACCGAGAGCTACGAGACCGAGACTTCCCAGTCAGTGGAGACAAAAGGAAGGCAGAAGGAAAGGACCTGTGTGGATCATTCCAATGGCGGGCAGCTCAAGGCAAAAACCGATTAGCTTAAACACACAATTTAATAAGCAAGTCAGTAGAGACAAGAGGAAAACAGAAGGACAGGACTATGTGGCCCAATCCGACGGCGGTCAGCTCAAGTTAAAAAACACAGGCCTAGCCTAGTTACACAATTCACATAAAAGAGAAAAGACTAGGGCAGCGTCAATCCCTAAGTGAAAAAACCTAGTAACAAAGCTAAACACTGCCCGAGAAGCCCCACAATTACGTTAAATTAATAAAATAAAAGGAGGATAGCCTAGGGCTTGACCGACATTTTCACCAGAACCACGTATCCACGAGTCAAGTAGGCCCGGGGAAACGAAAAGGAACTGACAAAAGCGTGAACCATGCGAACGAAATACAAGACCACCAACTATGGACAAGTTTAATAAACAAGTCAGAAGGGCTATAGGTCAGTTGAGACCAAAGCAGCATGTTTGTGAGAGAATAAAGGCTATGTGGCCTATGCTCACACAAAGCAGAATCCAGAGAAACTTCATGCTCAAGTCTTGTAAAACATCGACACCACGTAGTCATATGAAAAAACAATAAAACAAAAAGTCACAAAGGGAAAGAAACACAATGCATCCCGCGGGAAGCATATCCCCCCCCCCCCCCCCCCCCCCAAGGTACGTTAAGGGTAGTTAAAGTGAACATGAACCCGAAAAGCGAGGGTAGAATAGACACACAACGACCGCTACGCGGCGTTGAGGACCAACCACCCCGAAGAAAACAAATAAATAAACACGTCTCCAGCACTATGCGCACACCCATAAACACACCATAAAGCCGTAGTAAAGTGCTGCCTACATCACTGAACAACCTTCTAAAACCTCAACAGCCTGAAAAGGCTCACACTCACTAATAGGTGAAGCAAAGGGGATGCAAAGCAGGCACTCGCGAAGCACAGACAAAAAAGGCGTGTGACATCGACGGTGGGCGCGAAGTGACTGATACTTTGGCAGGTCCTGGCGCAGGCTCATAGAACATGGAGCATGGCTTAGAGGAGAGCAGCTAGATTAAATGGGTAACTATAACAATTTTTTCTCTTCTTCGCTTTCTCTTCCTTCTTAAGGCCCCCATACACGATCAATTATGAGTGCGCAAACAAGGTGTTTGTGCAGGCATAACCGTCGTGTGTGGGTGTGACTGAAGGCTTGCGCAAATAATTGATCAGTTGCCTGTCAGCTATGAGTGACGCAATCATGAGTGACGGTGTGGGGCACTGATTGTGCAAATTTCATCAGTCTACAAGCTGCTACGATGGCGAGTGCATCGGACACACAGCAGTTTTGGAGGGAGTTCATTGAACTCTACAAGGGCTTACCGGCATTGTGGAGAATAAAAAGCGATGTTTATAAGAACAGGCAACGGAAAGCAGAATGTTACGGGAAGCTAGTAGAAAAGTTAAAGGAAATAGACCCCAGTGCAACCAGGAGCACTGTCACCAAAAAAATAAATTCTTTCCGTTCCAACTACAGGCGGGAGCTGCAGGTTTTAATAGTGAAAAGTCTGGAGCTGGGACAGATGACATTTATAGACCTTCCCTGTGGTACTTTAATGACCTAACATTCCTTCGGGACCAGGAAATACAACATGAGGGAGTGTCAAGCATTGACTATATGAAGAGGCAGACAATGATACAGGATTGGAAGATAACCCCGTAAGTAATTATGCTACTGTATTACAACATAATACAATTTCTTCTCTGAACAGAATATATTTCGTATATTGCATGATAAATAATTTTACGTATATACAAACCACCCAATATTACTAGCACAACATACAAACATAAGCATTACCTATATGTTAATAGCCCAAAACTTACTTTCTTTCTAGCAACTTTAACCCCTTGAGGATTGTGATGCGTTTGAGCAGTTTATCATTAGACGATTTCATGCAGTTTTTAGGAAAAAATCCAACTCAATAAAATCTTTATCAACCACATTATCAGTGCTAAACTTGTCATTGTTTTATATTTATAGCCACATTAAACTGCTAAGATACGTAATCATCCATAGGGGTTAGGGAAATTTGGAGGTGCCTTACTCTACCAATTTGTCCACTGAACTGACAGTAACTTGTGCCTAATGAGGTTTTTCCTGCCATGGCACTGCACCAGCATTACTGAAGTAAAGACAGAATTTATCTTTTACATATCCTTTGCTGACGATGGGTCATCCATTTCGCATGTAGGTTCCAGTGGAATAGGCTGTTTGCCAGACCTCCAGCTCCCATCCTTGACTATCCTAGTACTTGCATTTTCTACATCTAACCCACCTTCTAAATATGGCTGTACATTGCACTTACGTAGGAAGTTGTGTAAATGACAACAAGCTAATACTATATTTGACACCTTGTCTGGACATAGATTGATAGCTGAAAGTAGAACCCTAAATCGTGCTGCCATTATCCCGAATGCATTTTCTACAACACGTCTTGCCCGTGATACTCGGTAGTTGTATATGTCTTGGGCTTTGGTGACACCACTTTGAGCATAGGGCTTCATCAGGTTATCCATTAAAGGAAAGGCATCATCACCAACAAACAAATAAGGCATGATAACATGACAGCCAGGCAGAGTGTTTGGTTCAGGAATGTGCAGTGTTTTGGCTTTCATATGTCTACAGAATTTAGTGTTACCAAACACACCACCATCGGAAACTCTACCGTTTCTACCCACATCCACCATCATAAATTCATAGTTTGCATCAACCAGAGCCATTAGTACCACACTGAACCTATGCTTATAGTTATAGTAATATGACCCAGATCCTGTTGGCTTCCTAATCTCTATATGTTTTCCATCAATGGCTCCAATACAATGTGGAAACTGCCAAGTCCTTTCAAATGCATCGGCTATTTCGGTCCATTTACCTGCTGTCCCTGGTAGCTGTAAATGAAAAATCAAAGCAGTTATATATTGATGTAGATAGCATTGTGAGGATGATTAATAATTAATAATTAATCTTATTATTACATACTGTTAAATGCACCAACTCTCCCATTCTGTAACAACCACATACGTCTCGTGCTGAGAGAGGTTATGAAGACCCGACAGTGGCTGCCTCATCCAAGAGAAGGAAAAGTAATATGGAAGATAAACGCAGTCAACTCCTGTCTTTGGCATGCAGTCACCTTCAGCGAAGTGATGACTCCGTAGAAGTGTTAACAAGGAGTTGGGCTGACGAGTTTAGAAATCTAAAAGAAGATCAACAAATATATGCAAGGAAGGCTATAAATGACATCCTTTTTGAGGGTCGGTTAGGGACATTGCATCGTTACTCTGTTCAGATTAATGAAGACAGTCGTGAACGTAGATTGACCTCACAGAGTTCTGTCGTTTCAGATGACAGCAGGAACATTACTACTGCATCCCAATCATCTATGACCAGTAATGTGCCGACAACAGAGCAGGACAGAGGTATACGTGTATATAATTCGGTGACTGATCTTTTCAATGATCACCAATATTCCTTGCATTCCCAATAGTAATATAAGGGTTAAAGATATGGTGCTGTAATTATGGGAATGCTAAAGGTATGTTCAAAACATGTGTGATCATTATTTAAGCTTACATTATGTACCCTATCCAGTGTACATAGCTGTTACATAATTATATAAATGTTTTATTTTACACTTCACGTGGTAAGTATATCATAATATTATACGATATACTTAACAGATAACGGCCCATAAGCATCTATTTTTTTTACAATGTACATTAAGCTATGTACTAAATGGAACTCGACATGCAGTGCACCTCCTCGTGGTGAGTTCTGGGTGATTAGAGATATCCTATCTCTTATCAGCTAAGAGTTGCATAATCTTAAAGTAGCTACATTCAATTCCACAGCCACGCCAACGGTACACTAACATTTAAATTACAATTTACACAATACATGTGCACCGACTTTACCAAGCCGGAATACAACACCTTGGTAAGGAATTATAAAACATCGCGGAGCCCTTATGTTTTTCTTTATGCAATTATATATATTTGGTTTGATATTGGCTGGAATTTCCTTTACAATAAATATTATATATAGTGTAATTGATGTACAGAAAATAATACTCATAAATTCGTTTCTAAAGATATACTTCCATAATTACAAAAAGGTGAGGTCCACGATTTTTTATGAGTGATACTACATACAATATCGCCGTCCCCTTGGGAAAAGGCTGATCCAGCAGGGGCTGATGGCGATAATGTAAAGTTGCCCAACCAAGTACAACAATAAATTAGTAATACACATAGATTGTGTAGCGCTTCTGCCTAGTTATGAACTTATCTCTCCCATTCTAAACCTGGGTACTGATGCCTATGTTCCAGATATCAGAATCATGGCCCATGACAAGTGTGGTAACCATAAGTATGGAATCCAGAATATCATCAACCCTTAATGCCTTATCAATTTGTTGAATAACTAATTTCTGCAACTGTACATACGAAATCATAGTGTCTACAGACTACATTTAATATGCATGGTCAATTTCTCCTACCTTGATATTCTGCTTCAGCACAGAGACAATGGCACTGCAAGTTTCCATTATGATTTGCCCTAGGCTCTGTGGAGAGATGGCTGTGCTGAACTTCAGGTCCTCAAACGGCTGTCCTGTAGCAAGAAATCTTAGCGTACTGGAGAGCCTTTCACTTGCAGAAATTGCATCTCTCATCATGGTACTCTCTTTCTCTATATGTGGCATAACCATTCCCAACAATTCAATAAATGTTGACCTATCCATTCGAAGGTAGTTGTTGTAGTCTTCAGGTGAAGAGATCATTAGTTCTTGTAGCAGGTTCTCGTGTGTAAATTTGCTTCGTTTGTTTAGCCACTCCTTCGCCCACAACTTTCTTTTTCGCTTTTCGTTTGGCTCCACATCCTCTAGAGCAAAGATAATTGCAATGCAAGCTGCCTCCTTGGCCATCCTTCTTGTCTCGTGCCTTATGCAGGTCTGAGGGTTGTGACAGCATTGTGCAATTATTTTACTGGTGTGTGGCGCTAACCACCTAATTGCACAATCATCAGGATTGTGCACTCATGATTGATCGAGTATGGGGGCCTTTAGACGTCTCGGAGTGTGTACAACGTGCCTAGTAGTGTGAATTGAGGTGCAACTCTAGAGATTATTTGGTTACTTCGCGTGAGTACCGATAAATCGGCCCGCTGTGGCAGCGGCTGAGATCATAAGCCCTACGTTGGAAACGTAGAGACTGCTACTAAATACTATCCCTCAACATCATCATCATCATGGGTGGTGGAAAATATATTTTGGAAAACATGTAAATGTATAGAAAATGAGGACCCCAGTAAGAAGATGAAGAAATAATACATCTACAGTGAAGAAAGAAAACTGGGGAAGGTGTAAGAAGACCAACGAGGGGCCGATACTTAAGGCTATCCCTCAACATCATCATCATCATCTGTATTTGTAATTTGGCGACCGTCAAGTTCGTCAACACTACGTTGCCTTCCTCTTTTGTATCGATACTTTGTACTCTGTATTGTCCTCAGCTGACCACTACGAGGAAAATGTATTGAATATTGACCCAGCGTAAACTGTGTAGTTCGACCCATTACAATTGTTTATGTATGTAACAAGTGATACAGAGCTTTGGAAGTAATGTAGTCTTGTATCTAGGCCTATCACTAATGCAGTACTGTAGCCTACACTCAACTTGTTCTAGATTGCTTAGGTGTGAGGTAGGCTAGGCTAGGCCTAGGCCTATATTCAAGACAATATGCACAGCTTACAATTCGAAATTTGGATTTTAATTTATTTAATTAACAGGGTGTCAATCCACAAAATATGAATTGTGTTATCATTATAGCGCGACAGAGCGGCGAAGGCGCGAGCTCTAGGGGGGTCCAGGGGCATGCGCCCCCCCGGGGGGGGGCCCCGTGATTTTTTTGAGAATTTAGGTGTCTAAAACAGTATTTCCTGCAATCTAAAAGCAATCAAGATGGTAAATATGGAGACCAAAATTATGTCAATTTACCTTTTTTGTTTCTTTAAAAAAAAAAAGTTGGGGGAGTTTCTGTTATCATTAGGCTAGGCTATACAAAAATTTAATTTGCGTTATCACTAAAAAAAACAGCGTCGATTGACACCCTGATAATTGGAAACCAACTCGTTACTTGCGTCAGCTGTAGGTTCTGTCATTAGCCTAGCCTAGCCTATATGGTAAGCCCACTCAGGCTCATCCCAATTTGATTCTAGGCTAATCCGATTTTTCTATTCTTTATAATTATAGCCTAGGCTAGGTACCTAGGGTCAATATTTACGAGCCGCACCACAGCTGGGATCTCATTTCGAATGGTAGTTTTTGGTTCACATCATTTTATGCTTCATTGCTATAGGCTAGGCTAGCCTATGCTTTTTATCCACTGGATTTTTTTTGTTCTTCTTGGCTTTAGCCTAGCCTAGGCTATTTTATTTTTTTAGCATTAGGCTAGGCCTAACCTAACCGAAAAACCTAACCTAACCTAGCCTAATAACCCCCAAATACATTTTAAGAACATAAGAACATAAGAAAATGGGAGTCTGCAGAAAGCCGATTGGCCTAAGCAAGGCAGATCCCTGTCCCACACAACCCCAATTACAAAGCCCAATTATAGGCTCAACACTCTAATACCCTGAGGATCATCTTACCAAACCGGTTAGAGATTAACGCAGGATTACGGGGGTCTGCAGAGCGCTGATTGGCCCAACCCGGCTGATCCCCCTTCACACCCAACCCTTCTCGTCCATATGCTTATCCAATTTTTTCTTAAAGCTCCCTATCGTTCTTGATCCCACTATATCACTTGGTAGCCTATTCCACCCATCTACAACTCTGTTACCAAACCAATATTTGCCTATATCTTTTCTGAAACGAAATTTATCTAATTTGAAACCATTGGTACGAGTTCTTTCGCTATCACTGAGCTTTAGTACATTTGTCATGTCCCCTTTGTTAATCCCACTAACCCACTTGAACACCTCTATCATATCCCCTCTAACTCTGCGTCTCTCTAACGAATGTAAACCTAATTTCTTCAACCTTTCTTCATACGGAAAATTTCTAATATTATGGATCATTTTTGTCATTCTACGCTGAATTCTCTCCAATGAATCTATGTCCATTCTGTAATAAGGACACCAAAATTGGACAGCATAATCCATATGGGGTCTCACTAATGACAAGTAAAGTTTTAAGATAACATCAGCAGTTCTGTTACTCACACTCCTAGAGATGAACCCGAGAATCCTGTTTGCCTTATTACGAACGCTTATACACTGTTTTCTAGGCTTCAAATCATTGCTAACAAACACACCTAGATCTTTCTCGCAGTCTGAATTTTCTAATTCTAAATTAGCTAGTTTATATTTAACATTTGTTTGCATCTTCCCTATCTTTAATACCTTGCATTTGTCAATGTTAAACTTCATCTGCCAATTTACTGACCATTCATGTAAGGTATCTAGATCCCTTTGGAGGCACTCTATATCGCTATCTGAATCAATTGATCTCCCCATTTTAGTATCGTCTGCGAATTTACTTATCCTACTAGTTATACCTAAATCTAGGTCATTTATGTATATAAGAAACAACAGGGGACCTAATACCGATCCCTGGGGGACACCACTTTTGACTGCTCCCCACTCTGACTTGGTACCATTTATGCTGACTCTCTGTTTCCTACCAATTAGCCATGACCTAATCCATCCCAACAACGACCCTCCTATTCCATGTGCCTCAACCTTTCTCATCAATCTCTCATGAGGGACTCTGTCGAAAGCTTTACTGAAATCTAAATATATAATATCATATGACTTGTCACTATCTACTGCTTCATATACCTCTGAGAAAAAGCTAAGCAAATTAGTAAGGCAAGAACGTCCCTGAGTGAATCCATGCTGAGAAGAATTTATTAAGTTAAATTTTACTAAGTGGTTTCTAATTTTCCTAGCAATAATGGACTCTAGCAACTTTCCTATGATTGATGTGAGACTAATGGGACGGTAATTGGATGCTATCGATTTATCACCTTTTTTGAAGATCGGAACTACATTTGCAAGCTTCCAAGCTTCTGGAACTAAACCTGTTTCTAATGACTTGTTAAATATAAATGCTAATGGACTACTTAACTCATCTCTGCATTCTTTTAATACTCTAGCATATACCTTGTCAGGACCAGGCGATTTTTGAGGTTTCAGTCTGTCAATTTCCTTAAGCACATCATTTCTACTTATACTAACTGTACTTAACATATTTTCTATACTATCACTATATACCATATTGACTTCTGGAATCTGTGCCAAATTTTCATTAGTGAAAACGGAAAGAAACTGACTATTTAATGTACTGCACATTTCTAAATCATTTTCTGTTATTTCTCCTATTGAAGTTTTTAGGGGGCCTATTACATCTCTAACTTTAGATTTATATAGTTGGTAAAAAGCTTTAGGGTTATTTTTTGAGTCGCTGGCTATCCTTATTTCATAATTTTTTTTGCTTTCCTGATTTCCTTTTTGACCTGTCTTGATAGAGTCTGATAGTATATATGTAAATGATTTTCACCTTTCTTTATTTTTCTATATATTCCTTTCTTTTTTCCTATAAGATCTATTAGCTTATTAGTCATCCATTTTGGTTGGTTCTGCATCGATCTAAATCTTCTTTTAGGGATATATTTATTTTGAGCATTGTGGAGTGAAGCAATAAACTGGTTATATGTAGGTGGCAAGTTTAACTCTGGCATATCCTGACTTAATCGCTTAACAATAGGGTCCACCCTTAAGTCTCTTCTTAGCCCACCATAATCGGCTTTTCTGAAATCTGGGATAAGTGTCGTATTCTCTTTAGCATTCCCTGTCCATTGTATATTAAAATAAATAGATTTATGATCGCTATTTCCTAGGTGGTCACCAATCTCTACATTATTTATCATATGTTCATTGTTACTGAAAACTAAATCAAGAATATTAATACCTCTAGTCGGCGTATCTATGAATTGAAATAAAAAACTATCTTGTACTACCTCTATAAACTCTACTGAATCGGAGTCGCCTATTTGGTGCTGCCAATCAATGTTCGGAAAATTAAAATCCCCCATAATGCACACATTGCTAAACCTTGATGCTATTTTAATTTCCTCCCATAACGATTTTCCGCCATTTCTACTCATATTAGGCGGTCTATATATAACTCCAATAACTATGGTCTCACTACCTTCGTTAACCTCTACCCAAACACTTTCATTATCATTATTTAGTCTAATACCTGATTTAATACAGCTTTTTAATGTACTCCTGACAAACACTGCTATACCCCCGCCCCTCCTACTTGTTCGGTCATATTTAAACAAACTATATCCTGGAATATCAAATTCTGCTAAAAAATGCCTAGATTCTGTATTATATTCTGTAGATATCTATTTTGGTTAGGTTAGGCCTAATGCTAAAAGAAACAGTAGGCCTAGCCTAGGGTCCTAAAGCCAAGAAAAACAAAAAAAAATATTCAAGAACACTAGTGCGACGTTAAGAGAAACAATTTATTAGGGAAAATAGGCACCTATAGATTCGCCATATTTTTCTCCATTTAGGCCTAGTCCGCATGGAGGATTTTCGTTATCAACAAATTGAAAAATACCCACTTCACAGACAAATAAACCAAAAATCTAAGTCAAAGCGGGGGTGTGGGGGCAGCAGCCCCCACCTATAATATTAGGTTAGGTAAGGTTGTTAGGTTAGGCTAATGTCCTTTCAAAGGGGTATAGGGTAGTAAACACTAGGATAGCCTATACCCGGTCAGAGGTAAGAAGAAGAAGAAGATTCCTGCAGTAGTCTCCTTGAATGTTACCAAAAAAAAATCCGGTGGGTAAAAAGTATAGGCCTAGCCGCCTAGGCCTAGCAATGAAGCATAAAATTGATAGGAACCCAAAACTAGCATTGGAAATGAGATCCCAGCTGTGGTGCAGCTCATAAATATTGACCCTTTATAGGCCTAGGCCTATGATGTTCTACTTTCCGAAAACAAAATATGTTTAGGCCTAGCCTAGCCCCTTTCCGGTCAATATTTACGAGTCACACCACAGCTGGAATCTCATTTCTAAGGGTAGTTTTGGGTTCCTATCATTCTATGCTTCATTGCTATATACTTTTTATCCACCGGATTTATTTATTTATTTTTTTTTTTTTAAGCATTAGCCTAACCTAACCTAAAAACCTAACCTAAATGTATTTGGGGTTATTAGGTTAGGTTAGGTTAGGTTTTTTGGTTAGGTTAATGCTAAAAAAAAAAAAAAAAAAAAAAAAAAAAAATAATAATAATAATCCGGTGGATAAAAAGTATATAGCAATGAAGCATAGAATGATAGGAACCCAAAACTACCGTTAAAAATGAGATCCCAGCTGTGGTGTGACTCGTAAATATTGACCCTATTTCCTTTTTATAATAATTTACCAGGCTAGTTTAGGCTAGTTATCTTATGCTACATGATAGCCTAAGGTACACCTGAAGAAAGAGTTCATTACCCTTTGGGAGCTAAACATAGGAAAGGATAGGTTAGGCAGTTTGATAAATCTTCAGTTTTACTTGGCTATAGAGCCACGGCCACGGCGATCGAGTGGAGAGCACGCGGGAATAATAATCAGCGGCGGGATGGATGTAGAGTTCGGGCGTACGGTCGTCATTGTTTACATAGGGCGATTGCCGCGGTCTCACTTACGTTCCCGTCTATTTCGACGCTATATTTTCTGCTAATTGCCCCCTGTCATTACTACATGAATACTAGGTTAGGTTAGGTTATTAAAATAGACGGGAACATGATGGGAAAGGTCCGACGCCACTATGCGTAATGTAAACAAAGATGGCGGTACGCCTGCTCACTACATCCTACCCGAGCACGCTCACTGTCTAGTGTCTCACATGCGAATTTGCTTGACCTAGGTTCGAACTTCTATCCAAGGCCCAGCCATAGCCAAGGCGGACATATTGATAATTAGGTCAATATACAGGAGGTGCTACAATATAGGTATCAAAATTATAATGGTAGTTTTGGGTTCCTATCATCATATGCTTCATTTATATATACTTTTTATCCCCGGGGAAAAAAAACAAAATCTTGGGTTTTTTATTTGTTAATTGGATTTTTTGTTATTATTTGTATTAACCTAACCAAAAAACCTAACCTAACCTAAATGTATTTGGGGGCTATTAGGTTAGGTTAGGTTAGGTTTTTTGGTTAGGTTAATGACCAAAACAAAAAATCCCAAGAAAATAAATGAAAAATCCCAAGATTTTTTTGTTTTTTCCGGGGATAAAAAGTATTTAGATATGAAGCATATGATGATAGGAACCCAAAACTACTATTAGAATTTTGCTACCTATATTGTAGCGCCTCCTGTATATTGACCGATAATTATTTAGAAAAGGCTCGCCGCCTTATCAATATTTGGAAAATATTACCGTAACTACCACTAATTTTCCCATGTTTTTTTGTATATAGGCCCTAGGCCTATATTTTTAGGTAGTTTTTATCATTATACAGTAGGCTACAGTAGTTGAAATTAGTTACAATCCTTGGAAATTCTGTTTTCTTTTTTAAGACACAATTTTAAAACACTCAGATGTATGTTATTTTCAGAGTAAAATAAAAAAAAATTGCCTTGAGGGTCTGAGGGGGCAAAGCCCCCCATGACTTATTGAAATCAGCATCTATTTTGCCAGTAAGGGGTTTATTCCCTTAGACAGGTTGCCGACCAAGGCTGATGAGTCCCATCCACCCAGATTTATATAAGAGGGTCTCCCCTAGATGGGTTGCTGAATGAGGCTGCCGAGTCCCATCCACTCGGATTTATATAAGGTTATCTCCCATAGATGGATTGCCGACCAAGGCTGACGAGTCCCATCCACCCTAAAAGTAGTAACGCACTCACCTCGTGAATGGGAGACCTGGATTTGATCCCCCACTGGAGCAGTGCCCATAAGTTTATTGACTTACAGGCAGGCCTTTACATACCCTTTGCTGCACTGGTAGAATTTAGAGGTGCGGTAGACCAGTGTCATCATTCACATGATGCTATTCAGACGTGAGCCTGAAACTGCATATTATGTGAACCACTTGGTCTTTATGAAATTATGTATGGTATGTACCTGTAGTAGGCCTACCTGTACAGTATATTTTATAGCTAATCTGCCACCCAGCTACTACCCGGTAATTATAATATTCTCCATCTTTTCTAGGATCAATAGCCAAGTGCCAGAGAACTTAAAGGGATATGAACTCATTTGGGCTTGCTATCCTAGTTCAGATGGGAAATTGCTTGTGTGTCAAGGAAACCGTTAAAATCAATGGACGGCGATATTACATAAGGGAGCGACTTGGAGAAGGGTAAGAAACCTTTAAAACTACCTGAACTACCAACAGATTTATATGTACTGTATATACTGTATATATTTTGTTTTTTTCACCATAGGAAAGACATCTTGCAATAAATGAAGTATACTTTTGGTACCGGTACAGTACCTTACCAAACATGAATATAGTAGATGACAATGTAATAGAGTTCAAATGTTTATCTTTAGTAGCAAGTTTATTAATCAATTTAATGGATGAGTACAAATATTTTATGGGTTATACTGATGATTTGGACCGACAGTTAGCACCTCGACTTTTTTAGGTCTAATAGGTCCGGTAGAGCATATACATCATTCCTATATATGGCATCAAAAGCTGAAATATATTATAAGGGAGAAACAAAATAAAACGCTAAAATATGCACCACAGCTAGCAGTGCAATCTTAACGGGTGATGGCAAAGTAACATAAAGATTAAGATTGTTTCGCATAGGTTTAAACTTCCGGAAATTAATGGGTAATAAATACGATGATTTCTTATTTTAACTTACGTCCGCCGCCGCACTCATGTTATTGTTGTGAACCTCTCGGCCCTCTCACTGTCACTCGTTGCCGGAGTAAGATATGCCCCATAATACTGTGTTTTTTGCACTGTTACCCAACCAGCGGGGGTGTGGGGGCGGCAGTCCCCACTCTTAATACTAGGATAGGTTAGGTAAGGTTGTTAGGTTAGGCTAATGTCTTTTTTTACACTTTTAACCCCTCATTTTCCCTGAACTTCATAACCCTCTCCACTAGTGGGGGGCGTGTTTTTAGATTGTTTGATAATGGCCCTGCCACGGCGGACATTTAGTGGGTGCGGTAGTACGTCCTAGCATGTTTCACATGCTTGCACCCAGTCAGGGGACATCCTGACGACGTATACAGACTAAAACACACATAACAAAGCCACTCCAACACCTTCCTCTCTCTCCAACACCCCTTCTCCCCTCTCAACACTCTTCTCTGAGCTAGTGCCGATAAAAATGGCATGGTCAGTCCTGTAAAGAATCGTAAGATTCAGAGTCGTAAAGATTCCAGGACGAGCTCATTAGCGGCGGATCCCCAGATCGACCGTGGTGATTGTCACCTAAACATCTACAAAAGTACAAAGTATACTCATTTCAGCTCCTCTTCAGTATAAAACAACACTATATCTGAAGGAAAAATTAAAAACAACAAAAATAAAACTTACTGAAATCGCTGTCGGTCCAAAAAGTCAGGTTTACCATTTTATGTTTCACTTTTAAAACTCATTACTCTTCATGTTTAATAAGATTGTCTTCAAATCACTTGAGCATTGATTGATAGGATGCAGTAATGCACCAGTACAATAAAACTAATGTAAGCTTTGTTAAGTTATAGTATGCTTGCAGTTTAATTTTATATTTTATATGACAGAGGCTTCAGCATGGTGGAGTTGGTGGAGGATGCTATCACTCACAAGCTGTATGCTCTCAAGCGGATCACATGCCATTCTCAGTCTGATCAGAAGGTACTGTATATACATACTGGCAGCGGACGGCGTGTGTGGTTTTGATTTGTTTTGTTTTTCTGTTGTGTTGTGATGTCCCTGTTCGGGCTCTGTCTCGAGTCCCCCTCCCCCTCCCTACCCCCAAATAATGGGGTAAGTGCTGGGGTATATACATCTATCTATCTATCTATCTATCTATCTATCTATCTATCTATATAGCCTACTCAGACCCAATCCCCACTTTTTTTTTTTTTTTTTTTTTTTTTGTGGGGGGTGGCCAACTCAAGACAGAGCCAGAATAGGGACAACAGAAAGCAATCAACACACAAAAACAAAATTCAAATTCACACACATCTAGGTCATCCAGGAGAAGACCCAGAGACCAGGGTCACCAAGGTCCCTCCAGCACTCCCCCGGCCCCCGACCACCCGGAGAGGTTTCGATCTCGGCAGGCAGACATGCAGCGGAGCCGAAGCCACAAGCCCGCCCACGACACTTCCAGGCGCACCCTTCATATAAACCGTCTCCCCGGGCCAGGCGCCTGATGGACTATTATCTACTGTAGTCCAACTTGCGCCCGACCCCTTCCCCCAAATGACCACGTGTTCACTCATCTATTCACAAGCATTCTCCATTCATTCCTGTTTATTACCACTTCCCTTGCCTGATCTATAGTAATTCCTCTATCATCTAAAGCTTGTCTTACACAGTCTCTCCATCTCAATGAGGGTCTTCCTGCCCTTCTATCTCCCCTTGTATCTGACTCGCATATTCTCTTTGTAAGCCTTTCATCTTCCATTCGTTCAACATGACCATACCAGCTCAGCAACCTTCTGTCCACTCTGGCTGACAAATGTTCCTGCTGCCCCACTCTCCTACGTATCTCTTCATTCCTCAATCTGTCTCTGCGAGTAACTCCACATATACTCCTCAAAAGTTCCTCCTGTTGTTCTCAAAAACTATGCTTCCGTGCTTCTGTTTGCCTAGGCAAACTCTTTTGTCTCTGTCTATCCTCTAACGTCTTCCCTTCATGCTGGAATTTTGCTCACATTCAACCTGTCCCAAAGAAGGGTGACCGCTCTCAACCCTCCAACTATCGTCCAATTGCTCTCATCTCTTGTCTTTCTAAAGTTTTTGAAACTATTCTTGCTTCCAAATTTCTGAAGCATTTCTCTTCTCATAATCTGCTCTCAGATCGCCAGTATGGCTTCCTTAACCCTCCAGACCCGGAAGGGCTCTTGAACGCCCATAAAAAACACACCCGAGCTACCCGGAAGGGCTCTTAAACACCCATGAGCTTAAAGCCTGTAAGCTTGGTGTGCGAGGCGTACGTCCGACGCATGTAAACAATAGCCGGCTGGACCGACGCCCCGCATCTCCGGCCACAAGAAGGAGTGCGTCGCTTGTTCGTGTGTGCCTGTATGTTATTGTTAAGTATCGAAAAGTAGTGTAAAGTGGCTGTTTTTGCCATAAAGTTATCTCCAATGAAATCATCATCACAACTGAACCAGTTGACTTAGAGAGCTCTACTTAACGCCATTCTACAGGTACGAAACACATCTACGCTTGGGGATGTGGAAGCAAGCCAAATAACAAAGATGCGGTAGCCTAGGTGTAGACGTTTTTCTGCCAAAACCCCCGGATTTGGGGGAATATATATATAATACATAGCCGGAGCTGGAGGGTTAAGGGTCACTCTACTGGTGATCTTCTTTCATATCTTACTAACTCTTGGTCATCCTCCTTTCGGGACTTCGGTGAGATTTTTTCTATTGCACTAGACATATCGAAAGCCTTCGATAGAGTCTGGCACAAATCTTTAATTTCTAAACTACCCTCCTTCGGTTACTATCCCTCCATCTGTGCCTTTGTCTCTAGTTTTCTTTCCGGCCGTTCCATAGCCGTGGTTGTGGATGGCCATCGTTCACTTCCTCACCCTATAAACTCCGGTGTTCCTCAGGGCTCTTTCCTATCTCCTATTCTCTTTCTAATTTTTATAAATGATCTCCTCAACTGTACCTCAATTCCTATCCATTCATACGCAGACGACTCAACACTACTCCATTAGTTTTTCAGAACGCCCCAGCCAGCAATCCCTCAACGACAAACGTAATGAAGCCATAGAACTCTTAAATTCTGATCTAAATACTATCTCCAATTGGGGCAGAGAAAACCTTGTTACCTTTAATGCTTCCAAAACCCAATTTCTCCATCTATCTACCCGTACGGAACTCCCAGCGGACTATCCCTTATTCTTCAACAATACAAAAATCAATCCTTCATCTTCTCTCAATATTCTTGGTGTCTCTTTTTCTTCTGGTCTCAGTTGGAAGGACCATATTACCAGTCTTGCTAAGGCAGCCTCTCAGAAGCTGGGTGTGCTCAACCGCCTTAGGGGGTTCTTTTCCCCTGCACAGCTTCTTGCTCTGTACAGGGGCATAGTGCATCCTTGTATTGAGTATTGTTCACATGTGTGGGGAGGTTCCTCTCACACCGCTCTCCTAGACAAAGTTGAAAGGAAGGCCTTTCGTATCATTAACTCCCGTCCACTCACCAACTCTGCAATCTCTCTCTCTCCGCCGCAATGCTGCATCTCTCTCGCTATTCTATCGCTACTATAATAATCAATGTTCCTCAGAGCTTTCCCAGTGTATACCACCTCCTTTACGTAGGGCACGTGGTAACCGCCTTGCAACTCAATCCCACCCTACTCTGTGCAACTCTCCAACCCAAGAGTGAAATGTTACTCTCAAACTTTCTTCTATTTAACAGCTGAGCTCTGGAACTCTCTCCCAGAATCAGTCTTTCCCTCTTCCTATGACTTAAATTGCTTCAAACTCCGTGTGTCCAGGCATTTTGGCTCGAACGTCCCTTGATTTTGGCCCTGTCACTCTTTCAACTATGGGGGAGGCACTCGCTATAGGCAGTTCTGTCTTTTGCCTCCCTCAATCTAGAAAAAAACCCCAGCTCATCTCCATCACATCCATCTTTCTTCTCTCCTTTTCCTTCAGAGCCCATGTTGCAGCCTTATACATCACTGTTGGCACAACAATTCCTTGATACATTGCACTTTTTACTTTCATTCCGAGATTTCTCGTCTTCCACATACTTCCCATTGCTCCGAAAACGTTCCTTCCTACACACACTCTCTGTTTTACCTCCATACATACATATATACATACCGTACATATATACATAAATTTAAAGACCGAGTGCTTCCGGTCTCACGTCTTAATGGCGGCGCTTCAGGCAGCCCTGTTCAGAGCTGCCCTGTTCAGAGCTGCCTCACTCACATAGAGTTTTCTATTTAAATTCAGACCGTAAGGTCTGACCCCAAGCCTTTCTTGGTCTACCCCTTGGTGCAGCTCTCTCCACGTTCACAGATTTGCATCTTATCACCCAACTTATTTCATCCATCCTCTCCACATGTCCAAACCATCCAAGCCTAATAGTATGCAGGGCGGGTGCCCAACCCCGAAAGGGGTTGAAATAGGGGAGCTATCCCCCCGCCAAAGGCGGCTTTCTAGGGCCTTTCCTAGCTGATACTGAGAGGATTGGGTTCTAGTCATGTGGTGATGGGCTGGTCTATCAGAGTGAGAACTGAGCGATCTCTGCCATACCCATAGCTTACTCTGACTGTTCCTTTTACTTATATATTTTCTAGATCTCAAGTGATGGCGCCTCTTCCGTGGAGAATCTACCAAGATTGGAAGCCAAAGTGTCACATTTTTCCTTTGCCCCTCAACTTTCTCTTCATAATTGCTGAGGGGCACAGGGCCCTGGGTGAGGCTTTGGTTTCCTGGGCGTTTCCGCACCTTCCTCAGCTCCCCGCCATGGAGTGGCTTCGGTCACCCAGGCTTTATTGTGGTCGGCAGGGAGGGTTCTGTAGGGGGCGCTCAGTTATGGCCTTGGCCTTGCTTGGGGCCTTGGGGCTGTTCGGCCAGGCTGCTTGGGGAACAACAACAACAACTAGTATGCATCTCCTCGCTGATACTCGATGCCTAACCGCCTCCTCAGCTCTTCACTAGGTATCCTATCTTGCAGTTTGGCACCACGCATCCATCTCACCATTCTCATCTTGTTACGTTCCATTTTGTTGATATCATCCGCTTTGACACTCCATGTTTCTGGAGCATATGGCATTGCACTTCTAGCATAATTATTATTAGACTCTTACACTACTACACATTCTATAAGATTATTACCTTACTTTAGTATTTTGGTACCTGTAGCATACCGGGTACAGTATACCTGTTTGTAAGCTGAACATATTCAGTTAGCAATTTACAGTAAGGTTAATATTAAGTAACAGTTAATTGTAAATTTAATTATTTTAGATAAAGAAAAAATTTATCCAGGTGATTTCAACTCCCTCTCCTCCCAAGTACTTTAACCTTTTCAGGATGATGTCATTATACAGTAAACTTCTGTTAATCCGAAGGGCAGCGGACCGGCCCTCGTTCGGATTAGTGGATTTTTCGGATTATCGGACTTTACCCCTATGAACCTGTGGCCTGACGAAAACATTGAGGCATTAGGCCACCCAAATGACACAATGGTGCACACATATCGGCTCATATGTTCATGAAATCACTTCAAAAGTTTACCATTGTCATTGTAGCCTATTACCTACTTCAAAACATTCAGATTAATGGTCAAAGGAATCTGCTGATATAAACGTAAACACCTTCTTCTTATTGTCACATGTCCGCATCGTCTACTAGCGAGTTTGTCTTGCTCTTGAAAGCACCCTTGGGATGCTCCGATCACTATAAATAGTAGCGTATCGGAGCGTCCAAAGGTGCGTTTTCAAGCGCAAGACTGAATGCGCTTGCAGACGATGCGGTGCAAGCCAGTAGCGCATCGGAGCGTCCCAAGAATGCGTTCAAGAGCAAAACAAACGCTCTAGCAGACGATGTGGTGTTTACGTTTATATCAGTAGCTTCCTTTGACCATTAATCTGAATGTTTTGAAATAGGTAATAGGCTACAATGACATTTGTAAACTTTTAAAGTGAATTCATGAACATATGATATGTGTGTGCTCCATTATGTGTCATTTGAGTGGACTAATGCCTCAAAAAGGGGACTTTGGGACTTCTTGAAATTCGGACCATCGGGTGAATTCGGATTTGGCCTCAAATTGAAAAATTCGGACTATTGGGAGATTCGAATCATCGGTCGTCGGATTAAAGGACTTTTACTGTAGTAATATTTTATTTTAGATATCATTGGACAATTTTATTTTGTTTAGGATAAACCTGCAGGAGTCAAAGAGTAAAACTGTAAAACATTTTTTTTTTTTTACTTCTCAGATTCATTGAGGTCCTTACTTTATCTGAATATATATACAGTACCGGTATATATATACTGTATATATATATATATTTTTTTTTTTTTTAGAAAAAAATACCATGGCTCTAAGAATCATACAATGTTAACCAGATGACAAATATAATGATATAGGCATTGGAAGGTGTATACAGTGGCTATATGTTTCCTACTACAGGTGGCACTAGCAGAGGTGGAGTACCACAAGGCAGTGCGTCACCCCAACATCATGGAGTGTGTGGACTCCGACCTTGTGGGAGTGCCGGACATGGTTGGCAACAGAACATCACAAGTCCTCATCCTGTTGCCTTACTTCAGAGTCAGTCACACAGCTTACACTTCTTTACTTCTGTCTCGTTTTCTCAGAGTTGTCTTACTTTAGTCAGTCAGTAGTCCTCTACTTTTCTCTTTGTACACTGAACATCACTGTAGTCTGTTTTCTTCCAGTTGATGTTATATTGCCATGATGCCATCTTGATTACTCAGTTATTTCACAGTTTTTATAGCCAAATATGTTGTTAATCATGAACACTTGGCAGTAATATGACACAGAAACATAGTAATTGCATATATTTCCCTTACATATCAAGAAATCAGTTGCTAAGTGACTCAATTTACTATCAGAATATAAAACCGACTTAGGCAATGAGTCACTGGAGATGGAGGACAAGTTTTGCTACTTGGGAGACACCATCTTTTCTGGTGGTGGGGCCGAGGCCGCCACTATCGCCAGAATTAGATGCGGCTGGGGAAAGTTCAGAAAACTACTGCCATGACTTACCATGAGAAGACTCCCTCTCCCTTTGAAGGGAAAGGTGTATGATTCATGTGTTAGAAGCGCAATGTCATGCTTCAGAAATGTGGCCTGTCAAAGCGGATGATATCTACAGAATTGAACGTAATGAGATGAAAGTGGTGGAATGGATGTGTGGGGCCAAACTGCAAGATAGGATATCTAGTGAAAAGCTGAAGAGATGGTTAGGAAAGAGTATCAGTGATGAGATGCATACTAGCAGGCTTGGATAGTTTGGACTTTGGACATGTGGAGAGGATAAATTCAGTGAAAATATGCAAGTCTGTAAATGTGGAGGGAGCTGCACCAAGGAGCAGACCAAGAAAGATGTGGGATCTGATCGTAATCTTGAATTATATAACCTGAGAAGTGAGGCAGCTCTGAACAGGCTGCCTGGAGCGCCACCATTACCGCCACCATTAGGACACGAGACCGGAACAGCACTTCTTTTTCTTACAGTTTCTTACAGTAGATCCTCTGGAAAAAGGCAAACTATGCCTGTGTATCCAGCTCAGTGCCAGTACTTCCACTACTGCGGTCGTTCACGGTGTTGGCGGTGGTGGCAGCAGACGCAACATTTGTCCTATTCTGTATTTTTGCTTTATAATCAAACTTCAAATCTTGTCTTCCCCATGCTTTATCAAGATTACTTTCAAACTTCCTTATTGATTCGGAATCGACTACATACTGGGGCAGTGCGTTCCACTTATTTACCACTATCACCAAATGAGTTCTTTGCCTTTTCAAGCCTATTTCTTTCTTTGTAAATTTTCTTAGAGTGTCCTCTCGTTCTTGTTCCCTCCCGCATCAAGAAGATACCTTCACACACATCCTCATCATACTTTCTTGACACTATCTTAAAAGTCTCTATCATATCCCCTCTTTTTCTCCTATATGCCAGTGTCGGAAGTCCCAGTGTCCTCAACTTCTGCTCATAGCCCGCGTTCTTCAACGTTGGTACTAGCTTGCTAGCTCTCCTCTGCACTTTCTCCACTGCTTCTATATCCTTTACCATATATGGAGCCCACACCTGGTTCGCATATTCCAGGTGCGGCCTAACCAGCGCTGTATAGAGATTCCTGAAGATTTCTTCGTCAAGTGACACAAATGTCCTTATCAGCTCTACAATTCTATTGGCTTTGTTTATCTTTTCCGCTAAATGTTATGAGATATTTAACTTATTGTCTATCAGTACTCCTATATCCTTTTCTGCATTCACTTCCTCCATCGCTTCATACATACTGTATCCTACCTTGTCTATCTTGCTTGTCCCAATCCGCATGTACTTGCATTTTTTTGGATGAAAAGGCATTAACCAATGTTCAGACCATCCCTTCATGCCCTCCACATCTCCTTGAAGCAAACCCACATCTCCCTTACTCCTCACTCTTCTATACAGCTTAGTGTCATCCGCATACAGGTATATCTCACTTCCATTAGTTATAACTTCAGGTAAGTCGTTGATAAATATAACGAACAGTAGTGGTCCCAACACAGATCCCTGAGGTACCCCACTTGTAATTTCCCTCCACCCCAAGCCTATTCCATTCACCAGTACCCTCTGTCTCCGATCTTTCAGAAAGGCTTCTATCCATTTCACACATTTCTCCCCTATACTATAGCTTCTAACTTTCTCGATTAACTTTTTATGTGGGACCTTATCGAAGGCCTTCATAAAATCGCAATATACCACGTCTATAACATCACCATCCTCCAGAATTTTCATCCAATCATCTACCACCTTAATTAGCTGTAGTACCGTCGACCTCCCCGGCGAGAATCCGAACTGTCTCTCGCTGAAAAGTTGGTTTGATTTCATATGCTCCATTATTCCTTCTCTAATTACCATTTCCATTAGTTTACACACAACACTTGTCAAACTGACTGGTCTATAATTTCCTGGGTCATTTCTCTTTCCCTTCTTAAATATAGCTGTTATGTTTGCCTCTCTCCAGTCCGTCGGGATTTGTCCTGTATTAAAGGATACCTCAAATAACATTTTTAATGGCTCTACTAACATCTCACCTCCTTCCTTTATGATTCTTGGATGTATCCCATCCGGTCCCGGGGACTTACTTCGGTTAATTTTTTCTATAGCCCTCCTTATTCTAGCATGGGAAAACTCTATTAGTTCTAGTGCTGGTGCCTGTTTGATGGGAATAGTAGGCACTGCATCATCCGACTCCACTGTTAGTACCTCCCCAAAGTATTTCCCCAGCACCTCTGCTTTCTCCTTATCTGTTTCTGCTCTATTCCTATCATCCAAGTCTCCTATCAGTTCTGGGATACCTACTCTTCTTGTTAACTTTTCCTGAATATACTTCCAGAATAATTTTGGATTATCCTTCACATTTCTTGCAATCTCTCTCTCCCTCTCCTTCATCCCCCTCCTTGTCTCCCACCTTATTTTATTGTTTATTTGTCTGCGTTCCAAATCCACTTCTTTAGCTTCTATACTAGACCCCCTGTTCTTTTTTAACAATTTTAGTCTTTCCCACAATTGTTTCTTTCTTCTTATCAATGTCCAAAGCTTTCTTTTCATTGGTAATTCTGGGTTCGTTCTTTTCCTCAATTTTGTTTTATCCTTATATTCCCTTACTGGTACACATTTGGATATAGCATTCTCCAGTTTGACTAATCTTCCTCCACATTCCTTCAGCGTCTTCACCGTTCAAGTATTCCCCCCAGTCAATGTCCAAACACCGTCTCAGCAGCTCATAATCTGCTCTATCATACATGTATATTTGTTTATTGCTTCTATTATCCCTCTCTGTTTTAATATTGCAACTAAAACTTATACAGGCATGGTCACTACGACCTATAGGGCTATCCACATTGACATGTTCCACTATATCCTCCTCATTGCTAAATATCAAATCAAATACACTCCCCTGCCTCCCATCTCTATATCTTGTCATCTCTGTAATATGTTGCGTTAAAAAACAATCTCTCACTTTCTCTATAAACTTGTTTTCCAGGCTACACTGTCCCGCTGGAGTAGTACAATTTGCCCAGTTGATCCTTGGCAAATTGAAATCTCCAATCAAAATCTTATATTTGTTCTCTCTATTATCTATTTCCTCCATTGCTTTCAGTAGGTTATCATCCTCTTCCCTACTATTATTTGGGCTTCTATATATAGAGGCAATTAGAATTGACCCTCTTGCACATTTTACTCCAATACACAAATACTCACAATACTGCTGTCTCATATCCACCTCATTTACCTTGAGCTCTTTTCTTACATAAATAAACAGTCCTCTTCCAACCTCTGCTCTAATAGCATTCCTCTCATACAACTCAAAACCCTCCAAACTATACTCCACCAGTTCCCTTTCAATTCTAGCATTTTTTGGTCTTACTTCCTGTAAAGCTATGACATCAGGTTTTTCCTCTTCATCCTGAAACCTACATATCAGTTCTCTTTTCTTCATCATCATCATCATCATCATCAAATCTGACGCCCAGCTTCCAGAGGAAGCACCTCAAAAGGGATGGCCATGGCAGAAACTGCCTCCAGGCTCCCAGACATGCCCCAACTGACCCACTCCACAGTGCCATTTCCACTAAGTGGATTATGACCATGAACACTGAAGGAGCAGACCCAAAGCAGTCCCTCACCCGGATGGCAGTTCCACCACTGTTTTGCTATTTTATTTACCCCAGTGGGGCCCTGGCTGGAAGCATACCAAGCACAGGAATTTTCTGAAGATAGGAACCAGTGGTCCACTGCTCTTTTCTTGTCCTGGGTAAACACATCCACATTACTAAACATAATCCTTAATCTTTCTACCATTCCTTCAGCAACTACACCATCCCACTCCTGTCCGTACCCTACTCCCCCCCTAGCACTACTGGGTCTGCAGCTATGTCTCCTGTCTCTCCCTGTGACACCTCCACCCTGTTCTCCTCCGTCACAACTCCTATCACATTCTCTTCCCTCCCTGATCTTCTTCTCCCTTCTATTCGTATAAACCACTTCTTCAATTTCCCGTCCCTCACTCTCCAGTAAATATTCCTCTTATCCTCCTCACCCAACTTTCCATTATTTTCATCAGCCTTTTCCTGTAATTCCTTTATTTTTTTTCTTTGTTCTATGCTCAAATCCTTCTTTAGTCTTATATGTTTCAGTTCTTCATTTGTGTTTAGCCTCCAACTAAAATTTGTCACTGTCTCTGCCATTGCCCTGGTTTTAAACTGTACTCTTATAGGTCTCATCTCTCCCCTTTTATATCTACCTATCCTACTGACTTCCTCCACCTGCCCTTCCCATCCACGTCTGTCCACATCCACACCTTTCATGACCTCCTTCACTTTCTCCATATCCCTCACTTTTCTCACTCCATTATCATTCATATGAGCCTCTATATCTCCATGCATGATTACACCCCTATCCCTGTCCATGGCCTCCCTCACGACACTCTCCTTGTTTTTCATGACACCTACGACTGCACTCTCAAAACTTTTTTTGGTCATATTCATTTCTTCCTATTGTTCTTTCACAATATCCTCCAAATCCTTAACTTTCTGTTCACCTACCACCGTCCATGCAGTTGACTCCTTTACTTCCTTGAATCGTCCTTCGTATTCCTTCAGCTGCTCCTTCAATGCCATATTCTCTGCTCTCAGTTCATCTACCCTTTTCAATACCATCTCTAGGCTATTATTAACTTCCGAAATAGGCCTACATTCGCTTCCTTCGCTAGGCCTAATCCCTTCCCCACCTGACACACCACACAGTACACACAGTACCTTAACTTTCTCACCAATATCCCCTTCCATTTCTCCGTATCACTCTTCCACTTTTCCAAATCCTTCACAACATTAATGACCTCATCTAACTTCTTATCTGTACTTTTAAACCCACGAAAACGTTGTAGCCTTTCTTCCGCCTCCGTCAATCCCGAAATTCCTTCCGCCATGTTTGTTTACAATCTCAACAACTCACAACACTACCGCTGTCCCGTTACTCTACTCTTATTACACTATATATCACCCCTCCACCACACCAATTTATCTTCCAAACACTTCACGAGTCCTTCCTCTCCTTGCTAGCTCCGTATGCACTCGAAATTTCGTGTTATTTATCCTTTCCCATGAAAATATGCCAGAGCCTCAAAAACTTGCGTCCGCCTCCCGCCATTGCCTCTGTCTTTAAATTTATGTATGCGTATATGTATAGCCTTCATCCTGTTGCCGAATTTCAGAGTCTGTCACACTTCTTTACTTCCATCTCTTCTAATTTTCTTGCCGTACTGTACTTATATCAGTCATATTCATTTAGAGCCTGTGTGGCTGGGTGGAAACGCGCTTGACTAGTGTGCGGGAAGTTTAGTGTTTGCCTTCCCCAGGGGGTAAAGGGGCTTTCACTTATGGTGGAGGAAAAAAAAAAGAATATGCCCCACGCATCCTACTGCATGTCGTACAAGGCGACTAATAAGGGGGATGGCGTTAGATTTGCGGACCAACAGCCATCACTATACAAAGGAGTACAAAGGAGTACAAAGGAAATCAAGCAACAACAGATCTAGTGACCCTTCTAGGTTGCTTGTCCTCCAAAACACTGAGGATCAAGTGTCCAAACAGTGGTTTAGAGTGGGTAAGGGAACATTGGAAAGGGAATTACTGCCCTGGAACTAATGTCCGTGGCAGGATTAGGAAGTTAGTAGGGGACAGATGGGTTAGTAACTGAGGGGGGGATAAAATAAAGTTATTCATTTACAAACGCAGTCAGTCGCGGGTTTGATGCGAGATATTTGTCTAGGCGGAGTTTAAATGAATCAACGGTGATGCAGTCTATAACGTTTCGGGGAAGCCCATTCCACAAGTTGACAACTCGATTGAAGAAGAAATTCTTAGATTCGTGCGAGTTAAAAGATTTACCAATAATTTTGCAACCGTTTCCCCGCGTGTAATTAGATTGGTCGATAGTGAAGTACTTACTACAGTTCATATTGTCGATGCCTTTGATGATTTTGAACACTTGAATTAAGTCGCCTCTTAATCTGCGCTGGGTTAAAGGAAATAGATTTAATTCTCTAAGACGCTCTTCGTATGGTTTGTTCTTTAGGCTAGGTATCATTTTGGTAACTCTACGTTGAACTCGTTCTAGCTTGTTTATATCTTTTTGGTAATAAGGGCACCAGGATTGAACGCAGTATTCCAGAAGAGGGCGGACTAAGGAATTGTAAAGGGTTAGGATAACTTCTTTGGATTTATGCTCAAATGACCTGCCTATAAAGCCAATTATTTTGTTTGCCTTCTTAACAACTTCTGAACATTGTTGACTCGGTTTTAGGTTACTCGATATTGTTACTCCCAGATCGGTTTCTCTGTTTACATTCTTAAGCTGAGTGCCATTCATCGAATAGTTTGCTTTCTCATTTAGGTATCCGATATGTAGTACTTTACATTTATCCACATTGAAACTCATTTGCCAAATTTGGGCCCAACATGACAATTTATCTAGATTGTGTTGCATATCGTCAACTTGTTCTTTTGAGAGTACGCTATTTGCAATTTTTGTATCGTCAGCAAATTTTGAGATTGTACAGGTGAGACCCTCATCTATGTCGTTGATGTAAATTAGAAAGAGAATTGGTCCTAGTACCGATCCCTGGGGTACCCCGCTACTTACATTGGTCCATTTTGATGCCTTACCGTTTATGACTACTCTTTGCTTTCTGTCGCTGAGCCAATTTTCTATCCATTTCAACACACCGTCTTGTATTCCATGCGCTTTTAGTTTTAGCAGTAAACGTTTGTGGGGAACTTTGTCAAAGGCCTTTTGAAAATCAAGGTATATAATATCTACAGCTTTACTCTCATCGTAGAGGTTGAGGATATCGTGGAAGAAGTCTAAGAGGTTTGTTAAACAGGAACGTTTTTTTACGAAAGCCGTGTTGAGTATCTTTAAGTATGTTATTTTCCTCTAAGTGATTTACGAGTCTGTCTCGTATGACCGTTTCTAGCATTTTACATACAACTGAGGTTAAGCTAATTGGACGATAGTTACTGGATAGGGATTTGCTGCCTTTTTTGAATATCGGTGTTACGTTGGCTAGCTTCCACTGATCGGGCATAGTTCCAGACTGCAAGGATTTATTGAATAGTAATGTCAGTGGTTTAGAGAGCTCATCCTTAGCTTCCTTTAGAACTCTAGGCGAGATTGTATCAGGTCCAGGCGTTTTATTTACCTTGAGTTTATCTAAACAATTCAATACTTCTCTCTCTGTAACGGTGATATTGCTTAAAACATCTGAATTATCAATCTGAATCGGCGATGGTGTAGGGATATCACTGAGGTCTTCTGTTGTAAAAACTGATGCAAAGAAGGTATTGAGGGCATTACTCATTTGTTCTTCGTCTTTGGTGTATTCTCCATTTTCATCGACTAACGGTCCAACAGTTGAAGTAACTATTTTTTTCTTTCTGATATAACTATAGAATTCTTTCGGGTTTGTTTTACTTTGATTCGCAATATGTAACTCTAAGGTCTTTTTACTTTGCTTAATTAACTTTTTGGCTTTGCGTCGTAGCTCTACAAATTTCAGCCGTTCTTCGTCATTTTGTGAGGATTTTAATCTATCATTAGCAAATTTTTTAGCAAGCAGGCAGTTTGAAATATCTTTATTCCACCATTTGGGCTTATTATTATGGCCTGGACGCCGAGTTTTCGATGGTATGCAGTCTTGCACTGCTTTTAGGTAAGTGGCTTCGAATAACTTCCAAGATGTATTTATGTCGTTATTGTGAATTAAAAAGCTCCAGTCAGTTTCTTTAAACATAGCTCTAAGTTTATGGAAGTTTGCTTTCTTGAAATTAGGGACTTTTTCGATGCTACTATTTGGTTCGTTACTAGTAAACTTTAAAGTGAAAGTTATCGTATGATGGTCGCTGTTACTGAATTCATCACCAACATTCAAATTCTCTATTAATTCTTCTTTTGTTGCAAGTACAATGTCAAGAACGTTATTACCACGGGTCGGCGTTCCAACAAATTGATAAAGCGAACTCTCTTGCAAGTTCGTATACAAGTCATGTCCGGAGTGTGAAGTAAGAGTATCGCCCCACTTGGTCACAGGTAAATTAAAGTCACCAAAAATTACGGTATCTTGTGAGTTACTTACATCTGCAATTTGTTCGTAAATTTCTCGGTCAGTTTGCACTGATTGAGCTGGAGGTCTGTATATTAATGCAAGTATTATTTTGGTACCTTTATTATTCTTTATTAGCACAAAAGATGCGTCGACGTTCACAATTTGAGGTTTTGACAAGAGGGTAGGGTTAAGACTTTCTTTGATATAAAGTAAAACGCCACCTCCATTTCGATTTATTCGGCTTTTCTCAAACATTACATAACCGGGAAGTGAATACTCTGCTAAAAAGTCTCTATCTTCTGTATTGAGCCAAGATTCTGTTATGCCAATCACATCATAATTTTCTGTAAACACTAGCTCCTCTAAATCTGAAAATTTATTGCGTATGCTACGAGCGTTTGCATAGAAAACCTTTAAATTTGTTATTTTAGAACTCACGGAACGCGCTTTAATAATATTTTTTGTTCTTGTCGGATCTACATTTATGTTCATGGCTGTCCTCGGTCCTCGCTGTCTCCGGTCCTTATCGCTGGTGGTCCTCGGTTGCCTCTGTTTTTTTTTTATGAATGAATTTTTTACAATGAAGCCTTGTTATTGGTGGTGGTATTGTTTTCATATGACAGTGCTGTAACAGGGCTCATTGTTCATTGTTCTAATCCAAGTTGCCTAATGGCGGCACACTGGCGGTGGATGTCGCTCCCTCCTGACCCGGACCTGGCGCCTTGGGCCCAGCAGTAGTGAGTGACGCAATCAATGAAATGAAGAACGGTAAAGCTCCAGGGTGCCCTGACATTGTCGCTGAGATGATAAAAGCCTCAGGGGAGACTGGTGTCAGCTTGGTCACTGAGATGATAAACACCATTATTAACCCCTGGTACCCGGAAGGGCTCTGAGGAGCCCAAAACAAACTAGGGCCCGAAACACGGATGGGCTCTTGAGCACCGTAAGCTTGAAAGCCTATTAAGCTTGTTTTGAAAGCCGTGCGTCCGACGCATGTAAACAAAGCTTGTATTTGCGACACCGCACCTCCGAAACCAAGAAGAAGACGTCGGATCAAAGTTGTTATTGTATGCTTTGACGAGATTAGTGTCTGCAAATGTCCGATATCGCTAACATCACCTCGAAACTTTCTCCACGTAAAAAAGTCATCACAACTGAACCAGTTGACTTAGAAAGCTCTACTCAACACCAGTCTACAGATAAGAAACACATCTACGTTTAGAGATGTGAGTGAATTCTCCAGCAGTTAAAATAACAAAGATACGGGTAGCCTATTAAAGAAGTTTTTCGGCCAGATCACCCGGGTTTCGCGGATATCCTATAGAAGGCGAAACCGGTCTGTGAGGGTTAACCCTTCCTGCCCGGTTGTCATTTTAAAATGAAACCGCGGCAGATGGGCAGGAGCCCGGGTGTCATTTTAAAATCTGTAAGCTTGAAAGCCTATTAACCCTTCCAGCCCGGGTGTCATTTTAAAATGACACCACAAAAAAAGGGCAGGTGCCCGGGTGTCCTTTTAAAATCCCTGTGCTTGAAAGCGTGCTTCAAAATTTGCGCGGCCAAATTTTGCATTGCAGGAGCGACCGCAGCGCCACCAAGCCTCAACTACTAGTGTTATCAGTTCGTACGTGGCCGCCATAGCGAGTTACAGTATACTGAAGAAAAAAAATTCCGACGTGTCCGAATCGCTGCAACCTCCCGCGGGCCCCACTACTACCCCGCTCACAACTTCAACGCCTGTTGCAACCGAGAAGAAAGCTCAACGAAAGAAAGTTAAGCGTTTGTTGTGTGATAGCGCTATACAGCGACAACTTTTTGATAGTGAAGAGAGCAGTGGCGAAAGCTTGGTGGACAAAGAACAATTTATAAGTGCAAGCGAAGATGACGATTTCGTTGGCTTTGGAGACGACGATAATGTCGATTTATTTGAGGGGGGAGACAGTAGTGATGATCCTGATGTCGAAGTGTTTCAGGAAGGTGCCATTGAGCTTCCAAGTGTGCTAGAACCTAGGCCTACCCCCTCAGCATCTTTGCTATGTCAGCCTAGGCCTAGCCCTAGCCCAGGACCTTCCCCTTTGCCTGCCCGTACGCCCTTGAAAGTGGGCAAATATTTCTATAAACAATCGGTGAAAAGTGCAGCTAAAAAAGCACGCAGGGCAGCCGCAGAAAAGGATAGGGAAGCTGAAGACAGTGATAATGACGCCGACCCTGGTCTAGCAACCACCCGCATTCCATTGTCCCGACGCCTTGACCCGGGACGCCGCGTGGGTCACCCACAGCCCTCGGCTTCATCTCTCCTTCAGGATGACCAAAGGGCCTCTTCAAGTAGTATTACTAGTGTGCCACAGCCCTCAACACACCGCAGAGCATTATTTGCTGCGGAGAAGCCCTCGGCTCGCCGCAAAAGGAGCCCAACTCCCGAGGCCGAGGCTCCCATTGTTGAAGCTCCCGCAGCCTCCCGCGCCCCACACCGCCGACGTCCGGTCACTTCTTCACCCGAATTGTCTCCTGAAGACGATGCTGACAACCCCAACATTGCCCCAAATGACCTGACGTCGCCTGAGGAGGAAGAGGAAGAGGAAGAGGAAGTCCCGACAAGACGAGCGAGATGGCGAGGTCGTGGACGTGGTCAGTCTGCTGACGCCGCTGCCCCTGGGCGTGGGCGTGGGCGTGCAGGGCGTCCGCGTGGCCAAGGGCGTGTGCCAGGGTGTCCAGGGCGTGTGCCTGCTGCACCTGCACGTCCTCGAGCATCAGCATCCGACCTGTTTGTGTGGACAGATGGGGCTGATTTTGAGCCAGATTGTCCTGCCTTTGACGAGGTACAGATGGGTTCCGGGGTGTCACCAACATTTCCCTGTGGCCCAGCTGCTACCCCCAGTGAAATTTTCTGTGGCTTCTATGACAATGAAGTCATGGAATACCTCGTCGAGGAGACCAACAACCATCATGAGATCTGTGCCAACTTTCTTGGGAGGAAGACCAGTGCCAAGATGGTGGCATGTAGAGCTGTCACTGTGGCAGAACTATATGTGTTCTTGGCACTCACAATGCTGATGACACATATCAGGAAGCACGCTCTGGCAGACTACTGGATCACTGGCGACATCATAACGACTCCAGCATTTGGCAAGTACATGTCCAGGGACAGGTACTTCGACATCCTCTCGTATCTCCACCTGACAAACAACATGGCAGTCCACCTTCCCGACTCATTATGGAAGATTAGGAAGCTGTATAACATGATACGTCATCGGTTCACCACCTACCTGATTCCTTTCCAGAAGATGTGCCTCGACGAGTCTCTGGTCCTGTTCCGTGGTAGGCTGCACTTCCGACAGTATATCCCGTCCAAGAGACACCGCTTCGGCATCAAGCTCTTCGTCCTCTGCGACTGTTTGACGGGGTATGTGCTGGACTTTATAGTCTACAGCGGCAAGGGTGGAGAAATTGTGACTGACCCCCTCATTGGTTTTGGTGGCGCTGTAGTGAAGAAGATGATGGAGAGGCACTTCAATAAAAACCACATCCTCTACACAGATAATTACTACACGTCGCCTCTCCTGACCAAGTACCTCCATGACCGCAAGACCGGAACTGTCGGCACAGTCAAGGGCAAGAGGAAGGGCATGCCAGGCTACCCAACCAAGACGAAGAAGGCGGACATCTTCCACAAGAAGAGTGGCCCCATCCTCTCCATCCACTGGCATGACCAGCGCAAGGTCAACCTCCTCACCACATGCCACAAGGCTGAGATGGTCGCCACAGGGAAGGTGGACCGAAGAACCAAGAACCCCGTCCAGAAACCAGCTGCTGTCCTGGATTATAACCTCAACATGCGCCTCGTTGACAAGTCCGACATGCAGATGGGCTTCATCGACTGCCTGCGAACATCTTGCAGGTGGTACAAGAAGTTTATCCTGCATACGGTAGATATGTCGGTCCTCAATGCCTACAACATCTACCGTCTGAGGACTCCAGGAGCCAAGAAGTACAAGTCCCTGCGGAAGTTCCACAAGCAGGTGATACTTGAGCTCCTGGCTAAACATGCGGGTACACCAGGGAGGCCACTACAAGGATCAGGCCAGCTGGACAGAACGGGGTGTGCTGAATTTTTCAGGAAGCACCAGCTCAACGCCCTTCCTTTCAAAGCACCAGGAAGTAACAGCAGAATCCAGAAGAGGTGCCATGTGTGCAGCCACACAACAAGAAGACCCCGCAAAACCACAAAAACCACTTGGGAATGCCTCGAGTGTCAAGTTGGACTGTGTGCTGGCACCTGCTTCAACGACTTCCATACTCTAATAAACTTTTGAAGTGGAAGTGACAACAGTGAAAGTGACACTCAAATGTAGGCTAAGAATAATAATATAACTAAGTATAAGTGAAAAGGACACATATAAGTAATAATAAGTGCCTTCAATAACAATATGAACAAGTGAAAGTGACACTAAAATATATATTTCTAACAATAAATAAGTGAAAATGACACTCAATAAGCCTAGGCCAGTCAAAGTGACAGTATAATATTAATAAAACTAAGTATAAGTGAAAGAGACACACACAAGTAATAATAAGTGCCTTCATAACAATATGAACAAGTGACAGTGACACTATATATATTATTAGCTTACCTAACAATACATAAAAGGGGAAATGACACTATCAATTATCAAAGTCCAGTGAAAGTGACACTATAATAATAATAATAAAACGAAGTAAAGTAAGTCTTCACCAGTGATCCGCATGACGTTAAAAAGATAAATTATCGTTGTCCCTTTGGAAAAAGTGATCACAAGATTTTAGAAATGGAAATGGATTTGGGGAAAAATGAGGAGAGAAATAAAGGACATAAAATAAATAGATACAACTATGCTAAAACCGATTTTAAATCATTGAAACATTATTTCCAAAGTATAAATTGGAAGGAACTAGAAAGCCTGGAAATGGTTCAAGACAAGACAAATATAGACTTTTCTTGAAAGTATATGAAGAAGGGATACATAAATATGTCTCAAGGTTCCAACCAGGAGTAAAGAAGGAAAAAGAATGGTTCAATATAAGATGTAGTAAGGCACAGGATAGAAGAAACCGAGCCTGGAATATAGCACGGAAGAGACATAGTGAAAATAACTGGAATAAGTACAAGGAGAAAAGAAATGAATACGTAAAGATACGACGCGAGTAACAATATAAATATGAAAGGAATATTGTAGAGAAGTGCAAAAACGAGCTAAAACTATTTTATAGATTTGTAAATGGAAAAATAAAAACAAAAGAAGGTATTGTCAGACTAAGAGTTGGAACGAACAGCTATGAGAAAGATAAAGACTTGTGTGAAGTTATGAATGAAAAGCTTCAGTCAGTGTTTGTAAAAGAGGAGGAGTTTATAGAACCTGATAGAGAAATGAGAACACCACAGTCTATGCCTGAAATGAAAGTGACAAAAAGTGAAGTGCTGAAATTGATGCAGGATTTGGACGTGAGGAAATCAATGGGACCAGATGGAGTGGCTGGATGGATCCTCAAAGAATGTGCGGAAGAGCTAGTGGAACCAATCTATGTCATCATCAAATCTTCACTGAATGAAGGAGACCTGCCAGTGGAATGGAAGAGAGCTAACATAGTACCTATTTACAAAGGAGGAGACAGAAAATCCGCTTAACTACAGACCGGTGTCCCTCACCAGCATTGTTTGCAAAATTTGTGAGAAAATTATAAGAAAAAAGTGGACACACTTCATAGAGGGACAGGGGGTGCTTAGTGAGAAACAGTTTGGATTCAGGGAAGAGAGATCTTATGTATCTAATTTATTAAGCTTTTATAGCAGAGTGGTAGATGTTACACAAGAGAGAGAGGGATGGGTTGACTGTGTTTACCTGGACCTGAAGAAGGCCTTTGACAGGGTGCCTCACAAAAGGTTATTGTGGAAATTGCAGGTTGTTGGAGGTGTACATGGTATGATGTTAAAATGGATGGAAAACTTTTTAATAGGAAGAGAAATGAGGACCACAATACGAGACGAATATTCACAGTGGAGGAGTGTGACGAGCGGAGTACCACAGGGATCAGTGTTGGGTCCGATAATGTTCCTACTTTATGTAAATGACATGCCAGAAAACTTGAATAGTCATATGAATATGTTCGCGGATGACGCTAAGATCATGAAGAATGTCACCTGTATAGAAAGTTGTCAGGATCTTCAAAAGGACCTAGATAAGTTGCACAGATGGAGCCAAATCTGGAAAATGAGTTTCAATGCAGAAAAGTGTCATGTTTTGGAAGTGGTTACAAGTGAGATAGGGCCAAGCTGGGAGTACAAATTAGGAATTGAAAAAATTGGCAAAACACGGCATGAGAAGGACCTTGGAGTGATAATACAAGATGATCTATCGCCGGAGAAGCATATTAACATGATCATTGGAGGAGCATATGGAATAATAACCAATATGAGAGTGGCATTTAACTATTTGGACGAAGAAATGTTAAGAAAACTGATAATGACTATGATAAGACCAAGATTAGAATATGCAGCAGTGATATGGTCACCACATTTGAAAAACACATAAACAAATTAGAGAAAGTCCAAAGGATAGCAACGAAGATGATCCCAAGATTGAAGGAGTTGACGTATGAGGAAAGACTTAAGACACTACAACTGCCTACCTTGAAAGAGAGAAGGGAACGAGGCGACTTAATAACGATGTTCACGGGAGTAAAAAGTTTGGAACGAGTAGATGGGGAAGATCTATTCGTGAGGGATTATGGAAGGACAAGAGGACACGAGTTTAAACTGAGGAAGGGCAGATGTCGTAAGGACACAAAGAAATTCAGCTTCCCATATAGAAGTATAGAGACTTGGAACAACTTGGAGGAGGAGGTGGTGAGAGCGAAGAACATTAACATGTTCAAATCTAGGTTGGATAAAAGTAAATATGGAAATAGGACAACATAAGCTATGATATGTTAGTCCAAAATACTGGGAATTGGGAATATCCATTACGATACTTGTGTAAGTAAAATGGATTGATTATAAAGTAACTAAGACAGGACAACACGAGCGCTGCTCAATTCCTGTAAACTACGAATAGGTAAATACGAATAGGTAAATACATAACATTTTAAGACTGAGTGCTCCACACATACGTGCAGTTTCAGTCTCTTGTCCTAATGGTGGCGTTCCATTATATTATGTATTTATTTTTAACAGACAAATATCCATCGTGTTTTTATTGTAGCATGGTTTCAGAGTCTCCTGTCTGTTGTCTATAGTTCCTGTGCATAGATTCAGTTGGTATTAAAATATTTTCCACTAATGTACTATTTATTTACAGTACATCAATATTAGGTAGTGTTATTACTGATTACTGCTGTTAATTATAGTAATTATAGCAATGTATTTGTATATGATAATTATTATATTAAATATTACTTCTCCTTCAGCGAGGAACGCTTCAAGATGAGCTCCTAAGGAGACAGAAAGGAGGCATGCATCTGGCTGAGGTGAGTTATGTTGAGGGAATTTATAAAAGATACTGTACACAGAGAAAGAATTCAGTAACAGTACTGTAGTATTTATGGTTAAAGAAAGGTGATAAAAATACTGTTAAGAAAGTGGGAAGTAGGAACATAATTGTGTTGGAAAGAGATGAAGAAAATTGACATTAAGCGTAGTCATGTACTCAATCTTAGTGGTATAATGGTTAAAGCGTGCAAGTTCTGTAAGTGGTTTCCTGGGTTTGAATCCCCCGGAGGATCATATGCTTTCATTAATTTCATTGGGAGTTATTAGTGTCAAGAACAATATTAGTTAATACATACATGAGGTGAGGTCTGGTTCTGTCCAGAGTGAGGTTTGGCATCCTCCACCCAACCTTGCGTCTTTCCAGACTGGCACTTCCGCTCACTAGGGGTCCGAACCTAGGAGTAGCGCCCTAGGAGGCTACCCTATAAGTGGGTGTATAATACCGAGCCAGTCGTAGTGTTGTGTACGCGCACAGGATATGTCCCTGCGGCTAGTTTCGTTGGAGTGTCTCGAGGTCACTGGGTCTGCCTCTGACTCTAGTTCAGCTGGTGGTAAATTGCTGACTATCCCTAGAACAGCACGGGGGCGTGGCAGGGGAAATAAACCCTCTTGTGTTGACTCCCTTATCTTATAAATAAGAATAACACAAACAGTAGTAAATGCCAGCATGGCGGAAAAAAAGTCATATAAACCATTAGCGACGGAGACTGAAGGCGACTCCCTGAATGAGATTAGACTTGCGAGTGTATACGTGTGAAGTATGAGGAGAAAAACTGGTGAGGTAGCCGAGATGTTAGTGAGAAGAGCAGTGGATGCATGTTGTGCCCAGAAGATCCAGTGAAAAGGTGGGAGTGCCAGGTGGATAGAGGGGAAAAGGAAGGTATAAATTCTGGTGGATTGGGGATGAGACAGGAATAGGTAGTGTGGGTCTCCTGGAAGCCGAGAAATGAATGGACAACATTATTGAAGTGACGAGAAGCAATGCAAGAATCATGCACCTGAAAATCCATGCCGGTGAAAAAGTGATAAACGCCATCTCAACTTGGGATGCGGTATTATCCTTGCTGTAACGTGGCTTGGCTTGGCTCGGCTCGGCTCGGGAAGACATCATGCTCAGGTGCGCTTGGCCCCCCTCGGCTTCTTGAACCTCAATTTCCCTCCCAGCCCGTGTTACAGCGGACTAAACCTTGAGGTCCAAGTGTATTGTTTGTGCCTGCCCACACCTCTGCCTTACCTACCTACTCACCATGCCTCCCCCCGTGCCCTGCCCTGTTTGCAAGAAGTTTGCCTTCAAAGAGAAGTTGCAATTATCAACGAGTTAGAAAAAGGAAAGAAGAGAACACACTTGGCTAAGCAGCATAATGTAAAGGAGTTGACTATCAGGACAATAGGGAAAAAATATATTTGAGGCGAGTTTGAAGCTCTTGGACTCTATTCATCATCACGGCCTTCGATTTTGTACTGGTGCCTTCTGCTCTTCACCTGTTATGTCCCTATTAGCTGACAGTGGAATGCCCCCTCTTAATCTCCATCGAGACCTATAGTCCAGCCGATCTTAACTGGCAGTTTTACCCACGGGCAATTCCTTTACATTGGTGCCACATGTATAATTCCTAACAACGAAAATATATTATTTTCTGTATTAAGTACTGTACTTAATATAGAAAATAATATATTTTCATTGTTAGGAATTATACCTGTAGCACCAATTTAAAGGAATTGCCCATGGGTAAAACTGCCAGTTAAGATCGGCTGGACTATAGTCGTCATGCGGAGAGCTCTATGTATCTGTGATAGTGATTCTCCTACCAAGCAGCTCTTTCACAACGATACCTCTTATTCAGCTGGCCTTCATATTCCTCTCTTCCCCATCCGTGCTGGTCTACTTCTTAGGTCAATGGGTTTGGATATTCAATTCCTTCCCCCTCTTTCCTCTTTGCCTCTGTGGACTTTACACCCTCCGCAAGTTTGTACATACCTATCTTACTTAACTACTGTAAACGGCCTTCCACTTCACCGACTGTTTTTCGACAGCATGCCATAGAACACATTCGCCGCAAACCCCCCCATATCGCCATCTATACTGATGGGTCCAAATCCGATTCAGGTGTTGGATGTGCTGCCGTGTCTCAGGACCACCAAGTTCAGATATCTCTCCTCATGCAGTCGACGGTTTATACCGCTGAATTGTTTGCAATACATGCTGCTGTTGAAATAATCTCTCACTATCCCCTTCAACGTTTTATCATATATAGTGATTCTCGGAGTGCAGTTGAGGCTCTTTGTGGCTACAACCCGCGTAACAGGCTTGATGCCAAGTTACAACGTTCTCTTCACGATTTACGTGTCCAACGTTTTTTGGTCCAGGTATGCTGGGTGCCTGCTCATGTTTGACTAAGAGGTAATGAGCTGGCTGATCAGGCGGCAAAAGACGCAGCTGGTTTGCCAGTTACTCACCACCAACTGCCAGTGGAAGATTGGTTAACATCTATACCTCCTACGCAAATCACGATTCGACATATTTTAATTGAATGTCCTACGTTTTCCCGCCATAGGTCCTTATATTTTGGTAGGCCGTAGCTCGATTGGTAGAGCGTTCGCCTGCTAACCGTGAGGTTGACGGTTCGAGCCTCGGGCCAGCCAGTGTGTTATTGGCAGATGTCAGTGCTGTTGGTGAACGGTGCAGTCTAGCAATCTGTGGCAACTATTCACTAAGTCCCTGATTCATCAGGGCACCCACTCTAGCCTTGCTATTCAGCAGGGAGTGTATGGTGGTAAAAAAAAAAAAAAAAAAAAATGCATGATATCTTATTCTGATATTTTAGCAGATTCCCCTTATTCTATAACCCCACTTTTACATTTTCTTAAAGTTTGCTCCCTTTTACACTCATTTTAACTTATTATCTCCTTTTTGTGTCTCTCCTTATTCCTCGTTGCCGGTTTTTACTGTAACTGCCCGTTTTAATATTTGACCCGATATGCCTTCTTATAACCTAATCCTTCGGGCCAGCCCTGTGAGAGTTTCAGATAGAAACTCAGAGGTTTGGTTAAACTAATGGAAAAAAATAATACAGAACTGCTATCTTCTTTATACTGTATGTACCAATACTTATGTATTTTTAAAACCAATTAAAACAAATTGTAAATGGTTATGTTGTAAAGGAGTTTGAAAGTACAGTACATTGTATTACAGTATATGTAATCTTGATCACAAAACAAACCCCAAAAAAACTATACAAAACACTAAACAGCATCACACTTTCCAACAGCAACACAACACAATCACATGCTGCAATCACAACAACAGACTCTACTCCTTCATGTAAACAACAAGCAAACACTCTCATCAGTCACTTTTCACATGTCAGCCACCTAAAACCTCACAAAGACGACCGACGTGTCATCCGACGTAAGAGACAATTCCCACAGACCCTGACTATACACCCTTCACCAATCACCAGACAAAGCATATCATCAACAATCTCAAGCACTCACCCGCCTGTGGCCTAGACAACATAAGCAACATACACCTCAGACACCTGGGACCACAAGGCATACAAGCACTCACTAACATATCAAACTACAGCTATTCACACAACACAATACCAGACATTTGGAAGCATGGTATCATCATCACATTCCCCAAACCCAACAAAGACCCCACGCTACCCTCCTCGCACCGCCCCATCACACTCCTTTGCTCCCCCTCCAAAGTCATGGAACGCCTAGTATTACAACTAATTACATCTGACCTACCCCTAGCTCCAACACAACATGGCTTTAGGCCACTGCACTCCACAAACACTCTTCTCACAGACCTTACACAAGGAGCTTTCGACGGCATCAATTCAGCTAGACCACCACACAGATCACTATTAGCCACACTCGACATTAGTAAAGCCTTCGATGCCATCCCCCGCCACAACCTAACAAACAAAATCTACAACACAAACATGCACAACAACACAAAACGGTGGCTGGCCAACTTCCTAGCAGGCAGATGTGCACACGTATCTTTTGCCGGTCAGTCATCTAAAATCAGAAACTTTCCAAACGGAGTCCCACAAGGATCCGTCCTATCGCCCGCACTCTTCAATCTGTACATGCACGATATAACTACACCCAATACGCCCCAAATAAACTTAGCCTCCTATGCAGATGACATAACACTCACATGCACACACCATGACCCAAAAAGAGCAACAGATCTCCTTCAACCCTATCTCAACACACTACATGGCTGGTGCACTACAAACAGACTTAATCTAGCCCCAGCCAAATCCACCGCAACCCTGCTCACAAGTTGGACAGGAGAACACGAATACATCCCTCAACTCACCATAAACAACACACCCCTAACACATACACACACACCCAAAATCCTAGGAGTAACATATGATACTCGTATGACATTCAAACAGCACACCACAAACATTAAAAAGAAACTGACACCCAGACTTAACGCCCTCAGGTCACTTGCTCACACAAAATTTGGACACAACAAAGAAACTACCACCACAGTATATAAACAATACATAAGATCAGTGATGGAATACGCAAGCCCAGCCTGGGCTTCTAACCTAGCTGAAACACATCATAAGACCTTACAGACTATTCAAAACAAAGCCCTGAAGATCATTACAGGCTGCACAGCTACTGCACCCACAGATCACCTACATCAAGAAACCAAAATCCTCAAAGTCAAAGACCATCTGGACATGAGAGGCACTCAATTCCTGGCAGCAGCCTCCACGAACCAAGACCACCCACTAAACTACATGGCAACACACCCACAGACACCAAGAAATATCAAAACAACACCCAGCACACGGTATCACACACAATTATTGTCCTCTCTCCCTCCCTGCCCACCCCGAACCAACTTCCAGAAGCACATCCATACTCATATCTCTCACCGATCCATCCACTCACTCACAGACAACACTCAGCTGCATGCACGACCTCCCGAAATCCATCCTTCCGAATCCTCCCTTCCTCGCGAGGACAGAGTCCACCTGGCCAGGCTGAGATGCGGACACCATCCAGCTCTCCTGAGCTATCAGAAGAGACTGGATGACTCCGTTGTCGACGCCTGCCCGGGATGTAACACAGCACCCCATACCATTAAACACATCATAGAAGACTGCATTTCACACAACCACTTACGCCAACAACACAATCTACACTCAATGAGAGCTCTGTGGGAAAGCCCGATCGTGGCCATGGCCTTTCTCAGGGACTCGGGGCTGTTCGGCCAGGCAGCTTAGGGAACAACAACAACAACAACAACAACAACAACAACAACAGTATATGCTGTAATACCTGTACTTTGAATCTCCTATACAATATAATTGTTTGTGAATACCTCTCTGGTTTTATAAGTACAGTACACTATAATTATAAATAGTTTAGATCATATTAGGCAAGTTCTGATGTGTATTTCTCTAAATTATTTATTTATTACAGTAGGCCTACCGTACTTCGTAAATTTATAATTCTTCATTTCCCATGTTTTTATACATATACAATACCATACACATGGTGATATAAATGTATTTCTGTGACAAAATATGTCTCTGAGCATATTTTGTGTTTTGTGTAACTGTGTGAGGGTGCTCAGAAATTATACAATACTGTATACGGTATTATACAGTACTGTACATAATCTATACTGTATGTGTATCTCTGTAACAGGATGTGGCTCTGAGCATGTTCCGGAGTGTGTGTGAAGGTGTACAGAGTCTCCATACAGCCCGGCCCCACCCTCTGGCCCACAGGGATATTAAAGCTGCCAACGTGCTGCTGCAGGATGACCTAATGCCTTGTCTCATGGACCTTGGTGGGTAACGGGAAAAATCCTTGACAACAGGATCTCTTCCATTATTAACAAAAGTGAAGGAATTGAAGCACGGTAGTAAAAGTAGCTTTACTGACAGTTTTGGTGTACCCGGTACTGTATCTGGCTCATGGTTATTCACTGAGCTATCTGATTGATTATCAAGTTTCTTTTGCCAAACTTTACAACATGGAGCATCACAAACCTTCCGCCATCCCCGGTCATATTAGTTATCAGTGAAATGTGTTTGGAAGAATGTGATAAACACGGATGATGCAGACATAGTACCGGTACAGTACTGTACCAAGTTTGGACCGTGTGGTTGATGCGGTGTAGCGTCATTAGCCTGTTTTGGGGCCTGTTATAATATAGCCCCACAAAGCCCTGACAACATTAAAGAATTTAAAAGGTGAACTACATAAGCAGCATACTTAGTAAGATTGGGAGGTTTGACGTACCTCCCAACCTACCAAATAGGAAAACCTACTATTTGGTAGTAGTCTTGGAAAATCCAACGTCAAAGCTATTAACCTAATTGCAATGACGACTTGTCTATTTTGACTGCTATGTCGTCATTCCAACCGCGGTTAAAAAGAAAACGTCTAGAGTCTACTCCTTATCTTGCTCTAGGAGACGTTGTACATTAACCAAAACTACCACCGAAGGTGAAAAAAGTATAGAAGAGAAGAAAAAGGGGTTTACCTTAGTTACCGCTCAAGGCCCATCCCGTGTTCCGTCATGCGCCGATCCCTGTCGAACGTGCGCATGAGCGACCCTCTCTTGTTATCACATCTCACGTCAGCAGAAGAACGCGGATGGGCAGGGGTCCGGCGTGAGGGAGGGTATTATGTACGTTGGATTTTCCAAGACTACTACCAAATAGTAGGTTTTCCTATTTGGTAGGTTGGGAGGTACGTCAAACCTCCCAATTTGTTAGTAGTCTTGGCAAATCCAACGTCAAGGCTGCATAACAAATAGGAGGAGGACATCCAAGCCCAACATACCAAAAAAAACAATGCATAAGACAAAATTATGAATGACAAAGAAACACAATTTAAACAAGAGAGTTTAATAAAAGAGTGAAAAACTGAGGAGTAGCTAAAAAGAGCAGTTTTAACACGTGCCCGTCATTCATAGTAATGCAAAATCATAGACTTGTCTTAAACCAAAAAGTACTGTACACAAAATCCCTTTTCTTCCAAAACGAACAAAAACATGGATCACATAAACAAAACACAATTTTCAATGAGGCAAAAACACTTATGTACTGTATACATATAACATAATCCCAAACTTGCAATCCAGTGTTGCAAACCCGTACTTCCCTCCCCCCCTTTTCTAAAGAAAACAAAGTAAAAGAAAGAGTGACTAGGGGGGAAGACCAGGCAACTTCGCGAGAGCCCTAGGAAACACGACTCCCGAGAGCTATCACAGGCCGAGGGGGTCTAACAATGGACATGGAGAGGTAGGAGGAGACGAAGGTATGGACAGAAGACCACAAACCCGCCGAGGCGACGTCAGGCAACGAACGAGTCTGCAGGAACCGTAAGGAGGCAGCAAAGGATCGCACATCGTGCGCAGAACCCCGACAAGCAGGGTTACTGGCACGAATGACCCGACAAATGTGGCGTCCTATCTGTACCTTCGAGAGCCTCCTACCAGTCCGAGGAGACACCCACACAGCAGTACCCGAAGTCGGAGCCACAGACTCAACATAGGAGTGCAAGGCCTGCACCGGGCACAACACATGGTGAGTATGCCCACGCTTTAAAGCCTGGATGGTGAAAGGCTTGAAAACGTGGGTCTCTCTCTCATTCTTGGCAACAAAATGAGGGGAGGGGGCTAACGTGACGACATTCAAGGACGGGGAGAAGCGCATGCATTCCTGGGACCGCGACATGGCAGCGAGTTCAGACACCCTATCCCCAGTGGCCAGAGCGACAAGGAAGAGTGTACGCTCCAGCAACTGAACCGGTGTAGTATCCCGTGTATATGTGTGTGAAGCCAGAAGGTCCAGAGCACGCCCCAGATCCCACTGAGGAGGGATCTGGCGCGGAGGCAGTCGCTCCCTGAAGGCAGCCTTCATGAAGGAATCCAGCTCCTTCGGAGGAACGACCAGCCCAGCGACGGACTCAAAGACCTCCCGGATGGCAGACAAGTGGTTACGTATAGTGTTGACTTGAAAGCGACGTGTACGGAAGAGGTGAAACAAGTAGTGTAGGACGAGGGAAGGAGAGCTAACAGTCTGGCGAGTGTCCTGTATCCACCTAGTAAAAGACCTCCAGTGGGACTCGTAAGTCCCCCAAGTCGAAGACGTCCATGAACGCTTCAGGAAGTCAGTCAGGTCCCGTCCGTGGACAGGGAGCCACCGTGCCTCACGAACATCCACGATGCGAAGGCCAACGAGGTCCGCAGGTCGCCAACCTGGCTCAAGTGGAAGTTTGAGAGAGGGAGAGGGACCGGACTCGGGCACCACCGCTTCAACTGGGAGTACCAAGCCTGGGCTGGCCACAGAGGCGCTATTAGCCAGACTCTGCCGCGGTACAGCCGCAGCCGCGCGAGGACTTTGCACATCAACAGTGCGTCTGGTGGCGGAAATATGTATATCGACTGCCACCTGTTCCAGTCTTCTATGAAAGCGTCCGGACCCCCCTCCGGAGTGCGAGTCCGGAGGGATAGGTACTGAGGCAACTTGCGCGTCTCCTTCGATGCGAACAAGTCGACCTCCGGAACACCCCAGGAAGCTGCGAGGTCGTCGAATACAGTCTGTTTCATTGCCCATTCTACAAGAACGCCCTGTCCTCGCGACAGGGCGTCCGCCCACAGGTTGGCAGTCCCGGGCAGGTAGGAGGCGTGCAGGGAGATGTTGTGTCGGTTCGCGAGGAAGAACAACTTCTCTGAGATCCCCAACAGAGTCAAAGACCTGGAGGACCCCTGCTTTTGGATACAGTGGACAGCTGTCTGATTGTCCATCCTGAAGGCCACCGACTTTCCCCGAAGGGCCAGCGCGTGGTCCCTCAGGAAGAACAAGGGGACCAACAGTTCGAGGGCATTGATGTGTAGGTGTGTGTGTCCCACCCATCTGCCGTGATGTTGATGTCCCAGGTTGGATTGGTAACCCCACCCTACCTCGCTCGACGCATCTGTATCTACCCAGATCGTCGGCGGGGGGGGCGGTCCAGGGCACAGCCGCAGAGAGCGTGCCCCGAGCAACCCAGTGTCCTAAGTGTCTGTGAATGGTACGCGGGATCGGCATGAGCCGATCCATAGGGGCCAACGGAAACACCTTGTTGCCCATGAGTATGAGGCGGCGCAGCCTGAGCCTCCCTAAGGGAATGGTCAGAGCGGCCCAATTCAGCGAACCCACTAACGAGTCCCAGATCCTCCTCGTGAGGGAGACCGAGTGCAACACGGCGAAGACCTTCCTGCGAAGTTTCACCGCGTTTGGCTGACTCTGGGTCACTGTAGCGTTGGTCAGATCCCATTCGAGACCTACCCACGTCACGACACGCGACGGGGTCAGGCGTGACTTGGGAATATTGATTTTGAACCCTAACTGAGTGATGTGTTGAACTACTGTGAGGGTGTCGTGGACGCACTGTTCTAGGGTGTCTGATACTATCAACCAGTCGTCCAAGTAAAACAGGATCTGGAGGCCGCCCCTGAGGAGAGGATCCAGAGCCTGCTTTACCAGTTTCGAGAAGATCCGCGGCGCGATGTTGAGACCGAAGGGAAGTCTGTCGAACATGAACACACGATCGGAAGTCTGAACGGCCAAGAATCGCTGGAAACGAGGATGGATAGGAACGTGCCAATACGCATCCTTGAGGTCCAGCGACACTACCCACGACAGAGGTCGCAGGGCCAGTCGTACCTGGTGCACCGTCAGCATCCGAAACCGTGTGTTCACGATGTGCCCGTTGAGGGCCGACAGATCCACCACCGGTCGCATCGCGTCGCAGTCCTTCTTCGGTACCAGAAAAACACGGGAGAGGAAAACCGGGTGACCGGCTTTCACCTCCTTGACGATTCCCTGCTCGTGCATGGATGTAAGCACGCCGGCCACCTCCGAAGAGACAGGCCGGCTTCGTTGACAAGAGCTGAGCGGGGGTCTGGACTTCCATCTCCAGGTTAGACCCCTCCGTGCAATCTTACGCCCCCACGTCCCTCGTGGCCACCGAAGGGCGCAAGGGCGAAAATAACCTGTGGGAGCCCCCGAGATGAGGTGAGCGACCCTTTCTGCGAGGCGAGAAGGAGAACAAGGAGGAGACCGACCTGGAGAACCTACACATTTTTTGACGTGGAGGGTCCCCCGAGACGGTCCCTGCGGTCATAAGAGCCACGTTGACCACCCCTACCCCCCCCACCTCGCCGAAAAGGGCGGGTCACCCCATCCCCTGTCCGTCGTGCGTCCGACCCCGTCGAAGTGCGGCCGGAAGTGGAAGGCTGGCCAGCCCCTTCTCGGCGGGGATGAAAGGGAGCAGGAGCAGAAGTGCGAGGCGGAACCGACGCTCTGGCCGGCAACTTCCCTTTCCTGCGCCCTTTCTTGGCGGCAGCAGTGGCGGCAGCACCCCGAAGGGGACCGGCAGAAGGACGGGACTGCGAAGACCCTGGTCGCGACACAGCGCGTCTTTGCGTGTCGTAAGCAGGGTCCGCTGACAGAGAAGCGTAGCGTTCCCAAGCATCCTGCGCAAAAAGCCCCGATGTATATAGCTCAGAGTATAACAGACCCTGACGAATATCCAAAGGGGCCTTCCGGCAGAACGAGGACCGTACCGTCTGGCGTTGTCGAGTTGCCTCGCACAAAACCGCCTTCAGCTCGGGAACCAAAGACACCGCGAGCTGAAGGTGGATCCGCCGAACGTGGTCCAAGCCCTCGCGAAGATCGCCAGGTGCAGTCGCCTCGATAAGTCGCAGGTGGTGAACAGACGTCTGGAGGGAACCTAGAAGACAAGACAATAAGTTCGCCACCCTCTGCCGCAAGGTAAAATCCCTGTCGACAGAGGACTTATCTGGGTGGGAGAAGAACGGGTTAGCAATAGCACAAATTTCAAGTTTGGGAGCGCTAATCCAGGACCAGAACTTGCCATCCAATCCGCCGACAGATACCAGAGGAGGCAAAAGCAGTGACGACTCTGGGGGAGGGACTGAAATAGATCTGTCGACGGAACGGTTGGCAAAGTCTAAGGCCTCAGCAAACCAGGCCTCCAATGGGAGAGGGTTATCGAGCACGACGGCTAAGCCAGGCTTACCGTCGTCACACAAACCCGTCCCATAGGAGGACAGTCCCGTTAACACAGCCAGGGACTGAACATCCTGAAGGATGTCCTGGCGGCTGAAGTCTGACCAGAGCTTAGTTCGAGGAGCAGACGGGGGCTTGGGCTTCACCGAAAAGTACTGAAGGTCAGTCCTTGTCGGGTACGCCCGCACCTCCACGTCGGCCACCTGACCATCCACCCTGATCGCCCTGAACTGCATTTTATCATTAATTTGGACCGACCAGTCCGAAGGTAGGGCCCTCTCACCTGACGGGAAGTCGGTAGCACGCTCCGGGTGGGAGGCCTGCACCCCCTTCCAAACAGCCAAGGAGCCATAGAGGAGCGGCATAGTCCGCGACGGGACCTTGGCCTTCTGGATGGGGGGCAAGCGCGGACCCTGCCCTAGCAGACGGAGGACCCCCGCATGTGAGACAGCAGGGGCAACCACCTGAGCCAGGGCAGGAGCAGTACTAGCCGACGACCGGGCAGGCGGAGAAGCAGGGCGAGAAGGAATGTGGTCCACCGCAGAGGGGAGGGGGACCAAAGCAGGGGTAGGTTGGGTGAGGCGCTGAGGTTGTGTCACCGCCAAGAAGCGCGATAAGAGGGATTCTTGCATCGCCTCCAAGCGCGCGTCGAAGTGTGACACAACCCACCCCTGCATAGCCGAAAATCGATCCGAGAGAGGCGACCCCCCCGAAGATAGTTCGGCCCGCAGGGGCGAGCGTGAGCGAGAGCGAGACCCACGACACGAAACAGCAGCGTCGCGGCCCAAAGAAGGCGAGCGACGACGGCCGTGGCGGTCCTGAGGGTCTCGTTCCCGATCACTAACGCCCGAGGGGGAAACATCACCATCCCCCTCTTCCAGCGACACGTCAGCCCCCGAGAAAGGGGACCCCGAAACCTCGCTATACTCTACCGAGTCAAGCGGCGGGGTACCCTCACGGGGAGCCGGCAAGCGAAGATCAGGAATAGAAGAAGGAAGAGGAGCAGGATGACGGGAGGGGGAAGGCTGGCCGGGTGAAAGGAGGTCAGAAGGAGCCGCGGGGGGAAACAGAGCAAGGATCCCCGGGGCTGAGAGAACAGGGCGGCCCGACACCGAGGCGGAGGAGGGAGGAACCTCCACCTTGGGACGAGACCTAGAAGGAAGAAGAGGCACCGAAGCAGGAGAAGTAGGAGGAGAAGCAACTACATCCTGGCGGACCCTCCTGGACAGAGTAGAAGGAGGGAGCAGAGGGCCAGCTACAGCATGAACATCCGCGCGCGTAGAGGACAAATGAAGAGGACGTCTTTTGTGCAGGGGAAGCGGGCGGAAGGTAGTAGAGCCCCTATCCGGAGAGGCCAGGGGAGGGCGTACAGGGGCAGAGACGCTAACCCCGGCCTCAGGGCGAGAACCATGACGAGGGTGAACGGCGGAGTCAAGGGGAGCAGGAGGACGAGGAGGGGCAGTAGAGGACGAGCGACGAGGAGAGCGAGAGCGTGGACGGAGCTGGGGATCCACCCGACGATGTGACGACCGACCACGGGACTCAGGGAGGAGGGCCCGAGCAGGGAGAGGGCCAGGTAAACGGCCACCAGACGGGTCAGGGATGCCCAGGGCGACGCGGATCCGGTCGTCAACAAAGGCCGGGGAACGGTGGCCCACAGTCCTAATGTGGTGGGAGACCACCGCCCACACAGACTGAAGGGATGCAGAGGCCACTGCCGCGTCAGAGGAACCAGGGTGATGGTCCACCACATCCACCAGGTCCATACACGGGCCACACAAAGCAGGGAGGTAGGCCGTAGAGGACACACATTGAGAGTGGCGTAAGCAGGACCTGTGGCATTCCAAGCACGGGGAGCCACAGCCCTGGCGAAAGCAAGGCATCCCACCTGCAACGGAAGAACACACACCATAAGCAGCACGTTGACGGAGTAAGTGAAGATAATGTCCAATAAAAACCAGGGAATGAGCATGGGTAAACAGGAACACACATGCAAACTGGAAGTCGTACTCACTCTAAACCGGGAGCACCGATGGAGGTGAGGAGGGCGGGTGAGGCGGAAGAGCACAAGCAGAACCTGCAAAGATGGAGAAAGTGTTAACCACCACTCAACACCTCACATGCAGGGTCCATAACACCAGGAAAGTGCATACACCAATATAGTACCAGGCAACAAGATGACACAAAAAAGGGTCACCGTGAAAGCCAACTATAACCGCAAATTTGCGGGCCAATGGAGGCATAACCGTACCGACACAACCCTCCCGCCTCACCGCGAGACCCCCCAGCGATCTCCGCAAATTTGCGGGGAGCCGAAACGTCCGTGGACCGAATCGAGCACTCCGCAAATTTGCGGGACCGGCCGAGATGGTCCGGCGCCGAAAAAGCGAGAGGAGCGTCTAGGGAATACCAACACAGGCCCAGAAAAAAGCGTCAACTCCTTATGACTCCAAGCGACGATGGCCATCAAGCTGAGCAGTGTCTTCCTTGATAATATCCTGACTCAACCGGTCAAGGGAGAGGCAAGGAAGACACACCAGGGGAGAGGAGGCACATCCCCCAGGAACCACCCCACCCACAGAGATAGAGCAAAGCCCATGAGGAGAAGTGGCAGGAAGGGTGGTTTGGCACAAACAGGGGCCCCCGTAGGGTACCCCAGGATTGGGCAAAAGGGAATGAAAGGATGGAGGTGAAAACAGTAAGGGAACACAAAAACCAGTAAATGAAACTGGCGAGAAAAAGGGTGGCCTAGCCGTGAGGAGAGAATGTGTCAGGGGCGAAAAACCCTGTGGTGTGAGGGAGAGGCCCCCGTGGGGTACCCCTGGATATCACGAACCACCAAGCGCCCAGGCCCTTGAGACACAGTGAAGGCTCGAAAGGGGGGACTCGGGAATAACGCTAATAATGCGGCCGACACAAACCCTACAAACAGCACCGCCACCACGAAATCTCAGATTGTGAACCAACTGTACACCTAGGCTATGAAAATATGAAAACTCATAGGGCATAGCAATTTCTGAATGAGAAACAAGCTAGGCTAAAATAAGCTAAACTATGCCCAGACTAACAGGAAAAAAGAACATGAAAAGAGAAAGGAATGAAAAACACATACGAGGAACGCGAGGCGCCCCCGTACCTTCGGTAGCTATTTCCACACGCGTCTCCATTAAACACACTGAGGAGCCCATTTACGTGTGTCCTAGATCACGTAACATCTGTCTAACAAAAAGAAGGCCAGAAAAGCCGAAACGAACCTAAAACAGGGTGAATTGAAGGAGCACAACAAAAGCGGACTCAACAATGGCGACGCGTGAAAAAATGATAACAAGAGAGGGTCGCTCATGCGCACGTTCGACAGGGATCGGCGCATGACGGAACACGTGATGGGCCTTGAGCGGTAACTAAGGTAAACCCCTTTTTCTTCTCTTCTATACTTTTTTCACCTTCGGTGGTAGTTTTGGTTAATGTACAACGTCTCCTAGAGCAAGATAAGGAGTAGACTCTAGACGTTTTCTTTTTAACCGCGGTTGGAATGACGACATAGCAGTCAAAATAGACAAGTCGTCATTGCAATTAGGTTAATAGCCTTGACGTTGGATTTTCCAAGACTACTAACAAATATATATTTTGCATGAATTAATGTATATTATAGAAAACTCTGGTTTATGTTTATTGCATAAAATAACTTCATTACATTTTTTTTTATATACAGTACTAAATTTAATATGGCGGCGTTTGGTATGCGAATTTTCGGCCAATTGACCACTTGCAAGTTTCAGGGTACAAAGAAGTTACATTCATAAACATCGATATAAAACAGAAATGCAATAATAATATAGGTTTCTGATGGATAGAAAGCAAGGTGAATTTAGTTTTATGTATTGATATATTGCAATACAACCATATTTTAACTCGTAATTATGCTAATTATCGATCTAAACCCTTCCAACTTCCTTATAGCTTGAAACTCGCAAGTGGCCAATTAGCGATCGTCGAATTTCTGACATAATGATATGTCACAGCAGTGACACCTCCCATCATTGTATCTCACAGGAAGTGTAGGAGACACACCAGACAAATGTATTGCTACTTAAACAACCAATATAAGCTTATACAGTACAGTACTACAAAGATCCTATGATTTGGCAATATGCCAACTTCAGCAAACCTGGTAATATGATACCAGAAGCATCAAAATGCCTTAATAAGTGAAGATTACACAAAATAAACAAGAATTGGTGTGTGAAAATATGGCTCGATCAAGTCTCCGAGGATGATTGTGTCATATAGCTACTATAAATGTGCCACTCCCTCCCTCATATCAACATACCGATCATGTAGCATGGCAATGTTACCGGTATATTTTATTATTACCAGGCAAAACTGTAATAGCCTGCTGTATGTATAGCCTACATCGTATACCGGGCTCAATAAGCAGTTTTGACAACACATTGCATAAATTTTTTCCTACCTACCTTACCAACAAAGCTTAGCCTATGCCTTAGGCTTTCTTTTCTTGGTTTACATGAATGTCAAAAGGTTGTATTATTGTTCAGCCTAGTTATGATATGGATTGTCTGTGCTTGGTTAAATGAATAATCGAAATGTCAAGTAAAAAATATCTATCTTATCTAGGCCTATCTATTTACTCAAGCCCATTCCCCATTGTTTTTTCTATTTGTTTTTTCTCTCTCTGAGGGTGGCCGACTCGAGACAGAGCCCGAACAGGGACAACACAACACAAAAGAAACACAATGAACACACAAAACAAAACACAAATTCACACACATCTAGGTCACCCAGGAGAAGACCCAGAGACCAGGGATCACCAAGGTCACTCCAGCACTCCCCCGGCCCCCGACCCCCCAGAGAAGTTCCGGTCTCGGCAGGCAGCGAAGCCGCCACCACAAGCCCACCCACCACCCTTCATATATACCGGCTTCCCAGGCCAGGCGCCTGACGGACTATTATCTAGTCCAACTGGGGCGCCTGACCCCTTCTCCCAAAAGACCTTGTTTTCACTGATCTATTCACAAGCATTCTCCATTCATTCCTGTTTATTACCACTTCCCTTGCCTGATCTATAGTCTTTCCTCTATCTGCCAAAGCTTGTCCTACACAGTCTCTCCATCTCAATGGGGGTCTTCCTACCCCTCTATCTCCCCATGTATCTGACTCACATATTCTCTTTGTAAGCCTTTCATCTACGGGTAGGAATATAAAAATTATCACTGATTTGCCATATATATTTTTTTTAAACTTCAAGGATCTGTCCTAGGAAGGCAGAAAGTTTAGCGTATGAGTTATTTAAATCTAAATTTGTTGAACATTATTCTAATCTTGATGGATGACAAGTGAGTGGTTCCGACTAAACACGTATTAGCCTAACCTACGCAGGCACTTTATTTACATTATTAAAATATAATTTGTGCCTGTGTTAGGCTCTCAGATAGACTATAGAATTGAGGCTAGAGTTGGCAGCAGTGTCAAGCCATAAACATTTGTCATTCTGTGTTCTGAGATATGAGTTTTGTCGTGCATTTTCTGCCTGTGCCAATGACCCACATCCCTATACTGCAGTAGCATACTCTAGATCGAATAATGAGATGGTAAGGTATACAATATACCTCCTGCATATAAAATAGGAATGTAGATTTTTGTACAGTCATTACAGTCCATCTAAAGCACAAGGTACTGCTTATAGGCCTACAGTATATTGATAGGTGTAGAAATTGCCACATTCACTGTACAACCTGCCAGTTGGCTGCAGTTTGGGTATTTTGAGCGTACATGTTTTTTGACCGCTTGTACAGTCCCATAAAATGGTACAACATACCATCAAAGAACTTGTGCAAATGCTGAAACTACCCAGGATGTACTATAGTCACCTGATAAGCCAAGTTAAGAGATTCCTGATAGCATGTACGGACACAAAGTTGACAGGACTGAAAGCATGTATTATGTTACACAGATACTCAGACCACACAGACCTTGCGGCCCCAACTAGGTCATCCGGCCTTAATACTACTAGACAGGGACAGTTTATAGTGGAAGAACAGGACAGTAAAGTATGTAAACAGACACAAAAGCGTGCAAATGAGTTGTCAGGCAGCAGAGTTTGCCATTTATTTAAATTTGATTTATTACATATGTTCGGGTCAAAATTAGAGATATTCCCAGTATCAGTGCATTATCTTGAGCATTGACGGTTCTGGTGAATAGTTTAATTTTATTTTTTTTCTTAAGCTTGTGTAATTCACCTTTAAACTATTAAAATACCCACTGATATTATGGCCCATGATGTGTCTGAAGGTTCAGTGAGTTTGGACCCTAAAAAAACTCTTGATATCTGTAGACTTAGTAAGTAAAAAAAATAGTGTTGGTTTATTAGCTCTGACTTATGTATGTATATATACAGTATACTCATGCACATACTCCATAGCTGGGGATGGCCGACTCGAGACAAAGCTCGAAATGAAACTACATTTAATGTTCCAATTCTTAGGGTCCGGGACTACTTTTGTGTTCCCTCGCCCCTTTCTCTTTCTCGTCTAGTAGGTGAATTATACACGGGGAGGAGGATACCTAGCCCCCTGCCCCCAGAAGGAAAAGTAGGACAGTAAAAGAGAGACAGAAATAGCTTAGGTTGGGTAGAGGATGCCAAACCTCACTCTGGATAGGACCAGCCCTCACCCTGAGGGCTCTGACTCATAATAGGTAGAATTCTAGATTAACTTTTAACATCAGGTATGATCAGTTTTAAGGATTTTGGATAACCTTGATATGCTCTTGGGGCTTTTTATCATCTTTACTTAGGGTACAGTGTAAAGCATAAAAGATGTCCCATCATGGAAGACGTACAGTACACTTTGCGCAGTGGCAGTATCGTAACCAATGAGTGATATACCGAGTGTTGTGGATATTGCTGCTGCTATAAAAAAAGCTCAAAACATAAAAACAGCAGTATTGGTTAAAGCCTGAAGCTTTCAACATCAGCACACAACTTCCACACACCTCGGTTTGGGCTACCCTTAAAGGGTAGTCAAGTCCCACACACCTCGGTTTGGGCTACCCTTAAAGGGTAGTCAAGTCGTACCCCACCTGCTCGCGGTATCCTCGCAAACACCCAGTACAGTACTTTTTCTTTTTTCTTTTCTTTTTGGGTGATACTGACGGGGGCGGCGCTGCTTGGGGTCTATCCCAGGTAGTTTTCCTGTTATTTTAAAACAAATATGAGTTTAGTTTATTTTTAACCAAAACCTGTGGTTTCACCCTGGGGAGTGTTGTTGGCGGGCGATGATGGAGGAGGGGCGGCGGGAGAGTCTGGCGGATGAGGAGGAGAATTTTGAATTTGAAAGTTTTCCTTATAGTGAGAAAGATCAGATGACTTTTATTAACAAACAGCTGATGGGACTAATTAGATGGAGAGGGGGCGGGTGCCCAACCCCGAAAGGGGTTGAAATAGGGGAGCTATCCCCCCGCCAAAGGCGGCTTTCTAGGGCCTTTCCTAGCTGATGCTGAGAGGATTGGGTTCTAGTCATGTGGTGATGGGCTGGTCAATCAGAGCGAGAACTGAGCGATCTCTGCCATACCCATAGCTTACTCTGACTGTTCCTTTTACTTATATACACTCCTCCCTCGGGTAGCGCGGGTATATCGTACTGGGACCGCGCCGCGCTACGCAAACACGCGCTACACAAAGCAAAGAACTTGTGGGATTAATTCTATTGGTTCTGACGACTTCACCAAAGTCACCTTTTTGACCATTTACCACCCAATAACCTTACCAAATATGGATCAAACATTAGTAACAGACAACCTAACCCTATTTTACAGATCATATCTATGAAATGAGACACACAGGTAAGTTACTGTTCATTACCTTGTCGAGTGGTGCTGTGGATGTGGTGCGTCGCCTCCCTCTCTCTCCCGCCCGCCCGCCTGCCCCCTCCCCTCCCCCACGACACCAAGATGGGCGTCACTGAGAGGAGGTTGAAGGCCTTCCCAGGTTCTGGTCGTCATCGCCGAACCCTGACAACAATGACATGTTGTCGTCAATGTCAACGTCAGAAGGGAGGGAGTCCGAATCGTCACCCAGCTGGCGTTCTTCCTCCTTCGAATCGTCACCCTGCTGCCGTTCCTGCTGTTCCTGGCGGTCACGGAAAAACTCTGTGATCCTTCTCTGTTGGCGAGCATTGACCCTCTCAGTAAACATCTCGGAGTAGTGTCTCAGCAGAGTTGAGAGTTGCATAGACGTTGCTCGAGCCCTATCCCTATTTGGATCCTTGTTCTGGATACGGTCAGCCAAGCGATCAGCCAACTCGACGATCTCACGTAAGTCACTGGTGATAGGGTCTCCATCGTTAACTCCATCTTCGGCAGGCGCTTCTTCATCCGCTAGTTCCTCATCCAATTCCTGCAGTAAGTCCTCGGGATCCTGCTCAGGTGGAACAATCATCTCTCGGACGTCTTCCTCGTTGATATCTTGTAGGCCTGCCACGTTACGAGCTGCTGCCACTGCCTGTTCAACCGCCGCTTTTACCCTCTGACGCCCACCTGGCAGGTCTAGCTTGTGGCCAGGTAACCCCTCTCAAAATATTCCTCCATGCGTGGTGGATAGTGGGCTGGTTGATTGAGTTCCAACTCTCGACAATGAAGTCAATTCCCATTTTTATGTAGAATTGCTTCCAAAATTGGAAGACTGTAAGGGTGGCTGGATTTTCAGGGGGATCTTGGGCTTGTTCAGGGGCTGGATCTTGGGCTTGTTCAGGGGCTTGGTCAGGGGCTGGATCTTGGGCTTGTTGTGGGGCGGCATTGGGGTCATCAGGCTCAGAATCCAGGTCGGACATCTGATCAATATCTTCATTTGTGTCGGTTGCAGAATCCAACATTAAGAAGGTCTTCGTGGCATAGGCAGCTTTAAGACAGGCGATGATCTCCTGATCTAATGGCTGTAGAAGAGAGGTTGTGTTGGGTGGCATAAACATCACCTTTATTGAAGGGTGTCTGTCAACTAGCAGGGGCGAATGACCAGGTGCGTTGTCCAGCAAGAACAGGATCTTAAAAGCTAGATTTTTCCGCAGACAAAACTGTTCAAGTTCAGGTACAAGATATTTATCAAACCACTCAAGACTGAGGGCAGCTGACATCCAGGCTTTCTTGTTGGACATCCAATGCACGTTGAGACGTGACATGTCTAAGTTCCTGTAGGGGCGAGGTTTCTTAGCTCGGTGGATGACTAGGGGCTTCATCTTGCAAGACCCTGAAGCATTGCACATCAAGAGCAATGTTACCCTATCCTTTGCCCCTTTGAAACCCTTGGCGCTCTTCTGCTTCCTGTGGATGTACGGTAGGTGTGTTTGGGCATTTTTTTCCAAAAAAAGCCTGTCTCATCAGCGTTGAAAATCTGGTCAGCTGAATATCCACCCTCTTCTATAATCTGGCGTAGGTAGGCAGGAAATTCTCGGGCAGCTGCAACATTGGCACTTGCGGCTTCTCCAGTTATTCGCACATTCTTAACCTTCTGCCGATTAAGAAAAGACCAGAGCCATCTGTGTGACGCTTGAAATGGTGGCGGGTTAGGCACGCTCAACTTGACAGCAACTTCTAGATAAAGTTTTTTGGCCTTCTGACGAATAGCTTTTCCATCAAGAGGGACCCCCCTCCTGCTTTGGCGATCAATATAACGACCAACAAGTTTCTCAGTCGTCTTGAGAACAGGGTTGGCTACCTTAAAGGCATGTTGACTCGCTACGCCTGGGTTACCCTTGAGAACTTTTTGTATCTTGTCTCTATTCTTGAAGATTGTTCGTATTGTCGATTCATTCACCCCCATAAGTATGGGCAATATGTGCCTTCTTGGTACCAGATTCCACCTTCTTCGCCACCTCTAGCTTCTCTGCATAAGTGAATTTGCGGCGCTTGAGTGGTGGGGGCATGGTTGCGGTGATACTTGGTAGAACAGAAACGATTTGGGCGGGCACTATGTTATCACGGAGACACGCGGCGTAGGACTAGGCCTACCCAAGCGTGGGGGAGGCCGAGCCGAGCCGAGCCTAGCCGAGTCTGACGTCACGAGTCTACCGAGTCTGACGTCACGGCCGAGATATGGCGAGAGATGCCGAGCCCCCAGCCGACCACAGAGCGCGCTACATAAATAAAAGCGTGTTAGATGCTGACTCGGCACACTAGGGGTACCCGCGTTAGACCAAAACCGCACTGTCCAAAGCCGCGCTACCCGAGGGAGGACTGTATTTTCTAGATCTCAAGTGACGGCGTCTCTTCCGTGGATTGACCTCCCAATCTACCAAGATTGGAAGCCAAAGCGTCACATTTTTCCTTTGCCCCTCAACTTTCTCTTCATAATTGCTGAGGGGCACAGGGCCCTAGGTGGGGGCTTTGGTTTCCCGGGCGTTTCCGCTCCCTCCTCGGCTCCCCACCATGGAGTGGCTTCGGTCACCCTGGCTTTATTGTGGTCGGCAGGTAGGGTTCTGTGGGGGCGCTCTGTTATGGCCTTGGCCTTGCTCAGGGCCTTGGGCTGTTCAGCCAGGCAGCTTGGGGAAAAACAACAACAACATTAGATGGAGAGGGGTGGTGGAGAATTGGAGAAGGGAGGTTGGGGTGAAGTTGGACGCATTGAGTGAGAGTAGTGACGAGATGGTTAAGCAAGGGAGTAACGATGGCCTAGAGGTTGTAATGGGGAGGGTAGATGAGTTGGTTTCGGAAAATGTGGCACTAAAAGCACAGCTGAAAGAATATGAGAACCATCTGAATGAGAAGGTTAAGGAAATAGATAGTGAATATAGGGAGAAGGCGGAGAAAGAAATAAGAGAACTTAGGGAAGAAAATGAAAGGTTGAGGAGAGATTTTGAAACAAATCAAGATAGAACAGAAAAAATTGAAGTAGAGATGTCAGAAATTAAGAATGTTTGGGGTAGTAAGGTGGAGGAATTAGAAGTATATTTGAAAGCAATAATAGAAGAACAAAAAGAATGGCAGGAAGAAAACCTGGGAAAGAAAGTAGTGAAGGCTATAAGCCAGAACGAAAGACAGGTATGTGATATTATGGACAAGAAGAGATGTGTGATTATGTTTGGTGATGTTGAGGAGGATATACCGGACAGAAGTGACAGGAAAGTTGTGGATATAAAGAAGGTTGAAGACATGATTAAGGTGTTGGATAGGGAAGGGAGGGAGAGTTGGAAGAAGGAGGTGGAGGATAGTTGGAGGTTAGGAAAGTATAATAAAGGAGTAGCACGACCAATCAAAATTAGATTTAAATCAACTAAAACAGTGGAAGAGGTATTAAGGACTAGTTGGAAGCTGAGCCAGGAAGGAAAATATAGAGACATTGTTTTAAGAAAAGACTTAGATGCAGAAGAAAGGGAGAAAATGAGGGAAGTAGCTAGGCAGGTGAGAGAGGAGAATGAAAAAAAGGTCAGAAGCAGACAAGGAAATTTTTTACTATCGAAATATAGATGGGAGAGTGAAGAAATGGTATTTGAAGAGAAGAGAGAGGCGAGTGGTGGGGGAGAGGGTGGAAGAGAAAAGGGAGGGGTGAATGGCAAAAATTAAAGATTAAAGTTGAGGAATAAGATTCTCCGTGTCAAGAAGTTGATGACAGCCGTGGAGGGTTCGCTGAGAGCGGGTTTGCTAAATATACGATCTATGCGAAACAAGATGATTAATATTGTTGAAGTTTTGAATGAGTTCTGCTTTGATATTCTTTGTCTGACAGAGACCTGGTTGCTTGAGTCTGATTTTGGTATTCTTACAGTTTCTTACAGTTTCTTACAGTAGATCCTCTGGAAAAAGGCAAACTAGGCCTGTGTATCCAGCCAGCTCAGTACCAGTACTTGCACTGCTGCGGTCGTTCACGGTGTTGGCGGCGGCGGTAGCAGACTCAAAATTTTTACTATTCTATATTTTTGCTTTATAATCACACTTCAAATCTTGTCTTCCCCATGCTTTATCAAGATTACTTTCAAACTCCCTTATTGATTCGGAATCGACTACATACTGGGTCAGTGCGTTCCACTCATTTACCACTCTATCACAAAATGAGTTCTTTGTATTGTTAAAGCGGCTCTTCCTAAGGCACATTCTATGCTTCACATTCCAAGATCATCACCCACACATGCTGTGGGTGGTGGTGTGGCAGTTGTGTATTCCCTTTCCTTGTCAAATATCAAATGTGTTTCTCCTGATCAGCCGGCTTCATCATTCGAATGCATGGAAGTTACCATCAATACCCACGGCCAGATAATTAGGTTAGCGATTATCTATCGTCCAGGTTATCTAGGCACAGATAGACTCTTTATGGAAGAATTTAGCACATTCTTGGAATATTTCTCCGCAAAGCGTGGAAAACTTTTGATTTGTGGTGATTTTAACTATTGGGTTGACACACCTGGAATGAAACCTTATTCCTCTGAGTTCCTGGAACTTGTTGACATGTATAGTTTTTCAAACCTCGTGGCTGACTCTACACATGCTTCAGGGCATACCCTTGACCTGGTCCTCTCCCAGAGTGAATCCAACCTTGTAAATAATATTGAAGTTTTTCCTATCGGCCGTAGCGTGTCTGACCATGACATCATCTCCTTTAACCCTCCAGCCCCGGCTATGTATTATATATATATTCCTCGAAACCCGGTTAGGCTACCGTATATTCGTTAATCAGACTGCTTCCCGCATTCCCGCGCATCCCCAAGCGTAGCTGTGTTATTTACCTGTAGAATGGCATTAAGTAGAGCTCTCTAAGTCAACTGGTTGAGCTGTGATGATGATTTCATTGGAGATAACTTTATGGCCAAAACAGCCACTTTACACCACTTTTCGATACTTAACAACAACATACAGGCACACACGAACAAGCAACGCTCTCCTTCTTGTGGCCGGAGATGCGGGGCGTCGGTCCAGCCGGCTGTTGTTTACATGCGTCGGACCGACGCCTCGCACACGAAGCTCACAGGCTTTCAACCACTGGGCGTTCAAGAGCCCTTCCGGGTACCTGTTATATGCTTTTTTATGGGCGTTCAAGAGCCCTTCCGTGGTGAGAGGGTTAAAGGGGACCGACCGGTTAATTACAAACTTCCAGGTCTTACTTTCAATTTAAATGAAATTTGGCACAGGTGTATATGACCATAAAACTAGATAACAAAAAATTTGTTTTGCTTTTTTCTTGCAATTTAGGTAAAAAAAAACTTTGAAAATCATAGCACTGCAGAAAATTATAAACTCCTACAGAAATCCCCATACCACATGTTTTATGTGATCAAACAACTCACAAAAGGTGTATCTGTAGTTCTATATAAAAAAAATATATATATTTTGTGTATTTGTTCGATTTAGGTGATTACGGATTCAGGCGAATATATTTATAGAAAATTACAACTTTGACGACATATTGTGAAAAAATTAAATTACTAGAGTAAATTGGCTTTACTGTATAGGCATTTTAGTGTTTTTAATTACCTTTCCAATAGTATATACACCATTCCTATAGGTCCAATAATAACTGTAGAATAACATCCGATAGTGAGGCAATATAGGTTCTGAGAAAAACAGGTGAAAGTCTAAGGTAATTAGGTGAACATTTTTACTTTTGTTTTTTAGATTTACAATAATTTACGCAGGAACATGGCAAAGTAGAAGATAAAGAGTATGGGAGGTTGTAGAGTAGCTTACGCTCTTTCGATTTATATAGGTATGCTCCTCGTACGACCAGTAGTTACTGAGCATGTTAATTTCAAAGTTCGCTATATAACGTTTTTAGAATTACAGTACAGGAAAAGTTTGGAAAACATAAAAAAAAAACTATTTCCAATGGGTTTTCACTAATAACATTTCACTGGCTTATGAAGGGATGTCGACTCTTGTTGAGTAAACACCTATTGGTATTTTCAGGATTTCGAGTTTTTAAAGCCTAAATTAACCGGTCGGTCCCCTTAAAGTGAATGCACCAAAACCCTTATCTTACACCAAGAAAATAACCTTTCGTAAATATTGTAATTTTGATCAAGAAAATATAAGTTGTGATATTGAACTTTCACTTAACACGGTCGATATTACATCAATAGCTAATCAGTTAGTTCACACTTATAACACCTTCTTCCGTTGTTGTTGTTGTTGTTCCCCAAGCTGCCTGGCCGAACAGCCCCAAGGCCCCGAGCAAGGCCAAGGCCATAACCGAGCGCCCCCACAGAACCCTCCCTGCCTACCACAATAAAGCCTGGGTGACCGAAGCCACTCCATGGCGGGGAGCGGAGGAGGGTGCGGAAACGCCCGGGAAACCAAAGCCCCACCCAGGGCCCTGTGCCCCTCAGCAATTATGAAGAGAAAGTTGAGGGGCAAAGGAAAAATGTGACACTTTGGCTTCCAATCTTGGTAGATTGGGAGGTCAATCCACGGAAAAGACGCCGTCACTTGAGATCTAGGAAAGACATAAGTAAAAGGAACAGTCGGAGTAAGCTATGGGTATGGCAGAGATCGCTCAGTTCTCACTCTGATAGACCAGCCCATCACCATATGACTAGAACCCAATCCTCTCAGCATCAGCTAGGAAAGGCCCTAGAAAGCCGCCTTTGGCGGGGGGATAGCTCCCCTATTTCAACCCCTTTCGGGGTTGGGCACCCGCCGTTATATTCTTCCGTTATATTCAAGACCGTGATTGCCCTGAGATTGACAAGGAGATAAGGATAAAGGATGACGCTCCATGGTATGATTCAAGTGTAGTGGCTTTGCACAAAAGGAGACGGGCAGAGCGTCTGTGGCGCCGGCACAGAACTGAATCCTCTCGGTTAGATTATGTCGCTGCTCGTAGAACTATCACCGTCAAAATTACACAAAGCAAGATCGAGTATTATACTGGTCGAATCGATTCCTGCAGAGGTGACCAGAAACGACTTTTTCAATTCTTAACAACTTAACAGGCCAGCGTTCTTCTCAGGTTCTCCCCTCATCTGTCTCAGCTTCTGATCTTGCATCAACATTTTCAGCTTTCTTTGCGGACAAAATTGCTCAAATCAGAAATGAGTTTGACAATACCCCTGCTCTTGGAGAATACTCTGTGGTCCCTTTTCGGCCGTTGGCCGTAGACTCTGCCTTCACACATTTTCAGCCGATTAACTCCCTAAATGCCTTGACATACCTAGAGAACTCAATAAAACATTCTGTTCATTGGACCCAATAAATGTATCAAAGATAACTACAGCTTATGAGACTGCATCACCTTTCATTGCTTCATTTGTCAATCGTATCTTTGAGGAAAATTGTTTTCCAAATTCTGAAAAACATGCCTTAATTCGGCCTTTACTGAAGAGGGCAGGCCTAGATTGTGATCATTTGGTAAACTATCGCCCTGTGTCTAACCTGTCATTTCTGTCTAAGATTGTCGAGCGTGCAATACTGGACCAGTTGCTGCCTTTTCTGGAGTGGAACAGTGTCATTCCCCAGTCTCAGTCTGCTTATAGGAAGCTCCACTCAACGGAGACAGGCCTGAGCAGGATTTATAATAATTTAGTCTCGAACACATGTTCTGGACGGTGTTCTCTTTTGGTTTTGTTGGATCTCTCTGCAGCGTTTGATACTGTTGACCATCAGTTGCTCCTGAGAGACCTTTCTGGTTTTGGTGTGCAGGGAGATGCACTCCTGCTTCTTCAGTCATATATTACCGATCGCAGTCAATGTGTTGTCATTGGTGGCTCTATGTCAGAACCATCATCGCTAAAGTTCGGGGAGCCTCAGGGATCAGTTCTTGGCCCTGTGTTGTTTATTATCTATGCCTCTAGTCTTTCATCCCTACTGGATGCACATGGTGTTAAGTATCATTTCTATGCAGATGATTCACAGTTGTATATTGAAATTAATAATATCGATGAGGTAAAGAATAAATTTTTATCACTCTTGTCAGACTTGAAGATCTGGATGACTAGAAGGAAGCTCAAATTGAATGACAACAAGACGGAGATTATAGTCATAAATGGTAATTTGAGAAATAGTGTCCATGAAGATTTTGGATGTCTAGAATTCGGTGAATCACAGCTCCAACCTTTGGAATCAGTGAAAAACTTGGGCGTTGTATTCGACAAAAATCTGAACTTTAAGAATCATATAAATAGTGTCGTGAAGAGTTGTCACCTTTACATTCGTAACCTTTATGCTATAAGGAAGTTCTTGAGCAAGGAATCTCTTTGACCCTCATTCATTCATTTGTTATATCTAGAATTGATTACTGTAATTCATTGTTCATTGGTCTACCAAATGTTACTTTGAAGAAACTCCAGTCTGTTCTTAATAGGTGTGCTAGACTAATATTTTCACTTCCACCCAGAACACCCACCACATATTATTTAATAGATCTTACACTGGCTTCCCATCAAGGCCAGAATAGAGTTTAAAGTGTGCCTACTGACATTTAAGGTGCTGAGGTTTGGTGAGCCTAAGTATTTGTTGGATCTTCTATTTCCAACACATAAGGAGTCAAATGTGAATTTACGTAGTGGTGATGACCCATATCGTCTTTATGAGCCCAGAGCCATTGGGGAACGTGCTTTTTCTGCTAGATCCTTTTCTTATGTTGCCCCACGTCTATTCAATCGGCTTCCTGTGTCACTTAAGCAGTTGAATTGTGTTGACGCTTTTAAGAAACAACTGAAGTCGCACATATTTCTGAGGGCTTATGATATTGGGGAGCATAGAGTTACTGATGACTATAAGCTCTAAAGTTTTTTTTTTTTTTTTTTTTTTTTTAAATGGAAAAATTTAAGTTAATGTGAGCGCTCGTGAATCCATTTGGAGAATTGGCGCTCGAACAAATAAAATACCAGCATATTATTATTATTATTATTACAGTACTGTACTCCCAAATTTAGTTATAAAAATGTAATTGAAGAAGAGTAGTTGCTAGACTGTAAGATCCAGGGTGATTATGAAGATTATGATTATAAATTATTGTGTATCATCATTGTCACGTATACCATGAAGTTGTTTTTTGGGGTTTTTCCCAGACGCCGTAATTCCCGAGAAGGGGTGGCTATGAACATTAGGCGTTTGTCACGAATCGCTAGGTCAAGTTGGCCGGGCTTGACCGGTTATCTACCAATAACATTTTGACAGTGAGGGTTCGATCAGCCGACGCTCTACTGACATGCCACTATTCACTGAGTGAATAGCATACCATAAATAACATACCATGAATAACATACCATGAAGTATGTTATGTTATATTACGTGCACAGATTATATAAGGCGAGCCCTTCATTACTTCATTATCCAAGCTGTCTGTTTATTGATATTTATGTTATGCTTGTATAGGTTTAGAGAGGATTTGTGATGTGAGGTTGGTAAACTGTTATGTTATATGCATAGGTTGGAATCTTGAGTGGGATTAGTGACTTATTAAGTTACGTCTGCAGGTTCTGTGACTCGAGCGCGTATGGAGATAAGCAGCAGTAGTGAGGCCCAACGGGTACAGGACGAGGCAGCAGAGAGAAGTTCCATGCCCTACCGTGCTCCGGAGCTCTTCACTGTCGAGTCCTTCTGTCACATTGATGAGCGCACCGATATCTGGGTATTATATATATACAGTACAGTATATATATAGTCTTATCTATCTATTTACTCAGGCCCAATCCCCACTTTTCCTTTTCTTTTTTTTCATTCTTCCTTTTTTTTATTTTTTTTTTTTTTTTTTTATATTTTTTTAGGTGTGGCCGACTCAAGACAGAGCAAGAACAGGGAAAACATAAAACAACGAACACACACAGACAAAACACAAATTCACACACATCTAGGTCACCCAGGAGAAGATCCAGAGACCAGGGTCACCAAGGTCCCTCCAGCACTCCCCCGGCCCCCGACCACTCGGAGAGGTTCTGATCTCGGCAGGCAGACATGCAGCGGAGCCGAAGCCACAAACCCGCCCACCACACTTCCAGGCGCACCCTTCATATTAATCGTCTCCCCGGGCCAGGCGCCTGATGGACTATTATCTAGTCCAACTTGCGCCCGACCCCTTCCCCCAAATGACCACGTGTTCACTCATCTATTCACAAGCATTCTCCATTCATTCCTGTTTATTACCACTTCCTTTGCCTGATCTATAGTCATTCCTCTATCATCCAAAGCTTGCTTTACACAGTATCGGTCCTAGACTATGGCTGTCCAATATATGGTAATGCTTCCCCCACTGTTTTACAAAGGCTCAACTCTGTCCATCACTTGGGGATCCAGTTGAGCTCTGGGTCTTTTTTATCTTCCCAGATTATTAGTATGCTGGTGGAGGCTGGTGAGATGCCCCTCCATCATCATCGCATTTTGGTTACAATGACCTCTGCCGTTCGCTTATCGGCATTGCCTCCAACTGATAGATATTTCGCGGATGGCCCACTGGATAGTTTGTCACCATCGTTTCCCCTTGTGGCCATGAACCTATTTTCCACTCACAACACACCATTCCCACGGGCTTCAGTGCCTGAGTGCACCATGCCGCCATGGTGCATCTGACATCCCGCCTTTTGCTTTCACCTAACTTTGACCGGCAAGTCCACTGACATATGCGTATTGCGCACTCTGGCCCTAAACCACCTGCTCTACCAGCGTCCTGCTGTTTTCATTTATACAGATGGTTCAAAGGAGGATGGCTTAGTGGGTTACGCTGCAGTATCTGAATATGGATCGCATCTGAGCACGCTCCATCCATATTCCTCAGTATTCACTGCTGAATTATTAGCTATTCAGGGTGCATTGGACATGATTGGTGATCTCCCGTGCAACATTCCTCATGTTGTCATATGCAGTGACCTCTTAAGTGCCCTGCAGGCACTATAATGCTATGCACCCCGTGACCCCCTTGTTAGACACATTGCCAGCTTGATTCATGTCCTTCTGCTTCCCAGTGTAAGTTGGAGTTCACCAAGGTTCACTTCTGAGCCCATTACTGTTTGTCTTAATCCTGGAGGCTCTGTCAAGGGAATTTAGGACAGGACTCCCATGGGAGATGTTATATGCAGATGATCTAGTTCTTATGAAAGAAATACTATCAAGAGCAGTGGATGTTGGTGTATCGCTGAAAAGGGAGGGAATTGAGTGGAAGCTACCTATACTGCTGTTTGCGGATGATACAGTTCTGATGAGTGATAATGAATGGGAGTTGCAGGGTCTGGTAAATGAGTTTGGAACAGTGTGCGAAAAACGGAATTTGAAGGTAAATACGGGGAAGAGCAAGGTTATGGTCTTCGAAAGGGGTGAAGTCACAGAGTGTGAGGTGAAGCTGAACGGTCAGGCTATGGAGATCGTCAACTCTTTTAAGTATCTGGGCAGTGTGTTGAGTAAAGATGGGACTATGGATGAAGAGGTGCGGGAGAGGGTACAACAGGGGAAGAGGGTTGTAGGAACGCTAAAAGCAGTAACAAGAAATAGGGTGGTCAGTATGGAAGTGAAGAAGTCCTTGCATGACAGTGTGGTAATCCCGACACTGACTTACGGAAGCGAAGCATGGACGTTGGTTGAGAGACTCAGACCAAGAGTGAGAGCAGTGGAAATGAATTACTTAAGGAGTGCGTGCGGCGTTACATGGAGGGATAGACAGACTAATGAGGAAGTAAGAAGGAGGTGTGGTGTGGAGGTAGATGTGCTGGAAAGTGTGAAAAGGAACAACTTGAGATGGTTCGGCCATATGGAACGTATGGAAAGCGAGAGAATGACTAAGAGGGTGTATGAGAGCGAGGTGGAGGGACAGAGGGGGAGAGGTAGACCGAATATGAGGTGGAAGGATGGAGTGAGGAAGTACATGAACGAAGGTGGTGCTGGTTGGGGGGAGGGGCGTCGACTGACTGGGGACAGAGGTGCATGGGGGCGGTTCGTTCGTGGCCACCCCTTCGGGGATCACGGCGTCAGGCAATAGATAGATAGATAGATCTAGTTCTTATCGCAGATAGTGTGCAGGAAGCAGAGGCGAAGTTCAAAAGATGGAGGGAAGGTATGGCAAATAAGGGTCTAAGAGTTAACATAGATAAAACAAAGGTCATGATTAGTGGAGTAGGGCATGGAGCTATGGAAAGAAGCGGCGACTATCCATGCGCAGTATGTGGGAACGGGGTGGGAAGTAATTCAATTCAATGTTGTGTCTGTAGTAACTGGGTACACAAGAGATGTAGTGGAGCTAGAGGACCTTTGACAAGAATCATAGACTTTGAATGTGCAGTGTGCAAGGGAGATCTTGTATTAAATGACCCGCCTGTCAGTGTTGATTTCGACTGTAATGCTGGAGTGTGTGAATAAGTTCTGCTACCTGGGCGATACAGTTTCCGCTGGAGGTGGCGCTGAAGCTAGCTCCATTGCTAGAGTCAGAAGTGGCTGGGGAAAGTTTAGAGAGCTGTTGCCACTCCTGACCATGAGAGGGCTCCCACCCCACCTTAAAGGGAAGGTGTATACCTCGTGTGTTAGGAGCGCAATGACCTATGCCTCTGAGACGTGGCCGGTTAAAGCGGAGGATGTCAATAGAATGGAACGGAATGAGAAGAGAATGGTGAGATGGATGTGTGGGGTTAATCTTAGGGACAGGGTATCGAGTGAGGAACTGAGAAGGCGTCTGGGCATTAGGAGTATCAGTGAAGTGATGCGTACGAGCCGACTTGGTTGGTTTGGACATGTGGAGAGAATGGATGATCAGAACTGGGTGAAGAAATGCCGGACTGTGAACTTGGGGGGAGCTGCGCGTAGGGGTGGACCTAAAATGACGTGGGCTCGGGTACTCCGGTCCGATCTCAAAATAAAGAACTTGACAACAAAGGCAGCCCTTGACAAGGCCGCCTGGAAAGCTGCCATTTAGGACATGAGACTGTAACCACAGTCTCTGTGGACAAACGGTCTTTAAACTTGTATGTATGTATGGGCCGTACCATCACGTTCTGCTGGGTCCCTGCCCACGTCGGTATTAGTGGAAACGAAAGGGTGGATACTCTGGCCAAGAGAGCTAGGCGGGGCACTCCTAGCGACTCTCTTGCGCCTACCTGACGTCTTTCCGGTACTTAAGTCTACAATCCGAGATGCATTGTTAGGAGTGGAAGAGTCTCCCTACCACTATACATCTCCATTCTTTCAAAGACGACGTATTTCCCTGGACGACTCCTCCCTCCTCTGCTCGTATTGACCAGGTGGTGCTTACCAGGCTTCGTCTTGGCCATACTAGGCTAACACATGGTTACCTAATGTCTCTCCCTCGGACTCCACCTCCCTATTGCCAGCAATGTCAAACAGTTCTTACAATTTCCCATTTATTGTGCACCTGCCGTACATTTAGATATGAACGTTTGCGTTACCTCCAGAACCGTTCCCTTCCCGAATTGCTTTGTGACTCTCCTACCTTTACCTTAGCACCGCTCTGTTCCTATCTACAGGCCATACATATGTTCCATGAATTATAACTGACCTACCCTTGCGTCTCCGCTTCCCATCCTTGGATTCCTAGCATTATAAGTGGCCATTGGCTCAGAAGGCTAGAATAAAATCTTCATCATTATCATCATCATTGCCTTACACAGTCTCTCCATCTCAATGGGGGTCTTCCTGCCCTTCTATCTCCCCTTGTATCTGACTCACATATTCTCTTTGTAAGCCTTCCATCTCCCATGCGTTCAACATGACCATACCAGCTCAGTACCCTTCTGTCCACTCTGGCTGACAAATGTTCCTGCTGCCCCACTCTCTTAAGTAAATAGATAGATAGATAGATAGATATATATATATAGTACTAGGGGTGTGCCAGAGTATCGGTATCGGTGGTATCAAATGATTTTGGAGGTATCGGTATCTGTGAAAATTGGGCTGTTACCTGCCGATACTAATATGTTAGGCATGAAAAAGTGCAGTACTGTACTGTAATTTAAAATTGCAAAAATAAGAATATTGAACAAATAAGCAATTAGATATGTTTGTTGTAGTTAAAGTGGCTATAGTACAGACTGACATGGAGATACAGTAAGAGAAAAATTCACATACCATTAACAGTAATTTCAATAACTTCCTTTTTTTCTGTGCATAACTAGAATAACTGATATGAGAATTTGAGATGTAATGGTGTCCTTCAGTCTAATATAATTCAATTTTAAGGTATGCAAAATACTGGTAAGAAGCAAAGCTGATATTAAAGTAAACTTTAACAAAATAATAAGTCATGATTCAAGAAACACAATATTAAAAATCTAAATTCAAGGTCAGTGTACACAACTATTATGTTTATTAATCGCAAGCTGGCCTGTACAGTGTACAACCCTAAAGTGTGGAGTGTGAAACGAAGTTCCTAACCTACCACTTAGTGCTGTTATCAACAGAGTTATTTTAAATAACAAGGCAAGTATGTATAAAAGGAAAGAGCCTAAATTACATTCTGTAATATATTTATAATTTTAATTATCTAAGGAAAAGTAAGAGTGTGGCACTAAGCAAAGAGTCACTTCTACTGGTTAGCAGAACTGTCCAGTACAGGTCTCTTATGAGTTTGACACATCGGGCTCCTCTCGAGATGAAATTCTTGTGGAAGCTCTAGTAGTTCATTACAGTCCCCACAAACCTATGACACTGACATTGGAGATTGGAGAAGTTATCTATAATTTTACGTTTTTTACACCTACCTCTCGCATGGCGGAGTTATTATTTTTTTTAGCCGGGCTCTACAGTGGACATATTTCAATATTTTCTTGGTTGTTTTAACTCGCTCTAACTCTGTAAAGAAATGGTCGTAAAGTACCTGTTCCAAACTTCCCAGAGACGTTAAACATTCGTCCCAAGTGGGTGTCTGGCCGTGGGAGTAGTGTGTGGAAATCAGGGTGTTTGTACTCGTGATTTGGTCGCTTGAGGCCAGTACTGTTTGGACGGCTGGCGTGAGCTTATGTCAGGGTGTCAAACTAGAGACCATTTCCTTTCTTTTTGATCATCATTACTAAGTAAACAAAGAATAATTTATACTTCACAGTTCTTAATATATCCTTGAAAGTGATAAAAGGCCAAAGCCATGTAACTCCCTGTTAATTTTCCTTTTCCTTTCTCATATTCATTCCAATCTTAAAACAAAATAATCCCGATTTGACACCCTTTGAACCATGACTCGGCTTTCATTTGGACCTACAGCGCTCGGCTTTAAGAACTAATTTCGCATATAATTTATAGTTACTTACATTTGTAGAAAATCATTCACTTACAAGTGATAATGAAGATGTACGAGGACTCACGAACGCATGTGTATGTATGTATGTATGTATGAAATTCCAAGTTTCTGTGAAACATAATTTTTATATACTGTACTGTATATAAAAAAAAAAATTGTTACCTGATTAGGCTTAATGGAAGCCAAAGCGTCACATCTTTCCTTTGCCCCCCAACTTTCTCTTCATAATTGCTGAGGGGCACAGGGCCCTGGGTGGGGCTTTGGTTTCCCGGGCATTTCCGGGCCCTCCTCAGCTCCCCGCCATGGAGTGGCTTCGGTCACCCAGGCTTTATTGTGGTCGGCAGGGAGGGTTCTGTGGGGGCGCTCAGTTGTGGCCTTGCCCGGGCCTTGGGGCTGTTCGGCCAGGCAGCTTGGGGAAAAACAACAACAACAACAACCGCTAAATCAAATCACATGACAGTTAATTCCAATCACTTACCACTAAAAATCCAAATTCATAATTAAAGCTGTTCCCTCTTGTATATTATTTTACAACATAACACCTAAATATAGTCCAATTTATTTCAATATACAGGTATAAAACAAAACAAAATATTTTGACGAAATGAGGCAAACTAAACATTTGGAAAAAAAATACTTGATGAATAAGGATGCAATCAATGTTTAATTAACGTGCAGTGATGATAAACAATGCAGATAAGTCAGTATTATAGGTGTCAGGGAGGGTTCTGTGGGGGCGCTCGGTTATGGCCTTGGCCTTGCTCGGGGCCTTGGGGCTGTTCGGCCAGGCAGCTTGGGGAACAACAACAACAACAACATACTGTAGTTGACTTCATCGAACTTGACAATAATCTTGACCCCTTAACTTCTTATAACTCAAAATGAATGAAAGCAATTGGGCTGACGTTTTTATCATTTGGGAACAGTCCACGAGGATATAGATGTGGATATTTACAACCAGTTTGCTCTTGGCCCTTTTGAGTTACAGAGAAGTCAGGGATCAAAATTATTGTCAAGTTCGTTGGCGCTACCTATAGTACCGGTACCCCTTTACATGATAATAATAACCGCGCGGATCAAGCCCTTTTAACATGTTTGCGCATCGGGCACACATGCCTCACCCACGGTTATTTAATGTCTACTCCCCGGGGACAGCCACTGGAGTGACAGCATTGTCACGCACTTCTTACCGTCCACCATTTTCTTTGTATCTGCACCATATATGAACCTGAAAGACGGCAATTCCTACGTAGCAACTCCTTACAAGTCATTCTTGCTGACTCTGATTCCTTCGACTTTACGCCTCTTCGACAATTTCTAAAGGCTGGGAGGGTTACATACTGTCTGGCAATTTTACGAACCTCACATATAATCAAAATATCAAACTATCAGTTACTGCATCTTACGCTAGACTACTGTTACTGACTAAATACTATTTACTTAAATAACAAAGATTAGCTATGCACAGTAATGCTGATTACTAAATATAAGTATAGAAATGAGTTTGCCAACCTAAATTAGTATGAATTTACAATGAACTAAAGGAAGCCTAATTATTATTTAATAATATATATACAGTAGTAGCAGTACTTACTTTACATACATACATACATACATACACATTTAAAGACCGTTTCGTACAGAGAGAGTGCGGTTTCAGTCTCACTAAACTCCAGTACCATAATCTAAAAGACAAAAGTATTAAAGTGTCCATAAATAGCTTACTGGAAAGGATCGGTAGGCCTATCAGCTTTTCAATGAGTATCGGTATGGGCCAACATTTTGGTATCGGTGCATCTCTGATATAAATCGATTATACTGTACTGTAAAAATAATCATCTTTGTTGCGAGCCATGGCATAGTCAATAGAGCGTCGCCTGCTTATCAAATGGTCGGCGGATCGAGCCTGCACTGTTAAAATTTGATTGGTAGATGTCAAGCCCGGGCAACTTGACCTAGTGATTCATGACTAACGCTTAATGTTCATGGTCTAGGGAATTACGGCGTCTGGCAAAAAAAGAGTGAGAGAGAGAAATTATTCACATAATATTATCCCCAACTACTTGTGAGACTGAAATTATACTTATCGATCACTCAGTCTTTAAACTTTAAAGTTAATATATTTATGTGGTAGCTACCTATATCTTACAGATGTATTGTCCACAGTCATTGGGTTGCCTGCTGTATGCCCTGTGCTTCTATAAATCTCCATTTGAGATTGTTTATGAACGTGGGGACAGTGTAGCGCTGGCTGTCGTCAGTGGAGTTGTCAAGTTTCCAGAGTCTCATCCATACTCGGAGGCAAGTACTTTATTGAACTGCATGTACAATATTAAAACCAAGATCTTTAAAATAGTTCTACTGTGACTATCATTGTTAATAATCACAAATTTTTCATGGATACTACTAGTAAGTATTTTTATTACTCTCTCCCCTCGAGGTTTCTTCGTCGGCGTGACTAATTTTGCGTAGTTATTATTTCCTCTTTCTATGTTTCTCCCCTCTGTTCGTATTTTGTCTCATCCGGTTGTCCTCTGGGTAACCTGTATCATATGCCACCCTGTCGGGCCCTCTTAGTTGACCTGGCTTGGTTGTTGACTGCTGACCTGTTTTGTCTCTTCGGTCGCTGGTGCGGCCGACCTGACACAATTTCCCTCAGTACAGTACTGTCTTTTTTTTGCATCTCGCTGTGATTTTTTCTTCCTTAGTCTTGATCTTTCATTCTTCATCCTTGATCACTTCTTCGCTGGTGCTGCAGTGTAGCAGTTCTTGCCTCATCCTTCGGCCCTGCCCTATAAGAGTTCTGCTGTGGAGCTTGAAATAACGGAAAAACCTCTACACCGCCACCGCCAACATACCGAGATCTCCACCTCTACCCCCACCACCATCACCACCTCTACCTCCACCATCTCCACCACCATCACCACCAACACTGTTGCCACACCTACTGCCACTGCCAATATATCAAGATCTCTACCTAGCTTACCACCACCACAGCCAACATTCCGAGATCTCCACCTCTACCTCCACTATCTCCACCACCATCACCACCTACCTCCACCATCTCCACCACCATCACTGAAATAATGGGAAAGCTTTTCACCACGCCTGTATAGCCTACCACCACCAGAATCCTGATCTCCATCACCATCACCACCTCTACCTCCACCATCTCCACCACATCAAAGAAAATGACTACCTCCCCCGCATCAAAGAAAACGACTCGAAGACAGACAATTATATATCCCCGCAAGACAGAGAACAACATGTGATCAGTTCCTCGCCGATTACACTTCTCCTGCAACATCCCAAACCTACAAACTTGCAACCACTGTCCACTCCATCTACCTCCAGCCTGCAAACCACATAAGCAGCCCCAGAAAAACCAGAAGGCCAAATATAAATTACCTCTTGTTCCACATCGCATTTATGAAGATAATAAATAACCCCACCCCGGAGCTACAAGGGAACAACCCCCAACACAACACGAGTTACTGCCATCGAGATGACACGTGCTTCAACACCAGGGAAAAACTTATTCATCACCATAACCAATCCCAAAGTCCAACAGAAGAAGAAAAGCGAAGAAGAGAAATCAACCAAGAAAAGGCACCATAAACACCGGACATCCCCACGCCACTCTAGAGTGCAGCCGCATCGCCGCCATGACCAGGGAAGCCGAAATATACAGTTACCAGATATCACCCCACCTCCAGGCCACACAGACACAACTGCCATACAACACCCTACCCTTAGGCGCCCTTCTGATGCGCAGCCACACCACCGCCAAGACGCTGAGAAAAGAGGTGACCTCAGCAGGAAATTCTAAGATCGATATCTCAATTTAGAGCTGTTCCTTGGTGTCAATTGGCGGAAGGACAGTTTCGAAGATTGAGGGCTCATTTTTTTTTTTTTTTTTTTTTTTTTTTCTATGTGATTGAGGGAGGCAAAAGGCATAACTGCCTATAGCGAGTGCCTCCCCCATAGTTGAAAGAGTGACAGGGCCAAAATCAAGGGACGTTCGAGCCAAAATGCCTGGACACACGGAGTTTGAAGCAATTTAAGTCATAGGAAGCGGGAAAGACTGATTCTGGGAGAGAGTTCCAGAGCTCAGCTGTTGAGTAGAAGAAAGTTTGAGAATAACGTTTCACTCTTGGGTTGGAGAGTTGCACAGAGTAGGGGTGGGATTGAGTTGCAAGACGGGTACCACGTGCCCTACGTAAAGGAGGTGGTATGCACTGGGATAGCTCTGAGGAACACTGATTATTATAGTAGCGATAGAATAGCGAGAGAGATGCAACATTGCGGCGGAGAGAGAGAGAGAGAGAGATTGCAGAGAGTTGGTGAGTGGACGGGAGTTAATGATACGAAAGGCCTTCCTTTCAACCTTGTCTAGGAGAGTGGTGTGAGAGGAACCTCCCCACACATGTGAACAATACTCAATACAAGGGCGCACTATGCCCCTGTACAGAGCAAGAAGCTGTGCAGGGGAAAAGAACCCCCTAAGGCGGTTGAGCACACCCAGCTTCTGGGAGGCTGCCCTAGCAAGACTGGTAATATGGTCCTTCCAAATGAGAGCAGAAGAAAAAGAGACACCAAGAATATTGAGAGAAGATGAAGGGTTGATTTTTGTATTGTTGAAGAATAAGGGATAGTTCGCTGGGAGATCCTGACGGGTAGATAGATGGAGAAATTGGGTTTTGGAAGCATTAAAGTTAACAAGGTTTTCTCTGCCCCAATTGGAAATAGTATTTAGATCAGAATTTAAGAGTTCTATGGCTTCATTACGTTTGTCGTTGAGGGATTGCTGGCTGGGGCGTTCTGAAAAAGTAATGGAGTAGTGTAAGGTTGAGTCGTCTGCGTATGAATGGATGGGAATTAAGGTACAGTTAAGGAGATCATTTATAAAAATTAGAAAGAGAATAGGAGATAGGACAGAACCCTGAGGAACACCGGAGTTTATAGGGTGAGGAAGTGAACAATGGCCGTCCACAACCGCGGCTATGGAACGGCCGGAAAGGAAATTAGAGACAAAGGCACAGATGGAGGGATAGAAACCGAAGGAGGGTAGTTTAGAAATTAAAGATTTATGCCAGACTCTATCGAAGGCTTTCGATATGTCTAGTGCAATAGAAAAAGTCTCACCGAAGTCCCGAAAGGAGGATGGCCAAGAGTTAGTAAGATGTGAAAGAAGATCACCAGTAGAGCGACCCTTAAGGAAGCCATACTGGCGATCTGAGAGCAGATTATGAGAAGAGAAATGCTTAAGAAATTTGGAAGTAAGAATAGTTTCAAAAACTTTAGAAAGACAAGAAATGAGAGCAATTGGACGATAGTTGGAGGGTTGAGAGCGGTCACCCTTCTTTGGGACAGGTTGAATGTGAGCAAACTTCCAGCATGAAGGGAAGACGTTAGAGGATAGACAGAGACGAAAGAGTTTGCCTAGGCAGGGAGTCAGCACGGAAGCACAGTTTTTGAGAACAACAGGAGGAACACCGTCCGGACCGTACGCCTTATTAGTGTTAAGCCCAGAGAGGGTAGAAAGTACATCTTTAGAAGAGATTAGGATATTAGGCATAAGTAAGAGAGAGGAGGGCGGAGAGGGAGGAATAGCACCGGAATTATCCAAGGTGGAGTTTCTAGCAAAAGTTTGAGCGAAGAGTTTAGCTTTGTCAGAGGAAGAAGTGATGGTTGTGCCATCAGAGTGGGAAAGGGGAGGGAAAGACGAGGAAGAGAAATTGTTGGAGAGGTTTTTGGCTAGATGCCAGAAAGCTTGGGAAGAGCTAGAGTTGGATAGTTCAGTGCATTTATTATTGATGAAAGAGTGTTTGGCAAGTCGAAGAACAGATTTGGCTTGATTCCGGGCAGAAACATATGAAGAATGAGAGTCTTGAGTTTTAAGGCGTCGGTACCGTTTGAATGCTCTCCTTATTGCGGACAGCAGTAGAACAGGCGTGAGTAAACCAAGATTTTTTAGCATTAGTCTGAGAGAAAGAGAATGGAATATATGCTTCCATGCCCGATAGGATTACCTCAGTAATGCGTTCAGCACTCTCCGAGGGTCCTCGGCCACGGAAGCAGAAATCATTCCATGGGAAATCAAAGAAGTACTGCCGAAGAGCCTCCCAGTCGGCAGCGCCAAAGTGCCACAAGCGCCGCCGGCTAGGAGGATCGGGTGGCCGTACTGGAGAGATAGGACAGGTGACAGAGATAAGTTTATGGTCGGAGGAGCCCAAAGGAGGGAAAAGATCGACAGTATAAGAAGAAGGGTTAGAAGTTAGAAACAGGTCAAGAATGTTGGGCCGATCTCCGATGCGATCTGGGATACGGGTGGGTTGCTGAACTAACTGCTCTAGGTCATTTAGGATAGAAAAGACGTAGGCTTGTTCACCAGGTGGATCAGTAGTGTGAGAGGAGAGTCATTGGCGGTGGTGAACGTTGAAATCTCCTAAGATGGAGATTTCTGAGAAAGGAGAAATGGATAGAATGTGTTCCACTGTAGAGTTTAGATAGTCAAAGAATTTGGGAAAGTTGGTAGAGTTAGGGGAAAGATAGACAGCACAGCAATATTTAGTAAGAGAATGACAGGAAAGTTTGAGCCATAAATTTGAGAATTCAGAGGAGTCGAAATCGGGAACACGAGAGCAAGTGAGTTTGTTGTGCACATATGCACAACATCCGCCTTTGGCTTTGAAACTAGGATAGAGAAAGTAGGAGGATACAGAGAAGGAGCTGCTGAATGTTGCTACAGACACCTGAGTTTCGGTGAGGAAGAGAAGATCAGGTTTGTAGGAGGAGAGATGGTGCTCAACAGAGTGAAAGTTAGAGGAAAGTCCACGAATGTTGCAGAAATTAATATAAAGAGTAACAGGCCGAGGTCCAGGTAATTGTGTGGGGTCGTCAGGGGATGGTCGGTCGGGTGTGTGTTGAAGAATTGTTCTTATTTGATCGATGGACGTAGAAACAATTGCGATACTATAGTCACCCACCAATAATAATTATTTGAAGTGCATTAATTAGACAGTTGAATTGGATTAATTAATTGTTAATTAGCTCAATGGCCGTGTTCACCACTCACCCGTATGTAAACGACTGACTCCATCCTGACAGCTAGCCCGCCTAATCGGTCCGGTTGTGACGTCATCTCTTACACGTCAGCATATAGTAGACCACGCAATTTGGCGGGAAACTAGTTGGGCAAACTCCTGTGTCGATCGTCTGCTCACATATATAACCAGTTTGCACTCCCACACACATTAACATATTTGCCTATGTTAACACTCTCGTCCTCTTCTTTTAATGTGGGCGACATGTAAATCACACTCGCCCTTCTTGGTATGTAGTACAGCCACATACAAATATGTGATACCACAAAGAAGTTATCCCATTTAATCCCGGCTGACTGTAGCCCGCAGCCGCACGAGTGAGGCGCCTTTTTTCATCAAGCAATCAGCCAGTTGCTGTGACGTCTCCACCCAAGATACCTCTTCAATTTCTCCCCTGTCCACCATGTCCCGCAGCACTGCAATGTCGATTCTCAATCTCCTGTCGTCCACATTTTTGCATGAGTGAAGTGCGTCTACTAAGCTCTTATTATCCACATAACATTTTATTCTGTAGCTTCCACCCCCAGATATTTCACTTAAAATGCTGGAGAGGTAAACAGCAGCTTCCGCACACTCAAGTAATGCTAGCGTCTCTGCAGATAAAGTGGACTTGACGACTCTTCTTATCTTCCTAGTCTGCCAAAATATTGGGCATCTCTTATCATCGGCATCTCGCAGAAAGATCACAAAGCCACCCTGGGAACCGTTACCGGTACCTGCGAGGTTGGCAAACGAGGCATCCGAGAAACATTCCAGATGGCAGTCATGGATGGGTCCCAATCTAGGAATATACAGTTTCATGTTATCTGTCTTCACCCTGTCAATCACCTTGTTGAGCCTGAGCAATTCTGCAACAGTAGCTTGTTTTCTGGCCACACTTAACTCACACACGTCAAAGGCGATGTCAGGCCTAGTGTGAGTGGCTATCCAATTCAACTGTCCAATTAATGCTCTATACTCAGACTTCTCTGATTCAGACAATTCTCCCGTTTTTACCAGTGCTCGCTGTCTGCTGATTGTGATTGGTAATAAGGATGAAGCGTACTGGAACTGATCAAGAGTTATGCTGCCATCGCTTTCAGATATGATGTTCAAACCCACATATCTAAAGGCTCTTGACTCCGAGCTGCCGAGCAGGAACGCTTGACTCACTGGTTCTATCACGTGTCGCTCAAATTCCTGTGTGCCGGCCCAGAGAAAATCGTCCATGTATATACATATGATGCCATTAACGTTGCCCCTATTACTCCAGTAGAACAATTCTGAATCCAAGGATGACATTTGAGCTCCAAGACACAACAGCTGATCCTTAACCCGCAGATACCAGTGCCTGGCAGCATCACATAGACCGTAAACTGTCTTCTTTAACCTCCACAGCCTACCATCAGCATACTTTGGAGGAGGGCGTAGATAAATCACTCGTTCAATCATGTTCCCTTGCAGATAGGCCGCCTTCACATCCATAGAGTGACAAACTCACTGGTTACCTGAGGCAAATGCAAGAGCCAGACGTACCACCATCAGAGTCTCTTTGTAAGTTGTAACAATTTTTATACTGCCCAGTTGCTTTGCCGGCACGACTCACAATTTTTCCAGACACCGATGCTCCACTCAATGCATGAATACCTCTAATCCGCTGGCCAATCTTGATCTTAGAAGCCTGATCACCAGATGTACCAGCTACTGCCGGATGAAGGTCCACCATGTCACCATCCTCGGACTCATCATATGGAGGGTATTGCGACACAGCTCCCGAAGACTCTTCACTGGATTCCTTCTCGCCCAACTCAGTATTGGAAACCTCAACCACTGTATCCTTTCCCGGAGCCGGCGCTATACGACACTCGTGAGCCCTCACATAGATGCCCCCGTGTCTTACCAAAACTTGCTTCCCATCTCTGCCAATTACGATACCAGGGCCGTGCCACTCATGACCGTCATTTCTCTTATAAAATACTTCATCACCATTCTGTACAATGTTCGAATCACTTGGGCGCACGTTGTGCCGCAAAGCCCTGGTCAACCGCTCACAGGATTCTAACCTCAGAAATTCCTGTCTCGCCGTGTGAAGAGCATTCAAGTTATCTCTCACAATGCAGGATGGAGGCGTCCCCAACGCAGGAGGATCATTGGCCCAGACACTAGGAAACACAGGGTTGTAGCCAAAAACAAGCTGGTTAGGCGAGAAGCCCGAATAGTTCGTAAGGGCATTCCTCGCAGAAATCGCCCAAGCCAAAGCCACCTCTAAGTTACAACGTGTATCTGCCATGATTTTCCTTACAGTATCACCTATCACCGCATTCTTACGTTCACAAACCCCATTACTCCAAGGGCTTTCAGCAGCTGTGGCCATAATCTTTATGTTAAAAGCCTCACCAAGCGTACACATATCAGTATTGTTAAATTCACCCCCATTATCGGTAAGAAACTTCCTTGGTGGGCCAAATACAGTAATCCAGCTCCGAAACACTCCATGAAGGATGGTAGAGGCACATTTATCATTAATTACTACCGCACTGCAATATCTTGTGGCCAAGTCGACCATAACCAAAAAATACTGTCTCCCCCAAACCTTCAAGTCCATAGCCACAGTCTCATTAAATTTATTCGCCATAGGCAGGCACACCACAGGACGAGGCCTAATCTTCTTGAATTTGCAACAAACTTCACAGTTTTCAGACACTTCACTTATTGACCGTTCCAAGTCAGCATTGTTAATTCCCACATCCTTCACAAGTTTCAATAGCTTAGCCGACGTAGGGTGACCAAACTGTCTATGAAGCTTCAGTGCAGTTCCTTTTCCACCGGTTTCTAATGATGCCAGTGTAACCATACTCCTGGATTTCTGGCTCAGTCAGAACGAAATGGGCAACAGATAGTGTCCCGATGACGTAGACTCCAAACGAATGTCTTGTCCACAAACCCTCACCATGTCCGTCTCAAAATCCAACACCATTTTTGCCTTTTTCATTGACTTTTTACTCAAAAGCAAAGGAACGTTACACTCTACCACATCCATCACGATAGTCTCACACATATTGCCCACCTGGCATGGCAAGGTCACTCGCTTCATCGATGGCACTGTGGCTCCATCCGCAAATGTAAAAGTCGAAGTTGAAGTGCCTTCGGTAATTTGAGCTTTTTCATAATCACTTAACTCACGAATGTAATTTTCAATCCATTCCGATCCACACACAGTTGTAGAACATCCAGTATCCAGTACAGCACAACCCTTAGCTTCATCAACAAGCTTCTGCAACTTTCCACTGTGCTTGTCATCCTCACCAGCATAACCCATACACATGGATAAATGCACTGTCTCTTCCGCATCATCCCTTTCACAAAAATTCCCTTTATTCTCATATGCACCAGGCCAATCTCTAGCCCAATGAAATTTTGAACCACAAACTGCACATTTTGACACTCTACCATCGGGCCCCAAAGGATTTTGTTTCCTGCCATATCTATGATTAAAACCTCTACCACGGCTTCTCATAGCACCTCTTCTAGCTAAAGGCCGTGCTCGACCCACACCGCCTGTATACAATGCTTCCTCTTCCTTCATGTCACTTTTACCTTCAGTAACAAACACAGGTTCACTTTTAACATTCACAACACTTGTCCCAACAGCTGCTGTCTCACCACCAAAAATACGGCACAAACCTGACTTCATATGTTCATAACTCACTTCAGTAACTGCAGACATGGCCAACTGTCTTTCATTATCAGACAAATTACAAGCGGACAACAGCATAAAGGCCTTTACTGCATCCGGTAATGTCATATCCTGTTCCGAACATTTAAAATACGTATGCTCAAACTTAGACACGAAAGTACGCATATTCATGTAACTAGGCCGCCGTAGATTATAAATGTCATGGAACGCCGCAAACTGCCGTCTTCCTTTGTCCACCAGTAACAACTCATCAAGCTTCTTTAACAATACTTCAACTCCGTCGTCTTTGTTTAAGTCCGCGGTGGGTATTTCGGACGAAGCCTCTCTTGCCCGCCCTGTTAGAGACAAGTGGATCGCCAATGCCTGTTTTTTCTTGGCCAAATCTGTCAACTCACACCAAATGTTTATATCTTTTTTCCAGTTTTCATACCCATCCTCATTCTCCAGTTTCGGTGGCCACTTAGTTGAACACGTTCCGAACTACGCTCTGCTACCAATGTTAATTAGCTCAATGGCCGTGTTCACCACTCACCCGTATGTAAACGACTGACTCCGTCCTGACAGCTAGCCCGCCTAATCGGTCCGGTTGTGACGTCATCTCTTACACGTCAGCATATAGTAGACCACGCAATTTGGCGGGAAACTAGTTGGGCAAACTCCTGTGTCGATCGTCTGCTCACATATATAACCAGTTTGCACTCCCACACACATTAACATATTTTCCTATGTTAACAGGTATCAACAAGGCCGGGTTATTAGACTCTTTCAGTGTGAAGCTAGCTAATATCCTCGCCATACCCCAACCCCGGCGCTATTGTGGATATAAGTACACTACTGATGTGGATAGTGGCTTTATCCGGGATAGACCAAACCGCAAGAAACTCATCAACCCTCAGTTCTGCACCAAAGTTCTTTCAAAGACCAGAGTAGTCAGGAGTTCACTCCTGCGTTAACTCGATTCTATTTTACCTTCAGCGATGGCTAGGTAAATAGTATTTAAGGTCCCAATTCAAGAACTCGAGTTAAACTGTGCTAACCCAGTCACGACAGGACAACCCCCTCACGGCCAACGGATCTACCGAAGATCGGACTACTTATTCTACAAATCTACAGTGAAGTTATTATATCGTCATAGAACAGTGAAATCGATCTATGCCGGTCCGCGGGACCAGTTTAATCCTATTGTTAAAAGGCACACCATAATACTCCCTTGGACATTGCATAGAATAATCCAGTGTTACGAGTCAGACGTAGTGGAGCCTCGTTCGTGCATCTATTATGGTTGTTCTTTACCATTGTTGTTCTAGCTTTACGTATGCGATATTCTTGTGCAAATAAACGGAATATGAATGCACGTCTGGTGATAATTATCCTCTATTCTCTTTCTGTGTCTGTGGTAAAACAATAGTGACTTCTCCAGTTAGGAAGAGCCCACATAATCAAACCAATTAAACCCCAGTAAAAACCTGGCATAACAGAGCTCATGGCTGAACTGATGACATGGCGAGAAATGTCTGCATGTCTTCACCTTCCTAGATTTGCTTACCCCCTGCCCTTCCCTATCTCTTTCGTCTTGGTTAGTTGTCCATCTTGTTTTAATCCATCGGGCCTGCCTATGAGAGTTCTGTTAGGAAACTTTGTGATCTGTTTAAACTAATTTATTGAAAAAAGAATATATATAAATAAAGTACAGTATTTTGTGAAGTAGGTACTGTATCAGATACGTTGTTGCCCTTCTTAGTAAAATGTACCATTATTTTTGTTTTCTGTTTTCTATGGTAATTATTGTTTGTGATGAATCTAATTAGTATGTAAGACCTGTACTCTCTACCATTTCAATACTAGGCGGGTGCTGAAATGGGGATCAATCTCCCCGCCAAAGGCGGCTTTCTAGGGCCTTTCCTAGCTGATGCTGAGAGGATTGGGTTCTAGTCATGTGGTGATCTGCTGGTCTATCAGAGTGAGAACTGAGCAATCTCTGCCATACCCATAGCTTACTCTGACTGTTCCTTTTACTTAAATATTATCTAGATCTCAAGTGACGGCGTCTCTTCCGTGGATTGACCTCCCAATCTACCAAGATTGGAAGCCAAAGCGTCACATTTTTCCTTTACCCCTCAACTTTCTCTTCATAATTGCTGAGGGGCACAGGGCCCTGGGTGGGGCTTTGGTTTCCCGGACGTTTCCGCACCCTCCTCAGCTCCCCGCCATGGAGTGGCTTCGGTCACCCAGGCTTTATTGTGGTCGGCAGGGAGGGTTCTGTGGGGGCGCCCGGTTATGGCCTTGCTCGGGGCCTTGGGGCTGTTCGGCCAGGCAGCTTGGGGAACAACAACAGCAACAACAACAACCATTTCAATACTTAGCAGGAAAAAAATATATACTGTAATTTCCAGTTCAGTCCCTGTAACAAGGGCACAACATAGCATAAAAAACAAAATATAAATTCACACACATCTACAGTAGGTCGCCCAGGAGCAGACCCAGAGACCTCCCGGAGAGGTTCCGATCTCAGCTGGCAAACACGCAGTATTAAAATGTATACTGTATATATATAAATACAGTATATGCAGTATTTGTATATACTGTATATATATATACCGGTATATATATATATATATATATATATATATATATATATATGTATATATATATATATATAAATATATATATATATATAGATAGATAGATAGATATACAGTATATATACAGGTGTATATTATTATATATATACACAGTATATATCTCAATTATAAATAATAAATGCACTGAACTATCGAACTCTAGGTCTGCCCAAGCTTTCTGGCATCTAGCCAAAAACCTCTCCAACAATTTTTCTTCCTCGTCTATTCCTCCCCTTTTCCACCCTGATGGCACAACCATCACTTCTTCCTCTGACAAAGCTGAACTCTTCGCTTAAACCTTTGATAGAAACTCCACTCTGGATGATTCCGGTGCTATCCTCCCTCTCCACCCCCCTCTCTCCTATCTATCTATTTATCTATTGCCTGACACCGTGATCCCCGAAGGGGTGGCCACGAACAAACCGCCCCCATGCACCTCTGTCCCCAGTCAGTCGATGCCCCTCCTCCCAACCAGCACCGCCTTCATCCATATACTTCCTCACTCCATCCTTCCACCTCTCCTTCGGTGCACCTCTCCCTCTCTGTCCTTCCACCTCGCTCTCGTACACCCTCTTAGTCATTCTCTCGCTTTCCATATGGCCGAACCATCTCAAGTTGTTCCTTTTCACACTTTCCAGCACATCTACCTCCACACCACACCTCCTTCTTACTTCCTCATTCGTCTGTCTCTCCCTCCATGTAACTCCGCACGCACTTCTCAAGTAACTAATTTTCACCGCTCTCACTCTTGGTCTGAGTGTCTTCCCAAACGTTCATGCTTCGCTTCCGTAAGTTAGTTTCGGGATTACCACACTGTCATGCAAGGACTTCTTCACTTCCATACTGACCACCCTATTTCTTGTTACTGCTTTCAACGTTCCTACAACCCTCTTCCCCTGTTGCACCCTCTCCCGCACTTCTTCATCCATAGTCCCATCTTTACTCAACACACTGCCCAGATACTTAAATGAGCTGACAATCTCCATAGCCTGACCGTTCAACCTCGCCTCACACTCTGTGGCTTCACCCCTTTCGAAGACCATAACCTTGCTCTTCCCCGCATTTACCTTCAGATTCCGTTTTTCGCACACTTTTCCAAACACATTTACCAGACCCTGCCACTCCCATTCATTATCGCTCATCAGAACTGTATCATCAGCAAACAGCAGTACAGGCAGCTTCCACTCATTTCCCTCCCTTATCAGTGATACACCAACATCCATTGCTCTTCCTTGTGTTTCTTTCATGACTCCATCCATATGTACAGTAAACAACCATGGGGACATCACATACCCTTGTTTCAACCCAACATTCAGGTCAAAGAACTCGCTCTGCTTATTCTCCACACGTACTGCCGCCTTTGCACCCTCATACATGCTCTTCACTGCTTTCAGCAACTTTCCATCTACTCCGTATATTCAAAGTACTTTCCACATACCTTCTCTATCCACTCTGTCATAGGCCTTCTCCAAATCCATAAAGGCAACATACACCTTTTGTTGTTTCTCCAGAGATTTCTCCACAACACAATTCAGGGTAAAAATCTGATCTACACATCCTCTTCCTTTCCCAGAACCGCCCTGCTCATCACCTATCCATTTCTCCGTTCTCGCTCTCACTCTCTCAATCACTACCCTACTGTACACCTTCCCTACTACGCTTAGAAAACATATTCCTCGGTGGTTACCACACACTCCTCTTTTCCCTTTACCCTTATATAGGGGGACTATTATGCCTGTCTTCCAGTCATCAGGTGCACTCCCCTTCTCCCATGCTAGTTTGCACATTTTCCATACCCATTCGATCACTATCTCACCACCATACCTCAACATTTCCCCACACACTCCATCTGTTCCTGATGCTTTCCCCAACTTCACTCTTTTCATGGCTTCCCACACTTCTGACCTGATCCCCACCTCCTCCTCCACTACTTCTCTTCTTCTCTCTCCCATACCCCATCCAACTATGTTTGCTGGCCAGGGTTGTTGATTTTTTTGATTTTTTTAAAAAAATAAAAAAAATAAAAAAATAATTGATTTATTTGATTTTTTTGATTTTTTTGATTTATTTGATTTTTTTGATTTTTTTTAAATATCCCCCCGCCCTATTGAGTAGTAATTCAAGTAGAGGAATTTATAACATACAATGTACTCTTTTAAAGTTGAAAGGTTGTTGTTGTTGTTGTTGTTGTTCCCTAAGCTGCCTGGCCGAACAGCCCCGAGTCCCTGAGGAAGGCCATGGCCACGATCGGGCTTTCCCACAGAGCTCTCATTGAGTGTAGGTTGTGTTGTTGGCGTAAGTGGTTGTGTGAAATGCAGTCTTCGATGATGTGTTTAATGGTATGGGGTGCTGTGTTACATCCCGGGCAGGCGTCGACAACGGAGTCATCCAGTCTCTTCTGATAGCTCAGGAGAGCTGGATGGTGTCCGCATCTCAGCCTGGCCAGGTGGACTCTGTCCTCGCGAGGGAGGGAGGATTCGGAAGGATGGATTTCGGGAGGTCGTGCATGCAGCTGCGTGTTGTCTGTGAGTGAGTGGATGGATTGGCGAGAGATATGAGTATGGATGTGCTTCTGGAAGTTGGTTCGGGGTGGGCAGGGAGGGAGAGAGGACAATAATTGTGTGTGATACCGTGTGCTGGGTGTTGTTTTGATATTTCTTGGTGTCTGTGGGTGTGTTGCCATGTAGTTTAGTGGGTGGTCTTGGTTCGTGGAGGCTGCTGCCAGGAATTGAGTGCCTCTCATGTCCAGATGGTCTTTGACTTTGAGGATTTTGGTTTCTTGATGTAGATGATCTGTGGGTGCAGTAGCTGTGCAGCCTGTAATGATCTTCAGGGCTTTGTTTTGAATAGTCTGTAAGGTCTTATGATGTGTTTCAGCTAGGTTAGAAGCCCAGGCTGGGCTTGCGTATTCCATTACTGATCTTATGTATTGTTTATATACTGTGGTGGTAGTTTCTTTGTTGTGTCCAAATTTTGTGTGAGCAAGTGACCTGAGGGCGTTAAGTCTGGGTGTCAGTTTCTTTTTAATGTTTGTGGTGTGCTGTTTGAATGTCATATGAGTATCATATGTTACTCCTAGGATTTTGGGTGTGTGTGTATGTGTTAGGGGTGTGTTGTTTATGGTGAGTTGAAAGGTAATACTGTATACATATATTTGTAAATTTAAAAGCTATCAGTTATTTGTGTTACTACATAATGTACCAGTATCTACTATCTTACAATGAACCAATGCCTACACAAACTTATGAAAGCATGATAAATCTTCAGGATTCTTTTTACCTTGATTCACAGATCAAAAAAATCAAAAAAATCATGATTTTTTTGGTAAAAAAATCATTGATTTAATCAAGTGATTAAATCAAATTGATTTAATCAATATCAACTCTGTTGCTGGCGCTTCATTCGTTACATTTAGCAACTTGTTGAAGTACTCCCTCCATCTTTTGACTCTCTCCTGCTTCTCGGCTAGCATTCTCCCATTCTTATCTTCCACACCCTTACTGTTTCCCTTGCTACCTTCCCTAACTTTCTTGACTTCTTTCCAGAACTGTTTCTTACACTCCCTCCATTTTATACTCAAATTCCTTCCAAATTCCTCATCTACTCTTCTCTTACATTCCTTTACTACTCTCTTCACCACTCTCTTTCTCTCCACGTACCTCGCTCGTTTCTGACTCTCCAAATCTTCATTCCCTCTACTACCCAACCACTCTCTATATGCTTTCTTCTTGTCCTCCACAGCTATTTTTACCTCTTCTGTCCACCATGCTGTACCTTTCACTCCCCTCCCTCTTCTCCTTACTCCACACACCTCCTCACATGCTTCACAGATCTCTTCCTTAAAAACCTTGCTCATCTCCTCCACTTCCTCCATATCCTCCAGGTCGAACCCACCTAGTCGTCTTTCTACTGCTCTCCTGTACTCCTCCCTGATTTCCTCCTCCTGCAGCCTCTCCACCCTCATCGCCATTCCAACCTCCTCTCGCCTCCCTTCAGCTCTCCTCACCCACTTCTTTTGTATCCTAATTTTAGCTACTACTACATAATGGTCAGACAGACCCCCTCCAATATCCCTACCCTAGCATCCAGCACAGATGTCTTCATTCGTTCATCCACACTTATATAATCAATCAGTGCCTTACGTTCCACCACTGTCTTATCCTTATCCTTCATCGTCCACACCACTTTCCATGTGTATCTGTGTATCATTCTGTGTCGGAAGAAGGTGTTGGCTATCCACAGCCTCCTCCCCACACATACGTCCGCAAGTGCCCATTCCCATTCTCCTCTGAAGGTAACCCCCACCCTCCCACCACTCCATCAACTTTCCTATCACCCACCTTCCCATTCATATCCCCAATCAGAAATGTTCTTTCGTTCTTGCCAAACCTATCCAGGCACGCCTCCACATTCACCCAGAACTCCTCTTTCTCTCATACTTTTTTTATCCTCTGTCGGAGCATACACACACACAATCACCCATGTTTGTATTCCTACTTTCATTATCACCCACACAATCCTTGAACCCACAGACCCATAGTCTCTTACACGCTCCTTCCATTTGTTACTTACAAACAAACACACACCTTCTCTCGCTGCTCCCTCACTCACTCCAGCACACACACCCATTCCACACTCCCACTCTCTCACATCTGTACCCCTCCATTTGGTCTCCGTCATTCCACATATATCCAGCCTGGCATTCACTAACACTTCCAAGACTTCTCTCTCTTTTGTGTCATCATTCATGCCTCTCACATTCCACATTCCTATTCTTAGATTGTCCATAGTCGGTCGGGGTTCATCAATACAGGGTCCGTCCGCATCCGAGGCTGATCTTTTGTTTTTCGCTGCTACCTATTTTTCACGGGTGGGGGTCGCAAGCCCACCGACCCAACCTCTTTAGTCGCCTCTTACGACACGCAGAAGGCACGTGGGGCATATTCTAATCCCTTACCCCCAGGGTATCCTAATATCTTTTAAAGATGTATTTACCCTCTCTGGGCTTAATACTAAGAACAGTGTTCCTCCTGTTGTACTCAAAAACTGTGCTTCCGTGCTGACTCCCTGCTTAGGCAAACTCTTCCGTCTCTGTCTCTCCTCTAACGTCTTCCCTTCTTGCTGGGAGTTTGTTCTTATTCAACCTGTCCCAAAGAAGGGTGACCGCTCTCAACCCTCCAACTATCGTCCAATTGCTCTCATCTCTTGTATCTCTAAAGTGTTTAGAACTATTCTTGCTTCCAAATTTCTTAAGCATTTCTCTTCTTATAATCTACTCTCAGATCGCCAGTATGGCTTCCTTAAGGGTCGCTCTATACACTACTCAATTAGTTTTCCAGAATGCCCCAGCCAGCAATTCCTCAAAAAAAAATGTACTGAAGCCATGCAACACTTATCTTCTGATCTAACTACTGTACTATTTCCAATTGGGGTAGAGAAAACCTTGTTGCCTTTAATACTTCCAAAACCCAATTTCTCCATCTTACTACCCGTCTGGAAATCCCAGAGGACTGTCCCCTATACTTCAATAATACAAAAATCAATCCTTCATCTTCTCTCAATATTCTTGGTGTCTCTTTTTCTTCTGCTCTCTGTTGGAAGGACCATATTACCAGTCTTGCTACATTCATAGCCATCCGCCATTTCTTAGCAGCTCTTAATCTCTACGATGAAATCTGACCAGTGACCTATATGACTTGACTTACTATCCCCCCGCCGACCACTAGCCTTATGAGGGCTTCGGCCCAGAGGGCTAGTTTAAAATAAACACGTCTTCAACAACAACAACCAGTCTTGCTAAGGCAGCCTCCCAGAAGCTTGGTGTGCTCAACCACCTCAAGGGGTTCTTTACCCCTGCACAGCTTCTTGCTCTGTACAGGGGCACAGTGCGTCCTTGTAATGAGTATTGTTCACATGTGTGGGGAGGATCCTCTCACACCGCACTCCTAGACAAAGTAGAAAAGAAAGCCTTTCGTATCATTAACTCCCGTTCACTCACCAACTGTCTGCAATCTCTCTCTCTTCGCTGCAATGTTCCATCTCTCGAAATTCTATAGCTACTACAATAATCAGTGTTCCTCAGAGCTCTCCCAGTGTATACCACCTCCTCTATGTAGGGTACGTGGTACCCATCTAGCAACACAATCCCACCCCTACTCTGTGCAACTCTCCAACCCAAGAGTGAAATGTTATTCTCAATCTTTCTTCTATTCAACAGCTGAGCTCTGGAACTCTCTCCCACACACACACATAAATACTATCTTCTCTCCCTCCCTGCCCACCCCAAACCAGCTTCCAGAAGCACATCCATACTCATATCTCTCGCCGTTCCATCCACTCACTCATAGACAACACGCAGCTGCAGGCACGACCTCCCGAAATCCATCCTTCTGAATCCTCCCTTCCTCGCGAGGACAGAGTCCACCTGGCCAGGCTGAGATGCGGATACCATTCAGCTCTTCTGAGCTATCAGAAGAGACTGGATGACTCCGTCGTTGACACCTGCCCGGGTTGTAACACAGCACCCCATATACCATTAAGCACATCCTAGAAGACTGCATTTCACATAACCACTAATGCAAACAACACAATCTACACTCCTTGAGAGCTCTGTGGGAAAGCCCGACCATGGCCATGGTGGCCATGGCCTTCCTTAGGGACTCGGGGCTGTTCGGCCAGGCAGCTTAGGGAACAACAACAACAACAACAACTCTCTCCCAGAATCAGTATTTCCCTCTTCCTATGACTTAGATTGCTTTAAACTCTGTGTCCAGGCTTTATGGCTCGAACGTCCCTTGATTTTGGCCCTGTCACTCTTTCAACTCTGGGGGAGGCACTCGCTGCAAGCAGTTCTGCCTTTTGTCTCCCTCTCTCACATAGGAAAACAAATATATATATATACAGTATATACACTGTATTGTATATACAGTATATAAATAAATGTATGTATGTATGTATGCATATACAGTAAACCCTCGCTATCTCGGACTAATTGGGGGGAGACCCAGTCTGAGATGACCGAAAATCCGAGATGTCCGAAGTCCGACTTATGTCCGACTTAAGAGAGGAAAATGTCCGAATTGGAAGAGGGAGTCCGAGCCACCAGAGAAAACGGAGACTTCCCTATCACTAACAACTTTGATTAAAGATAAATTACAGTACCTGTACAGTATCCAGCAGACATATATTATAAATATCACTTTCCTTCTCCATTTCACTGTCCTTCTCCACCTCACTGTAGCCTTAGATCTCGGAATTTGCCCTTAGATCTCGGAATTTTCCGAGATATATGACACCTGTCCGACAGACCATGTGGGCCCTCGGAGTATTCCCCTTACATCTCGGAATTTTCCGAGATATATGGCGAACTTTCCGAGAGGCCGATGCCAGTCCGAGTAGTCCGGGTTTCCGACTTCTAGAGGTCCGAGATAGCGAGGGTTTACTGTATATATTATGTAATTTATTCATTTTGGGGGGAGGGCTGACTCGAGACAGAGCCCGAACAGGGACATCACTACATAACAGAAAAACAAAACAAAACACAAAATCACACACACACATATATATATATATATATATATATATATATATATATATATATATATATACAACAAAAGGATATATTAACCTCACCAACACCGCCCTAATGCCGGACCAAGAAGACCTCCTGAACAAAGGCTTAAATTGCCACTACATTTCCAAGCCGGGACCCCACCGAAAACGCCTTGAAATTGAAGTCCTACTGGATGACGTCCTACGATTCCAGAAAGACGGCAAGATCACCACCACCCCAGCCCTACAACCCACCCTACTAGCAGAAGCCACCAAAACCAGGGGATCCCACCAAAGCAAGCTCCTCAACAAACACCACTTCAAAGCCGCTAAACAACTTAAAGAGAACCCCAACATCATCATCCGACGAGCTGATAAGGCTTCCTGCCTTGTGATACACGGAAAAGAAGAATACCTACGGAAAATGGACGACATTCTTAGTGATAAAAACAAATTCAAAAGGATCACTCGCAACCCTACTGACGAAATAAAAAGGAAAGCCAACACCACCATCACTGCTATCAACGCCAAAGCCAATGGCGTACACCTGAAGAAACTCATCGGCGAATTCACCCCAGGTTATGCTTACGGTACTATAAAAACCCACAAACCCGGGAACCCCCTCCGCCCCATCATATCACAGATCCCTACTGCTACCTACCAGACCGCCAAGGCCCTGAACAAACTCCTCACCCCTTTTGTTCCTCGGCAATACAACCTCAACTCTGCTTATGACTTCCTAGAAATTCTACGAGATGCCCCCCCAGCTAACGACCACATCATCGCCTCCCTCGACGTAGAGAGTTTGTTTACCAACGTGCCCGTTGACAAGACCATAGATTTTATCCTACGTCGAGTTTACCACTGCCCTAATACGCCCCCCTGGACATCCCGGAGAAGGCCCTGAAGACGCTCTTGGAACTATGTACCAAGGAGTCCCCTTTCCTCTGCCCCCGCGGGAATATGTACCAGCAAATCGACGGTGTAGCGATGGGAAGCCCCCTGGGGGTCCTGTTCGCCAATTTCTTCATGGGAACTATCGAAGAGGAACTCCTGGCTGCCCACCGGCCCACTGTCTACTGCAGGTACATCGATGATATCTTCGTGCGGGTGAAGGACCTGGGCGAACTCAGGGACCTCCAGCAGCGCTTCATGGCCGCCTCCGGACTCAACTTCACATACGAAGAAACCACCGATGGACATCTACCCTTCCTCGACCTCCTTGTCTCCCTCCACGACCACGGCTTCAAAACTACAGTGTACACCAAACCTACTAACAATGGCCAATGTCTTAATGGGGAAAGTGAATGCCCTAAACGTTACCATCAGTCCACCATCGCCGCCTATGTCAGGAGAGCCCTCACCCATTGCACCACCTGGAATGACACACACAATGAACTGGAAAGGCTCACCCAGGTCCTAGTCAACAATGGATATTCCAACACTGACGTCACCAATGCCATCAACCACCACCTAGAAAAATGGTACAAACAAGACCCCCCTAGCACCAACCCGGCCAATGACATTACATTTTTCTACAGAAACTACATGTCTTCCGACCACACAACAGACGAATCCATTATGAAAGAAATAATTCACAAAAACGTCCTCCCCACCAACCCTGACAATAAAATAAAACTCATTATTTACTACAAATCTCCTAAGACCTCCAACCTTGTCCTCCGTAACCGCCCCATTTCCACCAACCAACCGAAAGACGATCATGTGATATACCAGCATATTTGCACCTCTGGGGACTGTGGACCCCTATCCTATGTTGGAATGACACAGACTCGCCTTTCCCGTCGACTAACCCTCCACCTTCAATCTGGCGCTATAAAAGATCACTATCAAGCCCCCCACCATCTTGCCCTAACTCGCGCCGACCTAGACAAACAAACCACCATACTCGACAAAGAATCAGACCCCAGAAGACTAGCTATTTTAGAAGCTCTATACATCCAAACACTCAACCCCAGCATCAACAACCAAACACAAGACCTTCAAATTCTTCCTTCAGGCAAGCGCTACAGGCATGTTGCCCCCCTTCCTCTCGCCCCGTGCCCCCCTCCCTTACGCTTCCGCGCTCAGCACACAACTGACAACACCAACCAATCACAGCCACCCACAGCCAACAACCAACCACTGATAAGATTTAGTGCCCGTCTCGCGAATAGACTGCCTTCCACCAATGAACAGCCACCACACACCCAGTAGCTCCGCCCACCTCCCTATTCTTGATCCTCGAATTTTGTATAAATATGATGCTTTGTCCCTATTCTAATCATTACCTCTCCATTCCCTCTCCATTCCCTGAAGATGCAAGATGTTTACTTGTGAAACGTTGGATCCACCATGAATTTTGCTAACCTGTTGTACCTCATCTCTGAACCCCAGAGGAAAATTGTTAGAACTATTGAAAGCTGTAACAATAAAATCCTGAATGCTGAAACTGCTATTGCTTTTAACCTTGTCTGTTTAAAAGAGAATATATTACCTGGCTATACTAACACATATATATATATATATATATATATATATATATATATACAGTATACAGTATACAGGTGTGGTGGAGTGGTCTTGCCACTGGATTGGTAATCCAATGGACCCGGGTTCAAATCCCGATATGTCAATGGGAAGATATTATTGGGATTGAATTTGTGCTGTACCTAGTATCAGTGCATTACCACAAAGCCCACCGAAATGCCAAAAAAATACCCTCATTGTTCCCTGATTAAATAACACTGTATGAATATTCCCATATTCAAAATATGTTACAGGGGGACAATGCCTAGTGAGTTCACTGCTCAATAGGTGGCATTCTGAGAGTGAGGGTCTGAGTCTGGAGGGTGAGACGGTGAAGCACTTGAGCGAAGCAACCAGCCGCTTCAGAGATGGAGCTGCTTCGAGCCATGATGGATGCTTCACATGTCTCACTCCCCAGACTGGAACAAGACCTCACGGGCTTCACCGTGTTGAGCGGTGGAATGTACAGGCTCTCAGCCTATGCCAGAGAGGAAGTAATTGGAATATAGAAAAAAAAAAAAAAAAAAAAAAATGTATATATGTACTGTACAGTATATATATATTTATTCCAGTGGTGGGCATCGCTAATAATTATTCACAATTATTTTGCGTAGGTTTCTCTAGTACTCATAACACTCGATACCAAGCCTTCAGAATCGATACTTTCAAGTATCAGAGGTGGTATTGGAAATATCAATACTTTGGTATCGATACGCCCACCACTACCAAGTACCTCTCCACTAGCGGCAACTTTCACTTCACAATGCCGCGTCGCCTATAACATCACGTGGGATTCCTGTTAGAGCTTGTCGTCTATAAATAGTACCCGCATGGGGGGCTGAGAGGTTGATTACCACTGAAAGGCTTGTAAGCGATTGCGGAAGCAGTTCCACTTTTCTAGCCTGCGTATATTTGCCGAATTTATAGCTTATATAAATCCGCTTATTAAGATAGGACTTCCGCTTCAGCAGAATTAGTGGTTTACGGAAGTTATTACGGAAATGCCCACCTCTGATATACTGTATACACATACACATACATATTACCGTATACATATATGGTACTGTATATACACTAAGATCGTCCTGATTCGTGATATTTTAAGATCTGATCTTTGAATTAATAGGTGTGTCTTTATTGTTCAGGAGTTGTTGGGATTGATCAAGAGCCTGTTACGTGTGAAGGCTGAGGAGCGGCCATACATCGACTGGGTCATCAGCACCGTAGACCAGCTTATCAACAGATCCTCAGGGGACGTGTAGGACACTCACTCTCGGTATTGGTGTTCTTCATGTCTGTTTTAATTCTACTTATTACAAGACCACTGCATCCGGCAGACCAAACATATAAGAAAACATTACCTTAAGAATATGATGACTTCTTTATGCACTTTTATCTAGCTACTGTATCATTAAACAATATTATTCACTTTAGGAAGGACGTACCTATGGAAGTCAAAGGGTTAATTGGAATAGGTTTTAGACTTAATTTACCTAGAGGTCCTTCCTAAGTTGAATATGATGTGTCTAATGTAAGTCAGAATACTATAAATATGACACCATTATGTCGAAGGGATTAATTATTTGCATTAATCGGGGACTTCCAACCAATCAGATGTCACCTCCATCAATTTATGCTAGCAGGTACGTCTTATTATTTCCGGCTATGTGAATCTAAATTATATTACATTATGATATTTAGGATTGAAGAATATTGATTGTCCCCCTGCACCAACCTCACCATTTACTGTAATAATGATAATAATTCAAATATTAATAATACTGATACCGGTAATGATAATAATAATTATAACAGTTCTTGAAGCTCACCAGCTAAGGATAGCCCAATAAGGCCAATTATGTGTATTTCCATTGGGGTCCTGTACTCCCCTTTCTCGAGGGTGATGGTAACGACTCGGTGAAAAACCTGTAATGCGCCGAGCGTGGGCGCGATCCTTGGACCTTCTGAGTGGAAGTTCAAGACGCTAATTTTTATACCAGCGAACCGCAGGAATTTGATCTATTGTATATGTAAGTATGTAAAACTCAGGCTCATACCCCATAGCTGGGGGTGGCTGACTCGAGACAGAGCCTAAACAGAAACAACAAAGTTCCAATAGGTAAATAAGTAGAATTATTATTATTATTATTATTATTATTGTTATTGTTATTGTTATTATTATTATTATTATTATTATTATTATTATTATTATTAATATTATTAATTCTTACGGTTTGGGATCACTTTCGCATTCCCTCGCCCCTTTCTCTGTCTCGTCTAGTAGGTGAATTTTACAAGGGGGGGAGGATTCCTAGCCTCCCACCCCCGAAGTAGGAAAAGTAGTACCTGTATAGGAAAAGAAACAGACAGAAACAGCTAAGGTTGGGTAGAGGATGCCAAACTTCACACTGGACAGAACCAGTACTTTTGGGAATTAATAACCACAATGCTAGGTGATAGGGGTTGACATCTGTTAGTTTGAAAGTTTTGAAAGATACCCATTTTTCTTGAATTATTAGATGACTATATGAACTGTTGGAATCTGTTGATAATGGTAATTTACAAAGCTTTCAGTACCTGGTAGAAACATTTGCAACAGTCTCCAACAGAAAATGCGATAAATATTATTTCTATGAGTGATATTGGGTTGTGCTGTGTAGGACTAAATGCCCAAATGACGACTAAATACTGTATAGTAGAAAGTAATTAAGATTCCTCAAATATGTTAACTTTCTCTCTTATTTAATTTCTTAGTTATTTGAATCATCACCTCATGGTTTTGTGCAACGACAGATCTACAATGTTGCTATTAATTGCTTATTATTTCTGGCATTCTCTGATGATTTTCTCTTTTTCTGCCTTTGTTTCACAAATAAGAATTCTTGCTTACTCCTAAGATATACGCTCTCTTACTTACTTAATGCTGGCGGGTGCCCAACTCCGAAAGGAGTTGAAGTAGGGGAGCTATCCCCCCGCCAAAGGCGGCTTTCTAGGGCCTTTCCTAGCTGATGCTGAGAAGATTGGGTTCTAGTCATGTGGTGATGGGCTGGTCTATCAGAGTGAGAGCTGAGCGATCTCTGCCATACCCATAGCTTACTCTGACTGTTCCTTTTACTTATATATCTTCTAGATCTCAAGTGACGGCGTCTTTTCCGTGGATCGACCTCCCTACTGCCAACCTAAAAGTTGGCAGATCATTTTCATCACATTTTTCCCTTGCCCCTCAACTTTCCCTTCATAATTGCTGAGGGGCACAGGGCCTTGGGTGGGGCTTTGGTTTCCCGGGCATTTCCGCGCCCTCCTTAGCTCCCTGCCTTAGAGTGGCTTCGGTCACCTGGGTTTTGTTAGTGGTAAGCAGGGAGGGTTTTGTGGGGGCGCTCTATGGCCTTGGCCTTGCTCGGGACCTTGGGGCTGTTCGGCCAGGCAGCCTGGGGAACAACAACAACAACAACAACAACAACTTACTTAATGCTACATGCACTTTATATTCTATATACTGTAACTACATTTAATGTCTATAAGTCTTCTTGTTTGGAATGTAGAGTTGGAATTCCTTGCTTCCTGTAGATTTTATTCAACAAAGGCACAGACAAATTTTCTGGTACCTGCGTGGAACAAGGATAGCATTCTAAACTTGAACCTAAGAGGCCGGGATCGAATGCTTACTGGATATGTACTTGTTTGTCACTCATTCTCAATGTCTCCAACCCCTCTCTGTAATAGCAAACGTCAGAGGTGCAGTATACCAGTCTCACATTTACAATGTGAATGCTTGCACCTGTTGAACATTGGTTGTTGTTGTTGTTCCCTAAGCTGCCTGGCCGAACAGCCCCGAGTCCCTGAGAAAGGCCATGGCCACGATCGGGCTTTCCCACAGAGCTCCTCCTGAGTGTAGATTGTGTTGTTGGCATAAGTGGTTGTGTGAAATGCAGTCTTCTATGATGTGTTTAATGGTATGGGGTGCTGTGTTACATCCCGGGCAGGTGTCGACAACGGAGTCATCCAGTCTCTTCTGATAGCTCAGGAGAGCTGGATGGTGTCCGCATCTCAGCCTGGCCAGGTGGACTCTGTCCTCGCGAGGAAGGAAGGATTCGGAAGGATGGATTTCGGGAGGTCGTGCATGCAGCTGCGTGTTGTCTGTGAGTGAGTGGATGGATCGGTGAGAGATATGAGTATGGATGTGCTTCTGGAAGTTGGTTCGGGGTGGGCAGGGAGGGAGAGAGGACAATAATTGTGTGTGATACCGTGTGCTGGGTGTTGTTTTGATATTTCTTGGTGTCTGTGGGTGTGTTGCCATGTAGTTTAGTGGGTTGTCTTGGTTCGTGGAGGCTGCTGCCAGGAATTGAGTGCCTCTCATGTCCAGATGGTCTTTGACTTTGAGGATTTTGGTTTCTTGATGTAGGTGATCTGTGGGTGCAGTAGCTGTGCAGCCTGTAATGATCAGGGCTTTGTTTTGAATAGTCTGTAAGGTCTTATGATGTGTTTCAGCTAGGTTAGAAGCCCAGGCTGGGCTTGCGTATTCCATCACTGATCTTATGTATTGTTTATATACTGTGGTGGTAGTTTCTTTGTTGTGTCCAAATTTTGTGTGAGCAAGTGACCTGAGGGCGTTAAGTCTGGGTGTCAGTTTCTTTTTAATGTTTGTGGTGTGCTGTTTGAATGTCATATGAGTATCATATGTTACTCCTAGGATTTTGGGTGTGTGTGTATGTGTTAGGGGTGTGTTGTTTATGGTGAGTTGAGGGATGTATTCGTGTTCTCCTGTCCAACTTGTGAGCATGGTTGCGGTGGATTTGGCTGGGGCTAGATTAAGTCTGTTTGTAGTGCACCAGCCATGTAGTGTGTTGAGATAGGGTTGAAGGAGATCTGTTGCTCTTTTTGGGTCATAGTGTGTGCATGTGAGTGTTATGACATCTGCATAGGAGGCTAAGTTTATTTGGGGCGTATTGGGTGTAGTTATATCGTGCATGTACAGATTGAAGAGTGCGGGCGATAGGACGGATCCTTGTGGGACTCCGTTTGGAAAGTTTCTGATTTTAGATGACTGACCGGCAAAAGATACGTGTGCACATCTGCCTGCTAGGAAGTTGGCCAGCCACCTTTTTGTGTTGTGCATGTTTGTGTTGTAGATTTTGTTTGTTAGGTTGTGGCGGGGGATGGCATCGAAGGCTTTACTAATGTCGAGTGTGGCTAATAGTGATCTGTGTGGTGGTCTAGCTGAATTGATGCCGTCGAAAGCTCTTTGTGTAAGGTCTGTGAGAAGAGTGTTTGTGGAGTGCAGTGGCCTAAAGCCATGTTGTGTTGGAGCTAGGGGTAGGTCAGGTGTAATTAGTTGTAATACTAGGCGTTCCATGACTTTGGAGGGGGAGCAAAGGAGTGTGATGGGGCGGTGCGAGGAGGGTAGCGTGGGGTCTTTGTTGGGTTTGGGGAATGTGATGATGATACCATGCTTCCAAATGTCTGGTATTGTGTTGTGTGAATAGCTGTAGTTTGATATGTTAGTGAGTGCTTGTATGCCTTGTGGTCCCAGGTGTCTGAGGTGTATGTTGCTTATGTTGTCTAGGCCACAGGCGGGTGAGTGCTTGAGATTGTTGATGATATGCTTTGTCTGGTGATTGGTGAAGGGTGTATAGTCAGGGTCTGTGGGGAATTGTCTCTTACGTCGGATGACACGTCGGTCGTCTTTGTGAGGTTTTAGGTGGCTGACATGTGAGAAGTGATTGATGAGAGTGTTTGCTTGTTGTTTACATGAAGGAGTAGAGTCTGTTGTTGTGATTGCAGCATGTGATTGTGTTGTGTTGCTGTTGGAAAGTGTGATGCTGTTTAGTGTTTTGTATAGTTTTTTGGGGTTTGTTTTGTGATCAAGTGTTTGTAGGAAGTAATTCCAATTTAGTTTTTGTTGTTCTTGTATTTTGTTGTTAGTTTGGGTGTTGAGTGCTTGAATTTGTTGTGTGATGTCTTGTGTGTGGGGTGCTGGGGAGTGTTTCAGTATGTCGCGTTGTCTGATGAGGTTTTGAATTTCTGGTGTGAAGTTGGGGTTGTGTCTTTTTCTGTTACCTCTTGGAATGTGTTTCTTGTCAGCGTTTTGGATAGTTTTATTGAGTATGTGTACAGCATTGTTGATGTTAGTGATGGGTGTACTGTTTAGAGTTGTGAAGTGTTGTTCTGTCTCATTTGTGAATGCTTCCCAGTTAGCTCTTTTATAATTGGTGTATGTGTGTTTGTGGCTAGCTGGGGTGAGTCTGGTTTTGGTGGTGATAATGATCGGGAGGTGGTCAGAGCCTAAGGTTCTGACCACCCTCCAGGATGTTGTGGTGGCGAGTTCTGGGGAGCAAAAGGTGATGTCTGGAGATGATGGGTTATAGAGGGCTTGGTGAGGAATATGGGTATGTTGATGGATGTCGTTAAGGATGATGAGGTTATCGGTTTGGTTTTGTAGTACCAGCCCTCTGTCTGTGTCGGGGTTGTCGACAAACCAGGCCGACGTCTTGGCGTTGAAGTCACCACCCAGGATGATGTGTGGGGTGTTTGTGATGTGTTGTAAGTGTGGTCTGTATTCATTTGGTACTGTAGGGGATGTTTGGGGAGGGATGTATGTGTTTATGATGGTTATGTTGGAGTTGTTGCCAGTGCGTATTTTAATTGACTGTATTTCTGTTGTGTTATCATTTGGGGGGAGGAGTGATTTGGTTTGTACACTGGTTACTATGTATGATATTTCTTTGTGTACCAGGGTGATGAGTCCACCGCCCCCGCCGACAGCCCGGTCTTGTCTGATGGTGGTGAAATTATGAAATGTGGGTGTTTTTTGTGTTGTGCGGAGTTTTGTTTCTTGTAAGATGGCAATGTGTATGTTGTGTTGTTTGATGAAGTGTGAGAGTTCGTGTTTCTTTGTGTTGATGCCATCTATGTTCAGTTGAAGAATGTTAATGTTATGTGCACGATGTATGTTGGGTGCTGCTGCACGAGGATGGGGTGGGGGTGGGTGGGGTGGGGGTGAGGGAGGGGCTGGGGGTTGGGATGGGTGAGGTGGGGGTGGGGATTGGGGAGCAGGAGATGGGGGTTGGAATGGATTAGGATGGGGTGTGGTGTGTTGAGTTGAGGATGTGGATGGTATGGGAAGGTTAGGTGGGTTAGGGAGGAGAGGTGGACGGGTTTTAGGGGGGGGAGTGGATGATATGGGAAGGTTAGGTGGGTTGGGGAGGAGAGGTGGACGGGTTTTAGGTGAGGGATTTGACTGGGAGAGGGAGGGGCATGAGGAACAGGTCCAGGTGTTTGTGTAGTGTTTCTTGGAGGCAAGTGTTGTGCAGGTGAAGTGGGTCCAGTTCCCGCATGAATTGCAGAGAACTGAACCCTTAGTATGGCGACTCGAAGTGATGGGTTTTGAGCAAGTTGGACATATGTATGTGAACGTGGGTCCTGGGTTGCTCTCAATGTCTCCGGCTAGAAGAAGTCTTCGAGAAATGACAGCCGGAGAGTCATTTCTCGGTGTAGGAAAAACTGTGTGATGTGTGTGTGGTGTGAGAGGTGTGGAAATTCCCGGCGCGACCGAAGCCGCTCCAAGGACCCGTGCCCCCAGGGAGGGGGCAGGGGATGGTTGTGACGGTTTGGCTCCCGAAACTGCTCCCCGCGGCCGGCATCCGGTTTTCCTCCACTGGTCGTTGATTTTGTCTTCGGCTGTGGAGGGTCGGCAGCCATCCGCGGTTGGCAGCCTCGGGAGGTGGCCCCACGGCGTAGACGCCGCCACATCAGGACCTAACATTGGTTATAGATAACACTCACAACCATAGCCACATGAACAATATAGCAACATTAAATATACACTTCATAATTATATGGTATTATTACATACAAGCTGACCACCTTGCCAAGGTGAGATATGGCTGTATTATGAACAATACAATGTTAATTGTATTTAGGTAAATGTATGGGTTCCTCGTCATTGTATCTGGTTCTTGCTCTCTCTTCAACTTTGTATTTATATAAACTACTTATTTTCACATTTATGACTTTATGAGAGTAGCTGGCTGAGTAGATCATTATAATTTACGAGAATTTAGTTTTCCATCTTGTAGTATGCTGGGAGTATAAAACCACAGCACTAATGACCATATTCCTAAGGTTGTTATCTATACTATAAGGAACTGTCTGTTGATTGATAGAAGATAACATGATGTCACCACTTTAGTATAGATTACAATATACTGTATATTATATATATTATGTATATATTATTATTAGAGATGGACCGAATGTTCGTTTCGTATTTGTATGTCCGAATATTCGCTATGTTATTCAATATTCGTATTCGTATTCGCATTTCCATTCATAGCTATTTGCAAATATGCGAATATGTTCACGAAACCAATAGAATATATACAAAAATTTTAAATATTAAATTTTAAAGTTGTTGTTGTTGTTGTTGTTGTTGTTCCCTAAGCTGCCTGGCCGAACAGCCCCGATTCCCTGAGGAAGGCCATGGCCATGATCGGGCTTTCCCACAGAGCTCTCATTGAGTGTAGATTGTGTTTTTGGCGTAAGTGGTTGTGTGAAATGCAGTCTTCTATGATGTGTTTAATGGTATGGGGTGCTGTGTTACATCCCGGGCAGGCGTCGACAACAGAGTCATCCAGTCTCTTCTGATAGCTCAGGAGAGCTGGATGGTGTCCGCATCTCAGCCTGGCCAGGTGGACTCTGTCCTCGCGAGGGAGGGAGGATTCGGAAGGATGGATTTCGGGAGGTCGTGCTTGCAGCTGCGTGTTGTCTGTGAGTGAGTGGATGGATCGGCGAGAGATATGAGTATGGATGTGCTTCTGGAAGTTGGTTCGGGGTGGGCAGGGAGGGAGGAGGGAGGACAATAATTGTGTGTGATACCGTGTGCTGGGTGTTGTTTTGATATTTCTTGGTGTCTGTGGGTGTGTTGCCATGTAGTTTAGTGGGTGGTCTTGGTTCGTGGAGGCTGCTGCCAGGAATTGAGTGCCTCTCATGTCCAGATGGTCTTTGACTTTGAGGATTTTGGTTTCTTGATGTAGGTGATCTGTGGGTGCAGTAGCTGTGCAGCCTGTAATGATCAGGGCTTTGTTTTGAATAGTCTGTAAGGTCTTATGATGTGTTTCAGCTAGGTTAGAAGCCCAGGCTGGGCTTGCGTATTCCATCACTGATCTTATGTATTGTTCATATACTGTGGTGGTAGTTTCTTTGTTGTGTCCAAATTTTGTGTGAGCAAGTGACCTGAGGGCGTTAAGTCTGGGTGTCAGTTTCTTTTTAATGTTTGTGGTGTGCTGTTTGAATGTCATATGAGTATCATATGTTACTCCTAGGATTTTGTGTGTGTGTGTATGTGTTAGGGGTGTGTTGTTTATGGTGAGTTGAGGGATGTATTCGTGTTCTGTCCAGCTTGTGAGCAGGGTTGTGGTGGATTTGGCTGGGGCTAGATTAAGTCTGTTTGTAGTGCACCAGCCATGTAGTGTGTTGAGATAGGGTTCAAGGAGATCTGTTGCTCTTTTTGGGTCATGGTGTGTGCATATGAGTGTTATGTCATCTGCATAGGAGGCTAAGTTTATTTGGGGCGTATTGGGTGTAGATATATCATGCATGTACAGATTGAAGAGTGCGGGCGATAGGACGGATCCTTGTGGGACTCTGTTTGGAAAGTTTCTGATTTTAGATGACTGACCGGCAAAAGATACGTGTGCACATCTGCCTGCTAGGAAGTTGGCCAGCTACCTTTTTGTGTTGTGCATGTTTGTGTTGTAGATTTTGTTTGTTAGGTTGTGGCGGGGGATGGCATCGAAGGCTTTACTAATGTCGAGTGTGGCTAATAGTGATCTGTGTGGTGGTCTAGCTGAGTTGATGCCGTCAAAAGCTCTTTGTGTAAGGTCTGTGAGAAGAGTGTTTGTGGAGTGCAGTGGCCTAAAGCCATGTTGTGTTGGAGCTAGGGGTAGGTCGGGTGTAATTAGTTGTAATACTAGGCGTTCCATGACTTTGGAGGGGGAGCAAAGGAGTGTGATGGGGCGGTGCGAGGAGGGTAGCGTGGGGTCTTTGTTGGGTTTGGGGAATGTGATGATGATACCATGCTTCCAAATGTCTGGTATTGTGTAGTGTGAATAGCTGTAGTTTGATATGTTAGTGAGTGCTTGTATGCCTTGTGGTCCCAGGTGTCTGAGGTGTATGTTGCTTATGTTGTCTAGGCCACAGGCGGGTGAGTGCTTGAGATTGTTGATGATATGCTTTGTCTGGTGATTGGTGAAGGGTGTATAGTCAGTGTCTGTGGAGAATTGTCTCTTACGTTGGATGACACGTCGGTCGTCTTTGTGAGGTTTTAGGTGGCTGACATGTGAGAAGTGATTGATGAGAGTGTTTGCTTGTTGTTTACATGAAGGAGTAGAGTCTATTGTTGTGATTGCAGCATGTGATTGTGTTGTGTTGCTGTTGGAAAGTGTGATGCTGTTTAGAGTTTTGTAGAGTTTTTTGGGGTTTGTTTTGTGATCAAGTGTTTGTAGGAAGTAATTCCAATTTAGTTTTTGTTGTTCTTGTATTTTGTTGTTAGTTTGGGTGTTGAGTGCTTGAATTTGTTGTGTGATGTCTTGTGTGTGGGGTGCTGGGGAGTGTTTCAGTGTGTCGCGTTGTCTGATGAGGTTTTGAATTTCTGGCATGAAGTTGGGGTTGTGTCTTTTTCTGTTACCTCTTGGAATGTGTTTCTTGTCAGCGTTTTGGATAGTTTTATTGAGTATGTGTACAGCATTGTTGATGTTAGTGATGGGTGTACTGTTTAGAGTTGTGAAGTGTTGTTCTGTCTCATTTGTGAATGCTTCCCAGTTAGCTCTTTTATAATTGGTGTATGTGTGTTTGTGGCTAGCTGGGGTGAGTCTGGTTTTGGTGGTGATAATGATCGGGAGGTGGTCAGAGCCTAAGGTTCTGACCACCCTCCAGGATGTTGTGGGGGCGAGTTCTGGGGAGCAAAAGGTGATGTCTGGAGATGATGGGTTATAGAGGGCTTGGTGAGGAATATGGGTATGTTGATGGATGTCGTTAAGGATGATGAGGTTATCTGTTTGGTTTTGTAGTACCAGCCCTCTGTCTGTGTCGGGGTTGTCGACAAATCAGGCCGACGTCTTGGCGTTGAAGTCACCACCCAGGATGATGTGTGGGGTGTTTGTAATGTGTTGTAAGTGTGGTCTGTATTCATTTGGTACTGTAGGGGATGTTTGGGGAGGGATGTATGTGTTTATGATGGTTATGTTGGAGTTGTTGCCAGTGCGTATTTTAATTGATTGTATTTCTGTTGTGTTATCATTTGGGGGGAGGAGGGATTTGGTTTGTACACTGGTTACTATGTATGATATTTCTTTATGTACCAGGGTGATGAGTCCACCGCCCCCGCCGACAGCCCGGTCTTGTCTGATGGTGGTGAAATTATGAAATGTGGGTGTTTTTTGTGTTGTGCGGAGTTTTGTTTCTTGTAAGATACATACATACATACATAACATTTTAAGACTGAGTGTTCCACACATAAGTGCAGTTTCAGTCTCTTGTCCTAATGGCGGCGTTCCAGGCAACCCTGTTAAGGGCTGCTTCACTTGTCAAGTTCTTGGATTTGAGATCGGCGCGTATAGTCCGATCCCAGGTCTTCCTCGGTCCACCCCTTGGTGCAGCTCCCTCCACAATCACAGACCTGCATTTTGTCACCCAATTTTGTTCATCCATTCTCTCCACATGTCCATACCATCCCAGTCTACTTGTACGCATCACCTCGCTAATACTCTTTATACCTAAACGTCTCCTCAGCTCAACATTTGTTATTCTATCCTGTAGCCTGGCCCCACACATCCATCTCACCATTCTCATCTCATTACGCTCCATTCTGTTGACATCCTCTACTTTAACGGCCCATGTTTCTGAGGCATACGTCATTGCACTTCTAACACATGAGGCATACACCTTTCCCTTCAGGGGAGAGGCATTCTTTTCATGGTCAGGATTGGCGTCAATTCTCTGAACTTCCCCCAGCCACACCTAATTCTAGCAACAGTGGCAGCCTCGGCCCCACCACCGGCAGAGATGGTATCTCCTAGGTAACAAAACTTGTTCACCAGCTCCAAAGACTCATTTCCAAAATTCACAGCCACAGGATCATCACTTAACACAAGCTCGCCTTTGCACACTACGCACTCAAATTCTCTATTTCAGACTTATCCTTCGGCAGGGGCCCCTTTATTCTACTACAGCGCTTACTCCCATGGTGTACCCAACATCGACAGATGCTACATTGAATTGAGTTAACGCCCACTCCCTTTCCACACACTGCACATGGGTATGCACCGCTCTTTTCCACATTGCCTCGTCTCAAACTACAATGCATAACCTTGGTTTTGTTAATATTGACTCTTAAACCCTTGCTCGCCATGCCCTCTCTCCACTTTCTGAATTTGGCCTCAGCATCCTGCATACTGTCAGCTATTAGGACTAAATCGTCTGCATAAAACAGTTCCAACGGGAGTCCGCCTCTAAAAACTCTAGACAGCGCCTCCAAGACCATAATAAAGAGGAGGGGGCTTAACACTGAACCCTGATGGACTCCAACACGGACTGCGAATTCATCACTCAGTACACCTTTCACCCTCACCCAACTTCCCGAATCCTCATACATCTTCATTATCACACGCACCAGCCACTCTTCCACACCAAGTTTCCTCATAGCCCACTGTACAACATCTCTAGGTACCCTATCAAAGGCCTTCTCCAGGTCCACAAACACAAAGTAAAGATCCCTGCCTTTTAGTAGGTATCTTTCCTGTATCTGCCTGACTATGAAGATAGCATCGGTTGTACCACGTCCTGGCATAAAACCAAACTGCATATCATCAATAGAGATGCTTTGCCTGATCAAACCCTCAAGGACTCTCTCACAGACCTTCATGATTTGGTCAAGCATTTTCAGGCCCCTATAATTTCCTCTATCTAGCTATGGCAATGTGTATGTTGTGTTGTTTGATGAAGTGTGAGAGTTCGTGTTTCTTTGTGTTGATGCCATCTATGTTCAATTGGAGAATGTTAATGTAATGTGCACGATGTATGTTGGGTGCTGCTGCACGAGGATGGGGTGGGGGTGAGGGAGGGGCTGGGGGTTGGGATGGGTGAGGTGGGGGTGGGGATTGGGGAGCAGGAGATGGGGGTTGGAATGGATTAGGAAGGGGTGTGGTGTGTTGAGTTGAGGATGTTGATGGTATGGGAAAGTAGATGTGCGTTGGGGCCGCTAAAGTGGAATGAAGGAGGACTGAGCAGTGTTGCTACTTAACTGTATTTAATAGTACCAGATTAAACTAGTGGAAAGTAGGCCTACCAAATTATTCTAAAGTGGAATCACTGCCCGGTAAACGAACGTGTGCTGGACCTGGACATTTGAACCGTCGCAATATTGCCATTTCAGACATATCCAATGTAATAGCATGTAACTAAAATATATTCCATCATTTTTCCTCACTGATTTCATATTTAGTACCAGATATGGACTATTTTATTGGGAAATGTATAAAATGTACTTGAGAGAGTCAAATGTACCAAATCTGGTACTTTAGTACCAAAAAAGTGGCAACATTGGGACTGAGGACTGGAAACATAGAAAATTGAATGGATTTAATTTTAATTATTAAATTTTCTATGGTTGAACTCTTACAATATATTAAACATTAATTCATACAGTTCATTTATGATATTTAAGAAATTATACATTCACATCGTCATTAACTTCTGGTAATTAATTTCATAATAATTTAATTAACATTTGTTGGTGACATAAAACTAATTACCAGTTCTTGAAGGATGAAATATAAGGATTGAAATATTCGCTATTCGTATTCGTATTCGCGAATTTTACAACAATAAATTTGTATTCGTATTCGTATTCGCAAATAGTGAAAATTGATATTCGTTCCATCTCTAATATACTGTATATTATTCAATTAGCCAAAGGATTTCATTGGGGTAAGACTTAGTGGACAGAAGGGTGCTGTGCTGGTATGGATATGTTGAACAAATGGGAGATGAAAGGCTTACAAAGAGAATATATGAGTCAGAAACAAGGGGAAGTAGAGGGAGAGGAAGACCTAGGATGAGATGGAGAGATGATGTAGTACAAGCGTTGGAAGGTAACGAGATGACTGAAGAACAGGCAAGAGAAGTGGTAATGAATAGGAATGAATGGAGAATGCTTATGAATAGATGAGTGATAATGTGGTCATAGGGAGAGGGGTCAGGCGCCAACTGGACTAGATAATAGTCCGTCAGGCCGGTCTATGTTGTGAAGGGTCTTGCCTGGAAGTATAGTGGGCGGTGAGCTCCGCTGCATGCCTGCCTGCTGAGACCGGACCTCTCTGGGATGTCTGGGACCTGGGTGTCTTAGCTGGGGACCCCAAAATAGACCTAGGTCTCTGGGTCTTCTCCTGGGTGACTTAGGTGTGTGTGAGTTTTTTTTTTTTTTTTTTGTGTTGTGTTGTCCCTATTTGGGTTCTGTCTCGAGTCGGCCACCCCCAGCTGTGGGGTATGTGCCAGAGTATATACATACACATACATACAAGATTTAGAAATATGGCCATAAGTTATCTCATATACTAGTGAATGATTAAGTAGTTAGTCATGGTTGTGCTTAACTATCTTTACGGTTGTAACAAAATTAAAGGTTAATGCTTATATAATTTTCTGTGTTGTGTTGTGTTGTGTTGTGTTGTGTTGTGTTGTCCCTGTTCGGGCTCTGTCTCGAGTCAGCCACCCCTAGCTATGGGGTATGTGCCTGAGTATATACATACCCTCATTTTGAAGTAGGTAAGGTTTTGTTAGATGTGGGAGAATCTACCATACTCTAAGTATGGGCATGATGACTTGAAATATTAATTCTGGGTAAAACAGCTGCAATTCAACTAATTTGTATTGTACTGTACTGATATATATTTTTGTTTTCTATGTTAAAATACATAAGAAACAAATAAATAAATATAACCATTAAGATCCAGTTCCCTCCAATTCAGAGCTTATTTAACTCCATCCTTCCATCTCTCCCCTGACTGAGCCCTGTCACTCTTTCAACTCTGGGGGAGGCACTCGCTGCAGGCAGTTATGCCTTTTGTCTCCCTCATTCACATAGAAAGAAAGATATATATTTAATAGTGGCCCCTCCATCATTGACGATATCGTCTATTAGTATAATAGTCTTCATTCAACATCCCGCGACAGCATTTTGAATTTACCGCGTGGAAGGATCCTGGAGTACTCTTCATAAGTGCACGCTCAATTCCCTTATGGGATCGTCATTATGATTGGGTACCCTACAGAAAAAACTCTGTAAAAAATAAAAAATAAAAATTAACTTAATATCTGTTATCATATGACTCCATATGTGGATTTCTTGCGTTTTGCTTCTCTGACACCAGGCCCTCTAGCGGCCATCTTCGTCCTTCCTCCTTCCGCGGCCATACTAGCAACACGGTGCCGCCGTGCTCCGCTTCGTTCCAGCGCTTCTAGTGAGTCCTTGCTCATTTGTATACACCTGCGTTGTAGTGAACAAGGTTTAGATTAGCTAGCAACGGTGCCCCATTGGTATGTCCGCAGGAAGTGTGTAGAGTATTAAAAGAATGCAGAGTTGAGTTAAGTTACCCATTAACATTTCTTTTTAACAATTCATTAGAAACAGGTATAGTTCCAGAAGCTTGGAAGCTTGGAAATGTAGTTCCGATTTTCAAAAAAGGTGATAAATCAATAGCATCCAATTACCGTCCCATTAGTCTCACTTCAATCATAGGAAAGCTACTAGAGTCAATTATTGCTAGGAAAATGAGAAACCACTTAGAAACATTTAACTTAATCAATTCTTCTCAGCATGGATTCACTCAGAGACGTTCTTGCCTTACTAATTTGCTTAGTTTTTTCTCAGAGGTATATGAAGCAGTAGATAATGACAAGTCATATGATATTATATATTTAGATTTCAGTAAAGCTTTCGACAGAGTCCCTCATGAGAGATTGATGAGAAAGGTTGAGGCACATGGAATAGGTCATGGCTAATTGGTAGGAAGCAGAGAGTCAGCATAAATGGTACTAAGTCAGAATGGGGATCAGTCAAGAGTGGTGTCCCCCAGGGATCTGTATTAGGTCCTCTGTTGTTTATTATATACATAAATGACCTTGATTTAGGTATAACTAGTAGGATAAGTAAATTTGCAGACGATACCAAAATGGGGAGAAAAATTGCTTCAGTTAGAGATATAGAGTGTCTGCAAAGGGATCTAGATACCTTACACGAATGGTCAGTAAAATGGCAGATGAAGTTTAACATTGACAAATGCAAGGTATTAACCCGGGAACTGCGGGGAGACTCTTAAGAGTTCCCCCGGCGGACTGCGGGAAGACTCTTAAGAGTAAGGGGAAAAAAAATCCATTTAAAACACCCAAAAAAAAAAAAAAAATTTGTTTGCCCCTGGGCCATGCCAAATATCACTCCTCCACCTCCCCTCCTTCCCCACTTTCCTCCCCTCCTTCAGTTATCACCTATTTTCCCTGTTATTCTCTTATTCTGTGGTCTATTTTCGTGCTAACATTAGCGAGTTGGTAGCAGGGCGTTGTCATCACTGTTACCAAGCGTGGGAAAGAGCGAGAGAGAGACTATTGCGTAACAGTGTCTCTCCAGACAAGGGGAGGGGAGGAGGGCAGGGAGGTTGCCTCAGCCATACATTATGTAACTCCCGGCCTGTATCGCCGATTTTGACCATCCAAACGCTGTTTCCACTTGTTTTATTGATGTAACAGGTTAATACCTTTATAATCAACCTATAATAGGTGCATATGGATAAGTATTAATGCTATTTATGGTAAAATAACGATGTTAGTGATGGGAACAGCTCAAATACGTCAGCACAGGAGTGTGGTGTCTCATACCCCCCATGCGCACTTCTTAGGTTAAAGATAGGGAAGATGCATACATTTTTTAAATATAAACTAGCTAATATGGAATTAGAAAACTCAGACTGTGAGAAAGATCTAGGTGTGTTTGTTAGCAATGATTTGAAGCCTAGAAAACAATGTACTGTATAAGCGTTCGTAACAAGGCAAACAGGATTCTCGGGTTCATATCTAGGAGTATGAGTAACAGAACTGCTGATGTTATCTTAAAACTTTACTTGTCATTAGTGAGACCCCATATGGATTATGCTGTTCAATTTTGGTGTCCTTATTACAGAATGGACATAGATTCATTGGAGAGAGTACAACGTAGGATGACAAAAATGATCCATAATATTAGAAATCTTCCGTATGAAGAAAGGTTGAAGAAATTAGGCTTACATTCGTTACAGAGACGCAGAGTTAGAGGTGACATGATAGAGGTATTCAAGTGGGTTGGTGGAATTAATAAAGGAGACATGAAAAATGTACTAAAGCTCAGTGATAGAGAAATAACTCGTACAAATGGTTTCAAATTAGATAAATTTAGTTTCAGAAAACATATAGGCAAATATTGGTTTGGTAACAGAGTTGTAGATGGGTGGAATAGGCTACCAAGTGATATAGTGGGATCAAGAACGATAGGGAGCTTTAAGATAAAATTAGATAGGCATATGGACGAGATGGGTTGGGTGTGAGGGGGATCTACCAGGTGTGGGCCAATCGGCGCTCAGCAGACCCCCGTAATCTTGTGTTAATCTCCGACCGTTTTGGTGGGGTCAGTACTCAAGGTATTAGTGAGATGGGCCTTGTAATTGGGGTTGGGTGTGACAGGGATCTGCCTTGTATGGGCCGATCGGCTTTTTGCAGACTCCCATTTTCTTATGTTCTTATGTTCTTATGTAATATTAGGGTACTTTTGTAACAGGCGCCTACGTATCCCAGGATCTTCGCGCCACGTGTGTTTATATTATGTTGTGTTTGCGCCTTTAGCTTTTGATATAGCTAGGAGGCTACCATTCTACAAATTTATGCTGCAGGCCATCAATATGAGGCAGTTGCATATATTATTATGATATTTAGCAAATGCTCTGGTCTAAGGGTGACTGCACGTGGTGCTCCACCTTCCAGAGTTCGTATTTGCTTGCGGGCCCCTATCATGGGCCTCCCCTCGTCTGTGTGCTGTTGCTGGGTCATCGGAGCGTCGTCTGCCTGTGATGTTTCGTCGGACCTCGTGGTCAGCCTGGTTAAGGATCTCCAGTGTAGGCTACAGGTAATTTAGGTTTCTGAATTCTCTGTATTGATTTTATGCCTATGTATGCCCCTAGTGATGGACATGTGTGCTTGCATGTTTTAGGGGTTGGGGGACGTCCCTATAGGGTAAGACGGGGTAATTTCGCCGAAAATCGCGTATTTTGACGAATAGAAACTGCTACAAATGGAATTTTAAAATTTTTAATTTTGTATCTATATATTCAGCCTTTCTGCTATAGATGCCCAAAAAACGAAAACAATATATAATGTTTTGGTCATGCTGCCGAATTTTTGAAAAAAGTCACTCTCGCGGCGAAATTACCCCGCCCGGCGGGGTAATTTGACGCGTCATCTAGCTAGTAAACTAGATAACATTATATGAGTAAGGGCCAGACAAAACACTAGCGCGCAGGTAAAAGCAATGAAAACATTCACAAACCCAAACTGACACTAAACATGCCAATAGAAAAACGTTGCACGCTCAACACACAACTGAACAGGGCGGGCAGAGACTCAGGTGTGTCACACGTGTAGGCCTAGGCGCCACTGTTTCTAGTGCAGGTGTGGACGTGTCTAGTGCGGGTGTGGAGTTGTGGACATGTAGTGCGGGTGTGGACGTGTCTAGTGCGGTTGTGGACATATTTATTAGGCCTACAGGTGTGGAAGTATTTACTGCGGGTTTTTTTTTTTTTTTTTTTTTTTTTTTTTTTTTTTTTTTTTTTTTTTTTTTATATATTCCAACTACAGTCAGGACCCCCAATACACGATTCCACAATGAGCGAAAACCCTAATACACGAGTTACCCCTTGAAAATAACATTAATTACGCGAGGTGGTACCACAAAACACGAATCGAGAGCTAAGAAGGGGCCAAATCCGCTATTCCCGCTTGATACGCGAGCACGTCTACGTTTCGCGAGGCCCAGGCGTAGCTCCGAAAAGAGAAGAAGACGGGCATACGCCTGCCTTCCCTCCCGCTTACCCTCCCTCCCTCCCACAGTCCCGCTCAAGCGCTCATAGCCGTGCGGAGTGACCAATCGTTTGTAGTGCCTGCCACTATTTTCGCCATGCCACACCAATATAAGAAGATAACACACAAAATGAAGGTGGAAGTGTTGGATCGCAAGAAAAAAGGAGAAGGAAACTGTGCAATAGGCTTGTCAGAGTAAACTGTTCGTACGATTTGGTCAGGGAGGGAGAAGTTGGAGAAAATCGTGAAGTCCTACGGTCCTAGTCCTAGTCCTAGCCTATCTACTACTAATTTTAAGGTAAGGTTTCATATTTTTATTCATTGTTGTTCTTATATATAAGATATAGACTGTACTGTAGAGCCAAAAATGTCGAAAATAGTGCCAAAAATTTCGAAAATAGGCCATAATTGAGAGATGTCACCCAATCTAATTATTCCCATTTAAAGTTAGTTCCACAATACGCGATTTCGCAATACGCGATGCCTCCTGTCACCCCTATTCTCGCGAATTGGGGGTCCTGACTGTACTCCCTCTCGGGCATAGGCTGATAGCCTTTACACTCTACCGCTGAACACGGTGAGGCCCGTGAGGTCTTGTTCCAGTCTAGGGAGTGAGACATGCGAAGCACCTATTCACGGCCCGAACCCAACTCCATCTCTGAAGCTGCTTCGCCTCTGTGCTTCACAGTCTCAACCCCCACACTCGGACCCTCACTCTTAGAACGCCACCTATTGAGCAATTAACTCACTAGGCATTGCCCCCCTGTAGCATATTTTGAATATGGGAATGTTCATACAGTGCTATTTAATCAGGGAACAATGAGGGTATTTTGTTTTGGCATTTCGGTGTGCTGTGGTAATGCACTGATACTAGGTACAGCACAAATTCAATCCCAATAATATCTTCCCATTGACATATTGGGATTCGAACCCGGGTCCATTGGATTACCAGTCCAGTGGCAAGACCACTCTGCCACACCTCCCCTGTGGACGTGTCTCGTGTGGGTGCGGCGTGTAGGTTGCTAGTACAAAGTACCAGGCAGCAGCTGACGGCTACTGCCAACACTGTGTCACACGCAAACATACAAACAAACAAACACACATACAAACCACCCACAAACACCCCCACACACACCTGACCATTTTTCTATTGCACTAGACATATCGAAAGCCTTCGATAGAGTCTGGCATAAATCTTTAATTTCTAAACTACCCTCCTTCGGTTTCTATCCCTCCATCTGTGCCTTTGTCTCTAATTTCCTTTCCGGCCGTTCCATAGCCGCGGTTGTGGACGGCCATTGTTCACTTCCTCACTCTATAAACTCCGGTGTTCCTCAGGGCTCTGTCCTATCTCCTATTCTCTTTCTAATTTTTATAAATGATCTCCTTAACTGTACCTTAATTCCCATCCATTCATACGCAGACGACTCAACCTTGCACTACTCCATTAGTTTTTCAGAACGCCCCAGCCAGCAATCCCTCAACGACAAAACGTAATGAAGCCATAGAACTCTTAAATTCTGATCTAAATACTATTTCCAATTGGGGCAGAGAAAACCTTGTTAACTTTAATGCTTCCAAAACCCAATTTCTCCATCTATCTACCCGTCAGGATCTCCCAGCGGACTATCCCTTATTCTTCAACAATACAAAAATCAACCCTTCATCTTCTCTCAATATTCTTGGTGTCTCTTTTTCTTCTGCTCTCATTTGGAAGGACCATATTACCAGTCTTGCTAAGGCAGCATCCCAGAAGCTGGGGGTGCTCAACCGCCTTAGGGGGTTCTTTTCCCCTGCACAGCTTCTTGCTCTGTACAGGGGCATAGTGCGCCCTTGTATTGAGTATTGTTCACATGTGTGGGGAGGTTCCTCTCACACTGCTCTCCTAGACAAAGTTGAAAGGAAGGCCTTTCGTATCATTAACTCCCGTCCACTCACCAACTCTCTGCAATCTCTCTCTCTCCGCCGCAATGTTGCATCTCTCTCGCTATTCTATCGCTACTATAATAATCAGTGTTCCTCAGAGCTATCCCAGTGCATACCACCTCCTTTACGTAGGGCACGTGGTACCCGTCTTGCAACTCAATCCCACCCCTACTCTGTGCAACTCTCCAACCCAAGAGTGAAACGTTACTCTCAAACTTTCTTCTACTCAACAGCTGAGCTCTGGAACTCTCTCCCAGAATCAGTCTTTCCCTCTTCCTATGACTTAAATTGCTTCAAACTCCGTGTGTCCAGGCATTTTGGCTCGAACGTCCCTTGATTTTGGCCCTGTCACTCTTTCAACTATGGGGGAGGCACTCGCTATAGGCAGTTATGCCTTTTGCCTCCCTCAATCACATAGAAAAAAAAAAAAAAAAAAAAAAAAAAAAAAAAAACGTCAGACGCGCCGCTAGCCCCGGCTCCAGGCCCCGCGAAATTGCAACAAAACCTAAGCCAAACTAGATCTACAACCTAAGCCAAACTAGCTATACAACCTAAGCCAAACTTGCTCTACAACCTAAACCAAAACTGCTCTACAACCTAAGCCAAACTGCAGCCAAATCCATGCAATAGTTTCGGAGATATCGGCGTTTGAATGCAAATTATTAGTGCCGCGGCGAAATTACCCCGTCGTACCCTATACTGTATATATATTTTTAAGTGTGGGTTTTGGAGTGAGGAGCTGTGCAGTTGTCTCCCCTCTCTAAAAATTTTGGTTGTTTTCTCCGGCGGCCCCTTGCAGCAGGGCCCAGGTTACCCGTCTTCAAAATGGGTAGGGAACAACCAAATGTCCCGGCGTGGTAAGGCTGAACCACATTCCTTCCGGCGGAAGTGCAGATTCCTACGGGAGCTTAGAACTCGGCCCACCGAGTTAACTCGCCCTGACCGAAATTGTTATGCGGCAAAGACTTCCTCGCCCTGCGGCGCCACAGTCAAGTGTACAAGTGTTAAGATTCGTTATACAAACTCGTTTCATTATCTCTCTAGTGCTTTAGTAATAGATAATCAGACACTAATGGTCAATAGGGCCTGTGGTACTTGTCACAGGTAAGCAGTTACAATCAGCTTAGACAAAAACAAAAAAGCCCCATTTTTTTTTTTCACGGCGAGTCCAGCGGAAGGCTAGAGTAGTTGTGAACTATAGCCAATTTTCCGGCAGACTCAAGGTAGGATGTATTAATACCTCGCAGGTTATCCTTATGAGCATTGATTCCTGGAAATGTTCTATTTCCAGACTTCCCGGCTCCTTAGTGACTGCAGAACCGGCGGTGGTGGGTGGCTGATTCCGGCGGGGGGGGGGGCCTTTATCCATCATGCCTCGGTTTGAATTATGCGCTACTCCTACCTGTTCACTGTTGCCCATTTTCGCTCATAAACTATGTTTAAAATGTGTGAAATGTTTGGACCGCTTTAGAGGCTTGAGGGTATCGAAGCGTTGTTCTGTCTGTGCTGATCTGAAAACCACTTTGTTCACAAAGAAAGACTTATCGTGCTTGGCAGCATTACAAGAGATAAAAGCTACCTTTAATTCTTATGCCAAAGACACAGCCCATAAGGCGCTTCATTGCGATGACGAGGCCCTCTGGGAACAGTTAATTATCAAGTCGCCTCTAGTTAAACCCACCTCCTGTAAATCTGTCTCCTGTAAATCTGTTAAGCCTAAAGTAAAGTCGAAAACCCTTGCAAAAGAGGTAGTGAGTAGCAGTAGTGGCACTGAAAGTGAACTTACCGAGGCTCCCCCCCCCCCGATCACCTTCCCCAAAGCGGAAATCAAGGTCCAGGTCTAGATCCCCCCGGAAACAGTCCCGGCACTCTTCAGCCGAGTCTTCCCGGTCCCTCAAGCGCTGGAAAGAAGACTCTCAGTCATCGGCTAGTAAGGCACGCAGTGGTAGTCGGAAAGAGACCCCACAACCGCCTCCCTCTACCCCTGCTTCTGACACGCCTAACGTAGATTCTGGGGACTCGGAGGTGGGGATAGAGGCCATGGAGTCCACACCTAGTCGTGAACAATCCTTAAGTGTACCATCTAATGTTACCTTTGCAATCCCTAAATTAAATTATGTGCCACGTACTGTAGTGTCCTTTCCGCCGGACCAAGAAGAGTCCTGGCTGAACAATATAGGGGTTTTCTGTCAGGGTCACAGGCTGTTGATAACTCTCAAATAATCCAAGACTCTCAGCCACCCGCGGCAGGGGGGTGCTGGCGTCAGTCAGAACCATCTCATAGTAACGTTAGGGTATGCCAGGAACTAGTGAATGAGGGTAATATAGACAGGTTACCGTCATCAGTCCCTGATTTAATGTGGCCACCGGCGGATCAGGCACCGGTGGTAGAACAGGATAGTTCTGAGTTAAGTGGGGAGCCGGAGGAAGTGCTTTTATCCGCGGCTCAACAAACTATAACAGGTGAGGAGTCTGAGGCAAGCTCCCAATCTTCGAGGGGATCTCACAGTAAGTGTGTTACTTCAGATGAAATAAGTGATCTCTTACATAAAGTTATGCAACAGTATAACCTCCCTGTCTCCTCTGATCCTCCTGCTTGTCAACCGATAGTTTCCCCAAGTCACTCTATGATAAGACCTCTAGAACCTCCAGGTTTTCTTACTTCTCAAACCATGTCCCCGGCGGTATCCGCGGTTCCAGGCACTACAGTGCCGGCCACGCTTACTACCACCAATGTGAGGATAATCTCTGACATCACTCCTCCCCCCTTAGATAAGGCACCACAGAGGAAAGGCCCCATGCCTCTCCTCTATGGCCCTGACTGTTCTTGGGTCCCGGCGATGCCACAGAACCCACAATTAGCACAACCCACCATTTCAGGGGACCTACCGGTCCCTAGTGAATGGCAAATTGAGACTAACAAGAGCAGAAAGTTTAGAGCTAAGGATGAGGCAGGGAGATTACTGGATGTATCGATTAAGGATAAGAAATGGATACAATTCCGGTACTAGACCAAACGCATACACCAGTCCTGCAGATGGGGCGGATAAGGGTAGGTCCCTGGGTAGATTAGGAGTTAGAGGCTCAGGTATTTGCTTCAACAATTACATCTAAGTCCTCACATCAGGTTCCACAGGAAACATATAATTATTTTTCGTTACCTGTAGCTAAGGCAGAAGGGGTGTCGCCAGCTTTGTTTGCCTTCCTAGCGGCACCCAAATTAGCCCTCCACTCTCTAGATGAACCTTTTTGTACTCCTCCTGCGGCTCACCTTGAAAGGGATTTTCAACTAAGAAATAAAGCCTACCGGATGTTCTCTCAGTATCTAGTTAGTCACCAGGTTGCTGTCTCACTTACCAGGACTATCTCGGCCATTGCAGACCCACAGGTTAGGAAGGCCACTGATTTATCTAGACAAATTTTATTACAAAACTCTATTCAAACCTTAGGAGACATCAGGATAGCGATCATGGAAGCGGTTCGAGCCCGCCAAGATCTGAGAGTACACCTAGTGAAGAAGTTACCGGATGACATTGGTCGCCGGGTAACTCTTTCGCCGGTCCTCACTGCCTCCCTTCTTAACTCAGAAACTTGGAGTATAGTTTTTAATATGGTAAATGGGTGGAAGCAGGTTACCTCCCAAGCTAAGAGGGAACCTGTTAACACCTTAGTAGCGGGTCCCGACTTAAGTCGATTAGAGAACCATGGCCTAAACAGTGGGTCCCGACTTAAGTCGCAAGAGATGTTGAGCACATTATCGGCTCTGAGAGAGAGTCCACGCAGTGGGAGGACCGCAGGCGGGCTCTGACCGTCCGGCATGGACCTAGTCCCGCCACTGACACCACATCCCACACCACACCACATCCCTGGTCCCGCGATACAGGGTAAAAACTGAGGAAATTACTGTATTTTAGGTTTTTTCTCTTCGTGTTGCACGATCGTTGCAAGAGAACCTGTGGTCGTACAAGGATGGTTCAGGTGTCATTGGAAAGCTCTATTATCGCCCTTTCACGGATACATAATTGTATTACGCTCTGGCTCTTCTTTATGCATGAAAAAGAGCATGGAATGAAGCTCGTTTAGCGTAAATCTGCCCGCTTGGCAGGTAGTAGTGTTACAAAAGGACCCTATTTTTAAGGGTTAAGAAGCCTTTTCACAAGCCAAAGAGCGGAGGTAAGCCTAACCAACCGCATGCTAAACAATCCTTTCGAGATCCCAGAACCCCTCCTCAGCAGGGAAGTAATCTGCCCAAGTCCAAACAAGGTAAATACTCAGGATATAAAGGTAAGCCCCAATAGAAGCCATATCAGGGGCAGACGTCAACCAAAACTAGCCAGCCGTCTGATACCAACCCACCTCCCCCTCCAAAAAACTAGCCACCCAAACTCTCAGTCTCCCAGTGCCGTGCTTAGGTGTGCCGGATTCGAGAGTTGCTTTACCGAACAGGCCCAGTCTGCAGACTGGGTCGTTCCAGTTATTCCGCTCGGCCTGGGCCAAGAAAACTTGGGCCAGGAAAGTAGTGAGCAAAGGAATCACCTGGCGGTGGCTCCGGCGGCCTCGACTGCGTCAGGCGCTAGAATGCAACAATGAATCACAGGAGGTGGAGGCCTTGGTCCAAGAAATGATCTCAAAAGAGGTCCTTGTCCCAGTCAAACCAAATTACCTAGTATTCACCTCCAGACTTTTCTTAGTGCCAAAAAGGGACAGTGTGCAAATGCGACCAGTATTAGATCTCTCGCGTCTGAACACGTTTATAGAGAATTCACCCTTCAGGATGCTTACAGTCAATCATATCAGGCTCTCTCTTCCGCCGCAGGGTTGGATGTGCTCAGTAGACCTCAAAGATGCCTATTAGCATGTCCCTATACACAAAAGGTTCCAGAAATTCCTCGCTCTGAGGATCAGGCAAGAGACTTATGTCTTTCAGAGAATGCCTTTTGGGTTGAACCTGGCACCGAGAATTTTTACAAAATTAGTCCGGCAAGCCCTTTTGCCATTGTTGGTCCAGGGCATACAGGTGTTTTGGTATCTAGACGACTGGCTGGTGGTGGCAGAGTCAGAGGAGTTATGTCACAATCATGTAAACCAAGTATTAAATCATGTGAAAAACCTAGGGTTCAAGGTGAACTTGGCGAAGTCTCTCCTTGTTCCCACAAAGAATATTCAATGGATAGGGCTGGTCTGGGACACCACCAATCTAACTCTTACTCAGAGTGTGGACAATCGGAGCAGATTTCGCAGGAAACTGTTCCGTTTTCTCCACAGTCTGAATACAACCAGGAAAACGTGGGATTCCCTGATCGGCTCTCTCAACTGGATCCAATTAACTGAAGTTGGGCCGGTTGAAAGTAAAGAGATTAATCTTGGAAGGCAACAAAGTTTTTCCTCTCTCGCCGGAGAAGAAATTATGGCCAATTCCTCCATTAATCCACAGCTTACTATCGGTCTGGGCCAAGCCGGAAACACTTTGCTCAATAACGACATGGGGGCGCTCGGTTATGGCCTTGGCCTTGCTCAGGGCCTTGGGGCTGTTTGGCCAGGCAGCTTGGGGAACAACAACAACAACAACAACGACATGGGTTTCTCCCCCACCTAAGGTATGGGTAGACACAGACGCTTCAGGGGCACTAGGTTGGGGCTATCAGTCAAATCTAGGCCATCAAGGGCAGGGCACTTGGACCCAAGACACTCTTTTTCACATCAACAAGCAAGAACTTTTAGTTCCTCTCTTTTTTTCTCCAAGATCACGGCATGTCTTTGCAAGAAAAATCAATAGTGTTCCATATGGACAACCTAACTGCAGTCCATTGTATTCAGAAGCAGGGCTCAGTGAGGTCTCGAGAGTTGCTAAAATTGTCAGAACAGATTTTTGCCCTGGCCGAATTGCTGGGCATTCATCTGCATGCAGCATATCTCCCCGGCGTGTCAAACGTCTGGGCAGACGCTCTGTCTCGGAGGCGGAGCACCCTAGTAGAATGGGCTATCAAACAAACCGTCTTCGACAAGATGATTGCAAAGCCTTACCGTCCACAAGTGGATCTGTTCGCATCCAGGGAGAACCACAGACTCCCTCTCTTCCTAACTTGCCAGGGGGTGACCCCGGCGGGGGGACCAGATGCATTATTGGAGGATTGGAACAAATGGACTTCAATTTATCTTTTTCCTCCACCAGATTCTGTTCTAATGTGCAGGGTGCTTCACAAACTAAGGGGTTACCGGGGCGTAGTCTAAATGATCGCGCTGTTATGGCCGGCTCAGGTGTGGTACCATCAATTGCAAGAATGGTGCAGGAACCCAGTGTCGCTCCCGGTCTCCGCATTCCACTTAAAAACGATTGGCAACCTTCGGACTTCACTCAGTTTTGCCTTATGGACATTTACAATGCAAAATGGTTAGCTCAATTTGGGGAGAGTGACACAAATAAACTTATGAACCAATATACTATGTCTACCAGGAGACAATATCAATCACATTGGAAAACATTCACAACCTGGATTGTAGAGTCAGGGCAAACAGATGCCTCGGGAGCCTTGATTTTCAAATACCTAGATTATCTATTTGAGCAAAAACGTTTTTCAGTACAGTGGAATCTCCAATCTCGATCATAATTGGTTCCCACAAATACCGATCGAGATTCGAAATATCGAGATGCGAAGTTAACTTCTTATGGGAAAAAATACAATCGGTTCCAGCCACTTTCCGACTAACCTACATCAAATCTGTCAATTTTCACATTTGCCCCCCACAATCACATGCAATATATATAATATGTTAAAATAGATAAAATTAATAATGAAAGAGTTTTATTTTTACCTTATATTTATTGATAAAGAGGTTTGTGTGGTTGATTGTTGGTTCCGAGGCGAACGCAGTTAGGTTACTGCGTCTCCGCACCCGGCGCACAGTCACCGTCAACAATTCTTGCAATTGCTTCCCTCACCCTGTCACCACTAGTACCGGCATTTTATGAATGCGATAAAAAAAGGTCCAGGTAGACGACTTCACAATACAAGTTTTCAAGCGAATGGCGGATGTGTGACTGGTACACCAAGTGGCCGCTAGATCTACCGACTTCAATAAATTTTCCATGGTATAAAGTTTAATCAAGTTTTCTTTTGTCTTTACTATTATTATATATTAGATTTTCCTCATACAAATAATAATGTATATTAAAACATGGTAAAGTAATTTATATTACTACGTAAATGAAAGCGGCAGAGACAGGTTAGACTACCGCTTGAGACGATCGATACTAGCGGTACATTAGTATACAGGTGAACAAAACACAATGACTGTGAGGTTCACACATCGATTTGGTCAAGATTAATCTGTTTATATTAGTATATAAGCATCTAGCATCGATATTTAGCTATTAGCTATCGAGTTTAACGTTTTTTCATCGAGATTTGTGATTGGGGAGAGCTTGAAGGTGGCATCGAGATGCGAAATATCGAGATGAGATTGATCGAGATATGTGAGCCTACTGTATTCACATTAAAAACTCACTTATCTGCCATCAGAACTCCCTTTTTTTATCTCACTGTTCTTTCCATACCGCAGGCGGAGGAGAAAGGGTTTATAAGGGCGTGTTTCAAGCTGCGCCCACCTGGTCACTTGACAAAGCCTTATCATTACTTCAGTCGCGTAAATATAATAACGTGCCGGATTTTGATTCACTCTTAAAGAAGGCTGTATTCCTCATGGCTCTCGCCACCGGAAATAGGGTGTCTGAGCTGGCGGCGATGAGCAACGAACCTAATTTCCTTAGGTTTGGGAGACTACACGATCATGTACAAACCGCGCCGTCTCCCACATTTATTGCGAAAAATTAGCATTCCGATCATGTGTTTTCTGAATTTTCTGTTCCGGCATTGAAACGCAGACACACTCATCACATTTTATGCCCAGTCCAGGCCTTAACTAAGTTTATGAGGGCTGTGCATCCTCGCCAACCAGGTGCTCTGTGGGTGAACCAGGCTGGTAATCGTGTTACGAGAAGAAAGTTAGCTTCCTTGCTAGTAGACGTCATTAAGGAGAGTAACCCCGGCGTGGTGGGCAGGGCTCACGACATCAGGAAATGGGCAGTCTCTCTTAGATTCCTATAGAATTTTTCTATAGAAGACATTGCTACTACTCAACTATGGGCTTCCAATCATACTTTCCTAACACGTTACCTGTCTGTCGCTCTAGATAAACCAAAGCGTACCTGTGTAGCTTTACGACAACGGGTCCAGTAGGTTATGTTCTATTATATAAGATTTATTTAAAAAAAGGGGGGGGGGGGGGCGGAATAGCCCATATCTCACTAGGTCCCTGTCCGCCGGAGACTGTGATAAATCACGAGCTGTAATCGAACTGGTTATACAGTTCAATATTTTTATTTTTATGTTAAAATTAAGAAGAAATCTAGCATAGTTGCAACTATGCAATATTATCAGATTGTACAAACATATTTATACTGTACAAATACTGTAGTGTTAAGGTTAGAACGAAATTCTACAGAGTTATAGTTCTATTTAAGGGAACACATGCTTGTCCCAATCTATATCATGCATAGATCTTGAAGTAAGATCTGGTCATGAGTAAGCAGACTTCTTGATGCCACGCACTGCTTACAATCTTTTGTATTTTTTATATATTGTTTGCATACAATAAAACTTAACATTTTTTTATATGGATTATTTTGTCCCCTGAGGTTAGGATATTGTCACGAATGTTCCCCCTCCAATCTTGGTATTCAGGCGATATCGTCAATGATGGAGGGGCCACTATTAAATTATAGGTTTGATTCCCGAAGGGAAGTAGAGAAAACCTAATATTTAGTAAGGCCCCGTAATCATTGACGATAAATGTCCCTCCCATCCATCCCACTTCCCATTCGTTGATTTCTATAGTTTTATCTTGGTATATCAATGAAGGACAAAGATGGCCGCTAGAGGGCCTGGTGTCGGGGAAGCAAAACGCAAGAAATCCACATATGGAAAGTCATATGATAACAGATATTAAGTTAATTTTTCTTTTATTTTTTACGGAATTTTTTCTGTAGGGTACCCAATCATAATGACGATCCCATAAGGGATTTGAGCGTGCATTTATGAAGTGTACTCCAGGATCCTTCCGCGCGGTAGATTCAAAATGCTATCGCGGGATGTTGAATGGAGACTATTATACTAATAGGCGATATCGTCAATGATTACGGGGCCCTACTAAATATTAGGTTTTCTCTACTTCCCTTCGGGAATCAAACCTATAATATATATATGCAGACTATTAGTAGACAGAGGTTTTGATGCAAGTAAATTGTTGCATAAATATAATCTTTTTAAGGTCAATTATTGTGACTATTCTAAAATTTGATATCAATAATTTTAATCTAACATTTTTAGCTTGAAGTTTTTTGTATAACCTCTGCTTACTTTTTGTCTGTATGTATTGATTGTCTTTCTTTTTCTATTGTTATTATTGATTTTTTCTAAAATTTATTGTCCTTGTTAAAAGAGTACTCTTTGCGGAAATCTGTTGTTGCTTCTACATACCGGTATTTGTAATTACTGTACTATGCTTTATTTTATTGTATATATTCACTTTTGATAGTATCAATTGCTTACCTTTGTGATATCGTTAATATATTTGTACTATAAATGTAGGTTATTTGTTGGGTAGTAATTGGTAGGGGTCATGTGAAGCATGCTATGCTCACAGGTACCTACCCGATAGCACTATCGTTAGTGAGTGCTATATGTATTTTGTACTATTGTTAATATCTTGTCAAGTTGCAAATGTGCTTTAATAGAAAATTTTAACATAAATTGTAGTTTCTTTATTCATACAGAATTTAGTAAAATTTACCAGAACGTCCTGAACTTCCCAAATTGACTAATTCCTTGAACGTGAAGATAGTGTGTTGTTATATGTGCGATTAGTTTGTTTAGGAAACAGATTAACTTTCTCATGCAGTGATGTAAACCCTACAGTATGTGGTGTTCTTCTATTTCAAAATTTTATTTTATTAAAGCGTTATTTTCACAGCGATTTTAATAAGTTCTTTTGCCTTTATATTGTGTCGTCCCTGTTTTTGTTTGTTTATTTTGCAAGTTTTACATTATAATTATTTAGCATTCTGATGGATGGGACTCGTCAGCCTTGGTCGGCAACCCATCTAGGGGAGACCTTATAAAAATCTGGGTGGATGGGACTCGTCAGCTTTGTTTGGCAACCTGTCTAGGGGAATATACCTTACACAAATTACCAAAGGGCGCGTGCCACTCATCGGTGCTACTTGCACGTGGCGAACTATACAATAGATAAAGATTATCTTGACACATTTGAATCATCAATCCGACACCCCGCTTCCAGAGGAAGCGCCCTCTGTGCAGTACCATTATTGGTAGGCAGGAATGCCCATCATCCACATTCTGAAGTCAATTATTTGATCAGAAAGTGCATCTTTACTGGAAAGTGTAAGGGGTCAGTTGACCAGTTACACTTACAGTAAACCCTCGCTAACTCTGACTAATTGGGGGGAGACCACTTCCGAGATGCCCGATTTTCCGAGATGTCTGAGGTCCGACTTATGTCCGACTTAAGAGAGGGAAAATTCCGAATTATAAGAGGAAAGTCCGCGTCCGAGAAAATTGATATAATTTTTTTTTTTTTTTTTTTTTTATTAATGTGAAATTCATCATATTAATGACAAAATAATACGAACCTTATTATGTTTTCAGGGACAGTACAGTACATAGTAATTAATATTAACACAATAATTAAAAGGCACAGGCTTCAATTCATCCTAAAATCACTTAAAACCGAGTGAGAGAACATTGTAAACCGGACACAAATCCCGCCCAACTCGGAATTTTCCGAGATATACAGGGACATTTCCGAGAGGCCTATGCCATTCCGAGAAGTGCGGGGTTCCGAGTAAAAAGAGTCCGAGTTAGCGGGGGTTTACTGTACTAGCATCACGTCAGAACAGTTGACTTACAGGTTGACATTAAGTATATAAAGCCTTGTAATTGTGAGCAGTATACTAAGCCCAACACCCCCATATGGATCATGGAGGTAGCAAGGTGATGGTGGAGTAAGGGGCTCCCACATGACTACCTGGTTAACATCTAAGCTAACCATGCAAAGATTATCATTTTAGCTGAAATTATTATCCACTACTTTATTGCGCTCGATCGACCTTTTCCCTCTTCTCCGGGAATGCGTTTGGGCTACCTGGCGGAGGGACAGGGCATGTATACCGACTACTAACCATCTTCTCAGTATTCAAGCCGATGTTCACCCATGGCCATCCTCAACTGATCGCTGCTGGGCAGATCAATTTGCCTTAACGCTCTTAGGCATCGGGCACACACGATACACACATGATAATTTTGTTTTTTTCTATATTCCAACTACTCCCTCTTGGGCATAGGCTGAGAGCCTTTACACTACACCGCTGAACACGGTGAGTCCCGTGAGGCCTTGTTCCAGTCTAGGGAGTGAGACATGCGAAGCACCCCAGCTCGAAGCAACTCCATCTTCTGAAGCAGCTTCGCCTCTGCGCTTCACGGTCTCGCCCCCCCACACTCGGACCCTCACTCTCAGAACGCCACCTATTGAGCAATTAACTCACTAGGCATTGCCCCCCTGTAACATATTCTGAATATGAGAATATTCATACAATGCTATTTAATCAGGGAACAATGAGTGTATTTTTTTGGCATTTCGGTGTGGTGTGGTAATGCACTGGAACTAGGTACAGCACAAATTCCATCCCAATAATATCTTCCCATTGACATATTGGGATTCGAACCCGGGTCCATTGGATTACCAGTCCAGTGGCAAGACCACTCTGCCACACCTCCCCTCCCCATGGTCATTTAATGACTTCACCTCCTGCCCCCCCACCATACTGTGACCATTGTCAAACTCCAATTACCATCCGTCACTTTCTTTGCGACTGCCCATTGTATGAAATGAAACGTAGGCTTTATCTGCATACCTCATCACTTATTACTACCCTTGCTGCCTCACCAACCCTTAATTTCTTTTCAACAATTCTTAAAGGCAATACACCTCTATGACAAACTTTAACAGCCACTCGACAGTCCTGCTACTGCTATAACGTCCTCCACGTCATCACCTTTATCTAATTGTCGTCCTGTCCACTGATGTTTTGCTTCATCAATTTTAGTCAATCTTTACACTCATCTATGTAATCAGCCTTATGAGGGTGCTGACCCAGTAGGTTGAGTGAAATAGTTCTTTCTCTCTCTCTCTCTATGGCTGAAATTATTTTTAATTTGGCAGAGCTATTAACTTACTTTAATAAATAGTAAGTAAATTGACAGAGTATAGAATTCCATTTCTCCTAACAACATTGTCTAGGCCAACTATAACATGAGGCATGAACAACTAAAATATATGTTATTGCCACTGATTTTAGGTTGCTTGTGAAGTAATTTGCAATTTAATATTTCTAATACAGTACAGTAAATGCTTTGACATAATAATTATGACATAAATATTATGACATAATAATAATTATTGATATGTTTAAGGTCAAATTGGTAGCCTAATGTTAGCAAATCCTTGTACCTGCCCTTACTGCATCTGATAATCTGGACAGATTGTTGTAGCAGAAATGGTACACAGGAATACAGGATATAATGACCAGGTATATTAATTGTGTTTATAGAATAAAATATTTACATTGTTGTTATATAATGATGATAAGAACAACAATAGAAATGCTTAATTTATACAATATGCATGATAGCAAAATTTAACTAAAAATACTTCATGCAGTACTGTGCACACAAATATGAAAATACACTACAGTACTGTGCAGATGTTTTGTATTTTGTTATATAAATCTTTATTTTCTACTGTATTGTAGCATGGTTACTGTTAATATATTAGCACTGTCACGCCAAAGTAGCGCAGGTTGACTGGCTCGACCTGCACTAAGCTCGTCTGCCTCGAGCCAATGGCAGGCCGCCGAGTCATAGGCTGGCTGATGACGTCATCGGCTGTATGGACATATGGTTGGCTGGTCTATGCGAACGACCGGCAGTTGTCTCCAGGATTTCAGTGAGTTCGGTTGCTTCCGTGTATCTATTAACATTGGTAGCAGAGCGTAGTTCGGGCATTATGGCATGCTCACTGAAGTGGCCTCCGAAATTAGAGCATGATGAAGAATACGAAATGTGGAAGGAGGATGTGGGTGTTTGGTGTCGACTTACAACGATTGATAAGAAAAAGAGGGCATTGGCGATCCATCTGTCACTTTCCGGGAGGGCTAGAATTGCCTCTTCTGAAATAGATAAGGCCACATTGGAGGCCGACGATGGCGAGGAAGTGTTATTGAAAAGGCTTGATGACGTATTCCTGGTCGATGAAGGTAGAAGGAAGTTTGCAGCATTTGAGGCCTTATATAGCCTACGGAGGAAGGAGAAGGCAGAGATAAAGGAATTTGTGTCAGAATTCGAACATGCGTACCACGGAGTTACCAAACAAGGATTGCAACTTGATGATTCAGTGTTGGCCTTTATGTTATTGGCCTCCTGTGTGTTGGAGGATAGGGAGAAGCAATTAGTCATGTCGGCAACCCAGGTGGTATCGTATGCAAATATGAAGGCGACGCTCAACCGTATATTTTCGAGTGGTGCGATGGGACTTAGCGCCCACATACAGATAAAATCGGAACCTTTATTTGTGGGATATGATGGCAATGTTGGTGAAAGTGAGGAAGCCCTGTATGTGAGCGGAAACAGTCGAGGTAGACGTGGTTGGCGTGGACAGCAAGGCTATGAACGTGTGCGTGGTAATAGAGGACGTCAACGACAGGACAGGAGGAAGAAAAACCCAGTGGGGGCACATGGTAAAATAACCAAGTGTACTATTTGTGAATCAATATATCACTGGGCACGTGATTGCCCCGATGCCTACGAGAACAGAAGGGGACATGGTGGGTACGATGAGGAACCAGTGAACTTATTCGTGGGCTATGTGAATGATAATGATAGCGAAGACAAATTACTGAAACTAGTGAGTGAATCTAAAGGGTGTGCTGTCCTAGATACGGGTTGTACAAACACTGTGTGTGGTTCACGTTGGCTCGACGAGTACATACAGGGGTTGACTGACCATGAGCGCAGACTTGTGAAGGAGGAATGATCTAATTCCAGCTTCACTTTTGGCAATGGTATTTCCGTGACTTCCTACAAGAAAGTTACGTTTCCCTGTTGTATAGGGGATATGCGTGCCAATATTACTACTGATGTGGTGAGATGTAATTTACCGTTGTTACTGAGTAGGGCTTCTACGAAAAGAGACAAAATTATAATAAATTGTGAAACAAATCAGATCAAAGTGAATGTTTTTTTGTTTTTTGTAGATGTTTAGGTGACAATCACCACGGTCGATCTGGGGATCCGCCGCTGATGAGCTCGTCCTGGAATCTTTACGACTCTGAATCTTACGATTCTGTACAGGACTGAACATGCCATTTGTATCGGCAATAGCTCAGAGAAGAGTGTTGAGAGAGCAGAAGGGAACGTGTTGGAGAGAGAGGAAGGTGTTGGAGTGGCTTTGTTATGTGTGTTTTGTCTGTATATGTCGTCAGGATGTCCCCTGACTGGGTGCAAGCATGTGAAACATGCTAGGACGTACTACCGCACCCACTAAATGTCCGCCGTGGCAGGGATTCGATCCCGGGTCTTTCAGATTCACACGCGAGCGTGCTCACCACTTGACCACCACGGCCCCAAAAATGGAAAGAAAAAAATTGTCAATTTGAAAACCTCATCATCAGAACACTATCTGTTGCCGCTATCGGCTTGACTAGACGGGGCAGTTGGTATCACTGTGGCTCTGGCATTATCCAAAGACGGGGACCTAGAGAAGAAAGCTTTGAAACTTCATCGTCAGTTTGGACACCCTACAGCAGAGAAATTGAAGAAGCTTGTAAGGGATGCCGATATCAGGGACTCAAACCTGGAACGGAGGATCGATAAAGTGACAAATGATTGTTCAGTGTGTAGAAGGTATAAGAAACCGAGCCCGAGACCAGTGGTAGGTGTCCCGATGGCTAACAGATTTAATGAGGTGATTGCTATGGACCTTAAGTCGTGGGGCAAGAAGTATTTCTTGGTGATAGTGGATCTGTATACTAGATATTGTACATCTGTGGTTATTCATGACAAGAATGCGGGCACTATTATTCGTGGGGTATTTCTCAGTTGGGTTGTGTTATTTGGTGCCCCAGGAAAAATATTGTCAGATAATGGCTGTGAATTTAATAATTCAGACATGAGGTCTCTGGGTGAGGCATTTAACGTTAAGATACTGACTACGGCAGCTGAAAGCCCTTGGAGTAATGGTGCTTGTGAGAGGCTCAATGCTGTGTTGGGTGGAATGGTTAGCAAGATTTTGGCGGATTGTCCTAGCTTTAGTCTGGATGTTGCTCTGGCTTGGGCTGTGGCTGCCAGGAACGCACTGTCAACCTTCTCAGGTTTCTCGCCTAACCAGTTGGTGTTTGGCCAGAACCCGGGGATTCCTGGAGCCTTTTATGATTACCTGCCAGTGCTAGCCAGCGAGGCCACACCTGCTGGTATAGTTAAGATAACCTGACTGCCCTTCACGCAGCAAGACGAGCATTTACCATAGCGGAATCTAGTGAAAGGCTGACTAGAGCACTTCGTCATAATGTGCAGGAAAGCGACCCTGGAGACCTACACTACGGAGATGATGTTTACTACAAGCGTCTAGACAGTAATAAGTGGCGCGGACCTGGTACAATAATAGGGAGAGATGGGAAGCAGTTTTTGGTGAAGCACGGTGGAATGTGTGTTAGGGTACACACATGTCAAATTGCCATGGCACCTACCAGTGTTGATACTGCTGCCATATCAAATGATGAGGATGTGCCTCATTCATCTCCCCATACTCTGGACGTACCTAGTGAACGTGGTAATGTGGTGCCTAGATTCGTAGATTCAGACCTAGACTCGGATGATGACGAACATACTGGTAACATTGTTGATGTTGTGGGTGGTGGGGATCAGGTTGCTGTGGAGGTCCCCCCGGTGGCATACGTCAGACGGATGCCGGTGCTATCGCCTCTGGTGTGTCTGAACGTAATGTAGTGAAAGTTAAAGTGGGTCAAAGGATCAAGGGTATTGATAAAGCGAGTGGTGAGTGGATATCAGGCAAAATTGTTAGTCGTGCTGGGAAGATGACTGGTAGATACCCCAACTGCTACAACATTAAGAGTGACAAAGATGGTAATATTAATTGGATGGATCTGGACAGAGATCTTACGTCGTGGGAAACTGTGGACGAGGCCACAGAAATGCTTGTGTTTTTTAATACGGATGAAGTGGTGTGTGCTAAGGAAAGAGAAATTGAGAATTGGAGGAACAATGAGGTGTATAACGAGGTGGATGATGTGGGTCAACGTGCCATATCTGTACGTTGGGTGGTCACAGAAAAGCTGAAGAATGGGAAGACTATTGTGAAGGCACGTTTGGTGGCCAGGGGCTTTGAAGACGACACTGTAGAGCTGCAGAAGAATTCTCCCACTTGCTCAAAGGAGGCTGTCCGTTTGGCGATATCCCTCGCCTCAGCTAATGGTTGGTTGTGCCACACCATGGATATACAAGCTGCGTACCTACAAGGGAACAGTATAGAGCGTGAAGTGTACCTGCGACCTCCTCCCGAGTTCGACAATGGTTTATTGTGGCGTCTGCGGAAGACGGTGTATGGTTTGTGCGATGCGGCCAGGCAATGGTACACGAGGGTGAAGGACCAGCTGATATGTCTAGGTGCCAAAATCTCGTCCCTGGACCCTGCATTATTTTCGTGGAGTCGAAGTGGTGGAACAGAAGGTATCATTTGCATATATGTGGATGACTTCTTGTGGGCTGGTACTGTGAATTTTGAGCAGCAAGTCATAAACCAGTTGCGCAGGACCTTCCAGGTCGGGACTTCAGATTCCAAGTGCTTTAAGTATGTGGGGCTCAACGTAGTTACCACAGAGGATGGCAGTGTCACAATCGACCAGTTTCAGTATGGAGCATCATTGACTCCGGTTACACTGAGCAAGCGTCGAGCATTAGAGAAGACTAGTGATTTGTCAGACCAGGAGAGAACGAAATATCGTGCATTGATCGGGCAACTGAATTGGATGGCTACTCACACTCGCCCAGATATAGCGTTCGATGTGTGCGAACTGATTGTTTCACTTCCAAAGGCTACGGTGTCTGACATATTAAGACTAAATAAGGTGATTGGGCGTGCGAAATCGGATAATGTACGGTTATTTATTCCAAAGATTGGACCTTTAGAAGAGTGCCACATTGAGTGCTATGCTGACGCATCATTCGCCGACCTGCAGGGCAATGGGTCTCAAGGAGGCTTTATCATCTTTCTGTGCGACACTGATAATGTGAGAGGCCCTATTTACTGGCAATCAAGGAAGGTTCGACGGGTGGTCAAGTCAACTCTTGCTGCAGAGACCCTGGCACTTTTGGATGGTGCTAGTACTGCTGTGTATGTGGCGAGTATTCTGCAGGAGATCTTTGGATGTGGGAGTATCCCTATCAAGTGTTTTGTAGACAACCGTAGCCTAGTGGAAGCCCTATACTCCTATAAATTGGTGGACGACAAGCGTCTGCGAATTGATATATCAGTGCTTAGAGATATGTTGGAAAAAGGGGAATTAAAGGAGGTAACATGGGTGGAAACATCAAGACAACTGGCAGACTGCCTTACCAAGAAGGGCGCGTCGACGGAGCGGAGATTTTGATATATAGTAAAAATACAAAATGTGGGACTTTGTGATGACTAGAAATTATATGGAGTTTGATTAAATGTACTTATGGGTATACTAAAAATTTAATAAGTTTGTGTTTTTGGCTGAATATACAGTATATATATATATATATATATATATATATATATATATATATATATATATATAGAACAGTGATAGTGGTGGGTTGGCCGCTAGGGTACCGTATTTTTAGGAGAAACAGGAGGATAAGGGCAATGACCGTGTTCATCTTGGTAGCTTTATTCAATATTTCGGACTATCTTGGTCCATCATCAGGCTTGGATACCGGTCCTAAAAATAAATTACTTTATTAAGAAACTAATATAAGTTAAATCGTGGACCACAAATGTATTAAAAACACTACGAAATAATAAAATTTCCTAATATAGCTAAAACGTATACAATGTTAAGCTATTAACAAGTATATAGTACAGTAGGGTCCCGCATAAAACGTGTTCAGATAAAACGAGTCTCAATTAAAACGAGCCACCTAAAATATTAATATTTAATTTTCGATAAGAACGAATGTGATCACATAAAACGAATCCGCCGCCAAAGTGGGGCAAATCCGAGGAGTTTTCATATAGAGCGCCGAAATATCGTACGCTCCTGACGGAAATTTACGCTTACAGTGAACATTGACGATATTGGGCCACCAAAATGCCGTGTTCACATAAAACGAAATCGCATAGAACGGCCTCGTTTATCGACCAATTTCTCGTTTTATGTGAGACCCTACTGTACTTACACATCTAAGGGGTCAGGCGCGGGTGCGATCCTAATACAGAATGAAAACCTATGTTACCAGGCCCAATATATACAGTAATATAGAGGGGGTTACCTACTAGTAAATAATGATTGAAACAATACGACTCAAGAATAAACTTCATATACCTGTACTTAGGAGCAAACAAAATTAATTGAAACTAAAAATGCGAATTATGAAAACAATACTCTTATGACACTAAACGAATTTAACAGAACTCTAATATAATGAAAGGGATATACATCGAACGAAAATAAAAGAAATACGATGTTACTGACGCTAAATGAAAACAATTAATCCTAGCATAATATAATTTACATGCATGTGTTCAACCCAGGTTTAATCTTATTTATATAATATTTCTCACCGATAAGGGTCTCTGTTCTGTTAGAAAATCTACCTATGATTTCAAAATCTTTTTCACCGAAGGTGTGATCACATTCATGAGAGTGATCCCGAATTTATCTAGGAATGATATGGAACCCTGAGTCTCTATTTCAGAAGTAAATTGTATATTCTTGTGCTGTGTATTCATATAATCCTGGAACTGTTGTACATGCTCATTTCTCTCAAAAATCATAAAGGTATCATCTACATACCTACGGTAGTAAATAGGTTTAAATGAAATGGGGCAATTGTCTAACCAAATTTTCTCGCTGTAACACATAAACGCATCCGCATACAGGGGCCCTAAACATGATCCCATTGAAATTCCGTTAATTTGACTGTATAATACATCATCAAATAGAAACACTGATTCAGAAGTAGCAAACTTCAGCAATATGTTGACAACGGCCTTATCCAAATTATAGAATTCATGAGGACGGTAGTTATCTAGGATAATGTTAGTCGTTTCTGTGAGCGGGACATTGGTAAATAAAGATTTAACGTCCAGGCTAGCCATAACAAAATTATCAGGTAAAATTAGTGATTTTAAGTCGGTGACAAAGGTGGTGGAATTATCGATGGTAAATTCATTTCTGGTAAGTGGTCTTATAAGTGAGATAAGAAATTTAGAGAGATTATAAGCTGCATTATTTATAGCCGAAACAATAGGTCTAAATGGAATGCCGTCCTTATGAATCTTTGGAAGACCATACAATATTCCTGGGACAGAGCCAGAAGCATACAACATATATATATATATATATATATATATATATATATATATATACAGTATATATATACTGTATACTGTATATATATATATATATATATATATATATATATATATATATATATATATATATATTTATATATGTATATACAGTATATATATACAGTATAATGAAGAAGATCACCAGGGAGAACACAAACATCTTGAAGAAGTAAGTAGTTTATTTTCTTACGTTTCGGAATTAATACATATTCCATCATCAGAGCCTAGAACAACAGAGATAAAACATCGTACTGTATAGTTGTGTGAATACAACGAAATATTTTAATATTTATTTAATCAAAGTCAACAAGTGAAAGGAAAAGGAAATGAAATGGAAAAAGAGGGCACAATAAGAAAAATAATGTTAATGGTATAAAAGTTAAGTAGAAAGTAGATCTTAAACTAAGGGAAATACCTAAAGTGACAAAGCTAAACTATATACTGTATATATAAAAAAAAAAAGGGAATATGTACAGTACCTCCATGAAGTTAACGTGGGAAACAGAAAAGGTCGTAAGATGCCGTGTCGCTGATGGATGGGTTGTGCCTATACTGGTGAAGGGCCTCCATGATGGGAAGGTCTGTGTCGTTGTTGCTACCACCAAGAACTGCAAAGTCTGACTGAGTAAAAGGGTGGGAGTGGTTGCGTATAGCTGAGTGAGACCGGTTCGTGATTAGTTGTCCCGTTCGAACTGAGCGGCCTAGGTGTTCGTGTATACGGGATTTTAGATGTCTTTTTGTTTTGCCTATACTGTATATGCTGCCTTACAGCTAGCACACATAAATAAATAAACAACTGATGACTGTAAGTGTAGTGGAATAATGTCCTTGAATCTAAACAACTTTTGGGTAGTACAAAGTGATCTAAAGGCGGTTTTGAGAGAAACTTGTGGGTAAAATTAATTTAGAAGCAATTGAAGCTTTTTCTTTAGGGTGTGGCTTAGAGGTCCTGTGTATGAGATAGGGAAATATATGGTATTTTTTGGAACAGTGGCCACAGGAGGTTTGTCTGACGTAAAAAACTTATTAAGGGTTTTTCCTATATAGGTGTCTGTGAAGTTTTCAGGGAAGCCATTGTTAAATAGAAGTTCCTTGAGGTATTTGAGTTCGGTGTCAAGGTGAAAATAAGTGGAACAGATCTCATAGGCTCTATCTGCTTCCCACGTTAACTTCTAGGTACTGTACATATTCCCCCTTTTTATTATATATATATATATATACTGTATATAGTTTAGCTTTGTCACTTACTGTAGGTAGTTCCCTTAGTTTAAGATCTACTTTCTACTTAACTTTTATACCATTAACATTATTTTTCTTATTGTACCCTCTTTTTCCATTTCATTTCCTTTTCCTTTCACTATGTTGACGAAAGAAATTTAATTAATGCTTCATTCACGGTTGTTTCAACCAGGGCTGGGGAATTGAGAAAATATAAAAACAAAATTAATTGAATTGACAAAAATTAATTGACCCCAGCTTCATTGTCTCCAGTACGAAACTGAATGGCTTCCTTTGCACATTGGGTAGGCCTATATAACGGTATGGCACCAAATTTATTGACATGATACAACGATACTTTTTGGTTATTCAACAGTACTTTGTATAATGATGTCACAATTTGTGACCAACTCATGCTCACAGTAGTGTATAAAATCACACAATTATATTGACATTAAAAAACATGAATACCTACACAACTCAAACACCCGCAACACTCGTAACACACACTCACATAAGTACGCAAGTCCAGCGCCCTACACATTATGAATCGAGAGAACTAGCCTATGACATAATTATACAATAAACAAACATTTCTCCCACATTACACACACGCCATAAACCCTCCACATAGCTCTCCCCATCCTATATCTTGACCCCCCCATCCTCCCCTTATATGTACGTGTGATATGCGCAAGTCCAGCGCCCTACACATTATGAATCGAGAGAACTAGCCTATGACATAATTATAAAATAAACGAACATTTCGCCCACATCACACACACTCCATAAACCCTCCACTTAGCTCTCCCCATCCTATATCCTGACTGGTCTTGTCAAATTGCCCCATAGCAAAGCATGGGGCCGAGCTGTTTCAAATAAAGGGCCGAGTTGTCTCGCCGTCGTGGCCGAGCTGTCCGAGCCGAGTTGTCCCATGGGCCGAGTTGTCCAGTCACCTGTATTGTACAACTGGTAGTGAACATTAATTCATATACAAACTTATTCGAAGCGGTTTCGGGTTGAATTGAATCTCCTTACTAATTCTTACTGAACATTTGCATTTCAGAGATTCGTTTAATAAGTTCGAGACTTCAAAATCGATCAGAATTAATTACCACTACTGTACATGGTCATTACAGTGTAATAAGAAGAGATTAATTGAAATAATTGTAATTACCACCAACTGATATAATACAGAAATCAATCATACCCAATATATATTTATAATCTTTGAATCTTTATACTTTAATCTTTATTAATCAGGGTCTGGTAAATGAGTCTGGAACAGTGTACGAAAAACGGAATTTGAAGGTAAATGCGGGGAAGAGCAAGGTTATGGTCTTCGAAAGGGGTGAAGTCACAGAGTGTGAGGTGAAGCTGAACGGTCAGGCTATGGAGATCGTCAACTCTTTTAAGTATCTGGGCAGTGTGTTTAGTAAAGATGGGACTATGGATGAAGAAGTGCGGGAGAGGGTACAACAGGGGAAGAGGGTTGTAGGAATGCTAAAAGCAGTAACAAGAAATAGGGTGGTCAGTATGGAAGTGAAGAAGTCCTTGCATGACAGTGTGATAATCCCGACACTGACTTACGGAAGCGAAGCATGGACGTTGGTTGAGAGACTCAGACCAAGAGTGAGAGCAGTGGAAATGAATTACTTAAGGAGTGCGTGTGGAGTTACATGGAGGGATAGACAGACTAATGAGGAAGTAAGAAGGAGGTGTGGTGTGGAGGTAGATGTGCTGGAAAGTGTGAAAAGGAACAACTTGAGATGGTTCGGCCATATGGAACGTATGGAAAGCGAGAGAATGACTAAGAGGGTGTACGAGAGCGAGGTGGAGGGACAGAGAGGGAGAGGTAGACCGAATGAGAGGTGGAAGGATGGAGTGAGGAAGTACATGAACGAAGGCGGTGCTGGTTGGGGGGAGGGGCGTCGACTGACTGGGGACAGAGGTGCATGGGGGCAGTTCGTTCGTGGCCACCCCTTCGGGGATCACGGCGTCAGGCAATAGATAGATAGATAGAATCTTTATACCGAGTTGTAAAACATTTTCGGAATTTCATTCAAGATAGGAACGATCAGCCCGCAATGAATCTATGAATCAAGAACTATGCTTCATAAATGATTGAATTACCTTCAACTACGTTTGGATACTCGACCCAGACTTGCGCATCAGCATTATACCCTGTGACCAGAGTTGCAAATGTTACATATTTTTTTACGATAATCTGTTTCAAATAATTAGTATTTTTCTGCTTACCTGATATATATATATACTGTATATATATATATATATATATATCTATATATATATATATATATATATACCGGTATATATATATATATATATATATATATATATATATATATATATATATATATATACAGTAAACCCTCGCTATCTCGGACCTCTAGAAGTCGGAAACCCGGACTACTCGGACTGGCATCGGCCTCTCGGAAAGTTCGCCGTATATCTCGGAAAATTCCGAGATGTAAGGGGAAAACTCCGAGGGCCCACATGGTCTGTCGGACAGGTGTCATATATCTCGGAAAATTCCGAGATCTAAGGCTACAGTGAGGTGGAGAAGGACAGTGAAATGGAGAAGGAAAGTGATATTTATAATATATGTCTGCTGGATACTGTACAGGTACTGTAATTTATCTTGAATCAACGTTGTTAGTGATAGGGAAGTCTCCGTTTTCTCTGGTGGCTCGGACTCCCTCTTCCAATTCGGACATTTTCCTCTCTTAAGTCGGACATAAGTCGGACTTCGGACATCTCGGATTTTCGGTCATCTCGGACTGGGTCTCCCCCCAATTAGTCCGAGATAGCGAGGGTTTACTGTATAGTAGAATAAAGGGACCCCTGCCGAAGGATAAGTCAGAAATAGAGAAATTTGAGTGCGTAGTGTGCAAAGGCGAGCTTGTGTTATGTGATGAACCTGTGGCTGTGAATTTTGGAAATGAGTCATTGGAGCTGGTGAACAAGTTTTGTTACCTAGGAGATACCATCTCTGCCAGTGGTGGGGCCGAGGCTGCCACTGTTGCTAGAATTAGATGTGGCTGGGGGAAGTTCAGAGAACTGCTGCCAATCCTGACCATGAAAAGAATGCCTCTCCCCCTGAAGGGAAAGGTGTATGCCTCATGTGTTAGAAGTGCAATGACGTACGCCTCAGAAACATGGGCCGTTAAAGTACAGGATGTCAACAGAATGGAACGTAATGAGATGAGATTGGTGAGATGGATGTGTGGGGCCAGGCTACAGGATAGAATAACAAATGTTGAGCTGAGGAGACGTTTGGGTATAAAGAGTATTAGCGAGGTGATGCGTACAAGTAGACTGGGATGTTATGGACATGTGGAGAGAATGGATGAACAAAATTGGGTGAAAAAATGCAGGTCTGTGATTGTGGAGGGAGCTGCACCAAGGGGTGGACCGAGGAAGACCTGGGATTCGACTATACAGTACGTGCCGATCTCAAATCCAAGAACTTGACAAGTGAAGCAGCCCTTAACAGGGTTGCCTGGAACGCCGCCATTAGGACAAGAGACTGAAACTGCACGTATGTGTGGAGCACTCAGTCTTAAAATGTTATGTATGTATATATGTATGTATGTATGTATGTATGTATGTATATATGTATGTATATATATATATATATATAATTATATAGTTAGTATTATATATATATACGTTCTCAAAGCTCCATTCTAAGAATCATAAAATCATCCAAATAAATGTTATAACGCATTATTATACTGAAAGGGTTAATATTATCCTGCAATATAGCCAAGTAATAATAATAATAATGCTTTATTATATATAAGTAGACTGATATTGTGTTCAACTCTTCATTTTTATAACTGCACAATATCAATAACTGCATAAACATTTCCTTATTTTATTTATTTGAATTAAGGGACCAGGTACTGTACAGTATGTTTATATTTATTACTGTATATACTAAATTATTTGGTTGCAGTTAAAAAGGTTCTTATATACACTTTGTGATTCACATACAGTATAAACATATCTAAATTATTTTTTAATTTTAGATTTGTAAGTAAAAGAACAACTTTTCTAATGTTTGTGATATACAGTGTATAATGAATGCACTCTTGCAATTTAATTGTGGTTTCAACATTTTGTGTATTGTAATATCTGTATTGAAAAACCACTCACTATTGTCACAATTACTTCAGCAAGAAGAGTAAAATGCATGGAATCTATAATATATGAATTACTTTTTAATACCTTACATATATTTCTAGTGGGGCAACTAAAAGGAAAGATCTTGGGAAATAAGAGGAAATTGTATTGTGCTTTGAATCAAGAGAAGGTTCTTGGTAGGGTGCTAGGGTCCCCCTGGTACTACTCTCCTTGGCGCGGTTGGGGGGCTTCGGGGCCCGCGACTGGGGCTTGATGGGGGAAGGCTAGGGTTATTTCCCTCCCTCTCCCCTCGAGCTTTCGTCATCAGCTTGACTAATTTTGAGTAGTTTTTCTTCCCTCATTCTATGTTTTTCCCCTTCTATTCATATTCTGTCCCATTCGGCTGTCCTCGGGCAGCCTATATCTCATGTCTCCCTGGCCTTGCTAGGTAGTTGACTCCTGACCCGTTTTGTCTCTTCGGTTGCTGATGTGGCTGAGCTGACTTGATTCCCTTCGGTAATGCATTTTTTGCTTCTCGATGTGATTTTTCTACCTTCGACCTGATCTCTCATTCTTCGCCCTGATCACTTCTTGGGTGGTGTTGCAGTGTAGCAGTTCTTGCCTCATCCTTCAGCCCTGTCCTATAAGAGCTCTGATGTGGTGCTCATGTGGTCCGGCTGAACTGGTGAAATGGCGAGAAATGTCTGCGTGTCTTCACCTTCCTTGATTTGTTCCCCTCCTGCCCTTCCCTATCTATCTTGACTTGTTCAATTATATATCTTGATCGAATCCTTCGGGCCAGCCTTATGAGAGTTCTTTTGTGGAGCTCAGTGGTCTGGTTAAACTAATATTAAAAAAAAAAAAAAAAAAAAAAAAAAAAGGGTGCTAGGGAGGTAGTACAGTGGGCACTGGGGAAGCTAACGCCCCATCCACACTAGGCACAATAATGTTCCATGCTGCTGGGCGCCTTCATCTGTTTTTGGGCGTATTGCAGGGCAGAATGTCCTCACCTTCATACACAGTAGCAGGCGGCATGTCACAGGCTCTTCCGTGCCCGTGGAGGGTGTATGCTCCCTCTTCCGCCAGACCATCTCTTGATTTATAAATCTACAGCCAGAAATTGTCCATTGTTGTGAAATTATGCAAGTTAATATTCGATTTAATATGTATTCATTCTATGTTGACTAAAGAAGGGTCACTAGATCTGTTGTTGCTTGATTTACTTTGTACTATAGAGTAATCCACTGTGGGTAAGGATGCTTAAGGGGAGATGGGCTTATTAATTTGCTCATTTATGTATCTTTTTAATACTTTATTAGTTTCCGCCCTAGACCTCCATCAAACTTTTGAAAAATCCATTAGATTCCCCTTCTAGATTAATTTGTACATTTTTCGTTAGAAAAATGTCCCGACCAAAGGCCGGTTCTTCCAAAATCACAGGCTCACCACTGTTTGCCAGGTAACAAAATTGACACCTAAATAGCACAAAATGTCTAAATATTGACAAAGAAATGAGGTGAAAGGTCTTAAAACTGCCAAACTAATGGGGCAAACATAAAAAAAAATTGAAAACTAATGAGGCTAAACATGAACGACAAAGGGGTCCAGAAAAACAGCCCATCCCCCTTTATTCATGTAATAATGTACTGTACTGTGCGGGCAGTACTTGTTTTAATCAAGGGTTACACATATAACAAAAATTAAAGTGCACATTATGCAAAATTATGACAATAAATTTGATTATAGGTAAAGAGAGTTTCAATGTATTAGAACCAAACTACTGTATATTTATTGAAATGCTAGATTATTCCATACAGGTCAGGTGAAGGTATTGAGGGATAGGATAAGCCTTTACAATGGCACTTCATAGCTACTTTCTACTTTTCCTATTTTCTGAAGAGTAGAGAGGGGAGAAGGGGTGTTAGAGAGAGAGAGGAAGCTGTGGGAGTGGCTTTGTTATGTGTATTATTATCCTGTATAAGTGTATTGTTAGGTGGCAAAGGAAGCACAAGAAAAGAGTAGGCAAGTTATTTTTGTAAAATTCTCCTATAGCAATTGAACTTGAAGTACAGTGCATACATAAGTTTGTAAAACCCAATATAAATACAATAAATAAATCAGAACTGTACAGCGTTGTATTATGATCTGATTGGGCGAAAGGACTACCATAATAATTTAGAATATTGCAATTCAGATATAAAAGAAAATAATTATCTCAGAATATACAGTATATATATTTATATATATATATATACAGTATGTGTATATACTGTATGTATGTATTTATGTACAGCTGTATATACTTAGGCATATACCACATAGCTGGGGTGGCCGACTTGAGACAGAGCTTGAACAGAAACAACAAAATATAATATAGATAGAAAATTCACACACATCTAGGTAGCCCAGGAGAAGACCCAGAGACCAAGGACTAATGAGGGGTACCCAGCAAAAGATTCCCAGGGCCCAAATCTCCCGGAGAGGTTCCGGTGTCAGCAGGCAGACACCGCAGTGGAAATACACCACAATGCCTGCCCACATACGTCAAGCAGGGCCCTTCCTATATAGACAAGCTCCCTGGGCCGGGCGCCTGACGGACTGTTATCTAGTCCAACTGGCGACCGACCCCCACTCCCTACGACCACGTTATCACTCCTCTATTCACTAGCATTCTCCACTCATTCCTATTCTTTTTGTAAGCCTTTCATCAACCATTCGTTCAACATGTCCATACCAGCATAGCACCCTTCTTTCCACTCTGGCCGATAAGGGTTCTTGCTGTCCCACTCTCCTGTGTACCTCTTCATTTCTCAATCTGTTTATGCATCACTCCATACATACTCCTCAAGCATCTCGTCTCCATCACATCGAACCTTCTTTTCTCTTGTACATTCAGACCCCATGTCTCAGCCCCATACATCACTGTTGTACAACTATCCCTTGCATTCCGAAAACTTTCCTTCCCTCTCCCATATGCTTTCATAATTCCCTGCATCCCTGCTTATCACTCTTAGATATTTAAAACACTCCACTTGTTCCAGCATTTCCGAATCCAGTCGTACATTTAGATTTACCCTACGAGCATATTTATTACACACCATGATCACCATCAATTTACTTTTATTGACATTCACCCTCAGCTTCCTCCTCCCACATGTATGTATGTATGCATATACTCAGTCACATACCCCATAGCTGGGAATGGCCGACTTGAGACATCATACAAGGTGAAGTTTTTAGCGAAAGTTTGAGCGAATCGTTCAGCTTTGTCATAGGAAGACACGGTGGTGCCGTCGGAGTGGGAAAGAGGAGCAAAAGATGAGGAAGTAAAATTTTTGGAGAAGTTTTTGGCTAGATGCCAGAAGCTTGGGAAGAGCTAGAGTTGGAAAGTTCAGAACATATGTTATTGATGAAAAAGTTTTTGGGAGTTTGAAGGTTGGAGAGTTGGCTGGGCTGTGGCATGCCTGTGGTCGCGGTTGGACGTCTTCGGTGCCCGGCGAATCTGCGGCATTAAGGGGCAACTCTACATAGTCGGTCCTGGTGATTGTCTGCCGCATCTGTGGTCCAGCGACCTCTCCCCCCGGCTCCATCCCCTTCCTCCATGCTGCCCTGCTCTGCCTTTGTCATCCTCTGATCATCATCTGTGCTGCCTTCGCTCTGCGCCATCTTCGTCCTTCTGGTTGGTGAGGGCCGGTGAATCCTTGGACCTGTGACACGTGGCTCGCCCGCTGGAGGGACGCGGCGCCCACGGTGGTTGGGTCTGGTATCGGCAAATCCTCGGCTTTCTTCGGGGTTCCTTAGAGGACCTCACCTCCCCGTCGGTGCTTGGGTCGCCTTCAGCTTCTGGGGTTTGTGTTGGCCCCTCCGTCCTCGCCTCTTCACTTCACCGTGTGTCTTCTTCCTGCCGAGTGCCATCGTTCATCACTTCATCTTCCCTTCATCCTCGAGTCCTGGGAGCGTTGTTGCCCTTCTGCAGCCCCTCCTGGGTCCCTGACGTTTGAGCCTCCTTACAGGGAGGCCGCTGCGGCTTGACCACCACTGCGTCAGGGTTAATAGGGCACTGCCCTCACAGCCCTTAAATCAAGAATCAAGATCAAGTTTGAAGGCAACTGTACCGTTTGTATACTGCCTTTTTTATTGCAGACAGCAGTAGAACAAGTGCAAGTAAACCAAGATTTTGTATTGCATTAGGCTGTGAGAAAGAAAATGGAATGTACGCCTGCATGCCCGAGAGGATTACCTTGGTTATGCGCTCGGCACACTCCGAGGGTTCCCGGCCACAGAAGCAAAAATAATTCCATGGGAAATGAAAGAAGTACTGTACTGCCAAAGAGCCTCGCAGTCGACAACGCCGAAGTGCCACACGTGCCGCCTGCTAGGATGATCAGATGGCCATACTGGAGAGATAGGACAGGTAAGAGATATGGTTGTGATCGGAGGAGCCCAACGGCCAACAGAGAAAAAAGATTTGCAGCGTAAGTAGAAGGATTAGAAGTTAGAAATAAGTCGAGAATGTTGGAGCGATATCCAAGGCGGTCAGGAATACAAGTACAGTAGGATGTTGAACTAACTGATTTAGGTCATTTAGGATAGAAAAGATGTAAGCTTGTTCACTAGGTTGGTCAGTGAAATGGGTGGAGATCCATTGGTAGTGGTGAACATTATTGATATCTACTATATATAGGATGGAGATTTCTGCAAAAGGAGAGATGAATAGAATGTGTTCTACTTTAGAAGTTAGATAGTCAAAGAATTTTGGAGAGTCGGTAGAATTAGGCTATTGAGGTAGAGATAAACAGCGCAGAAATATTTAGTTTGAGAGTGACAAGCAAGCTTTAGCCATAGAGTTGATAATTCAGAAGAATCAAAGTTGGGAACACAACAGAAAGCAAGATTGTATAACACATAAGCAACATATCCACCTTTGGTTTGAAACTGAGGATAAAGATAGTAGGAGGATACTGAGAAGGGTTTGCTGTAGAAGGAAGTGCCAAGTGGTCCAGAGCATTTCGATAGGTTGGCAAAAGAGGCCAAACTACTGAGGGCATTTCTGGAGTCCCCCTCTCAATCCCCCTGGGGACTCTGAGGCGGGTCGTTGATCAGTCGACATTTGAGACATTTTGAAATACTTGTAGTGCATTGAAAGAGAGAGACAATGATATGTCTTGGAGGGCAAACTGGGGTTGGCATCTATTTTGGTGAGGCACGGAAAGGATCAGCAAAGGAGGCTTAGTGATGCAGCAGGAGTTCCAATTGTCCTTACTCACCACCTATAGCACTCCCTATATGCATCATTGGTTCGAGATTTACCCTACCGAAAAGTTCAATTCTTCATTCCAAAAATCATACTACCCAGGAACATCCCCTTAGCTAGGCCTCAAATGAACTGAATAGTCTAATGCTCGGTAATTCGTTTTAAAATTCCCACCAAACGCCCCGGCATCGGTGATTGGATGATAGTCAATGTTGTCAATCTGTACTTGTAGATTTTAGCATTGTTTATACATACCTATAGAATTAACAATCCAAATTAATAAAGCACCGGAAATAACAGAAACTAGCAATAGCATCAAGGCAAAAGTTCCATGGAATGTAATCTCAAATGAAGAGTGCCAAATGTACTGTGATAAAACCAAGGACTTATTAAATAGGGTGCAATATGATGGTAATGGTGTAGCACAATGCAGGGATCCAAAATGTAGTGATGCACAACACAGAAAGGACATTATTAAATTTTACAATAGTATAATAGATTCTTTATCAAAAGCGGGGGAAAGTATTTTTAATAGCCGTAAATATAAGTCCTCATTCAATAAGCCAGGTTGGCAAGACTATGTGGCTGACCTGTATCAGGCCTCCAGAGATGCTAGGTCTCATTGGCTTGAAGTAGGTCAGCCTAGACAGGGGCCTATATTTGAACTTCACAAAAGAGCAAAGGCTAGGACCAAATATGCCATTAGATTTATTAAGCAAAATGAAAACCAATTAAGGAAGGAAGCCCTTGCAAAGAGTCTGGCAGAAAAGGATACTAACTGTTTTTGGAAGGACATCAGATCCATGCAAAATTGTAACACACCATTACCTGTCAGTGTTGAGGGGGTTACGGGTGAAGAGAGCATTGCTGACTTATGGAAAACTCATTTTAAGGAACTACTTAACAGTGTAAACCAAAGGTCTACTAATGGTGCAATTCAATATGTGAAAGATAGTAATTATGAAGACATTAAAGTGACTGAAAGTGATCTTGAGAATGCCATAAGAAAACTTAACCTAAATAAAGCTTGTGGGCTGGATGGTATATATGCAGAACATCTTAAATATGCAGATAAGTTGTTAATAGATAAACTTAGTTCTTGCATCACCAGTCTATTTACGCATGGTGTCCTGCCGGAGTCTATGATATCCGTAATACTTGTTCCTGTCATTAAAGATAAATCAGGTAAAATTACAGCAAAAGACAACTACCGCCCAGTAGCACTTGCTAGTGTGGTGAGTAAGGTAGTTGAAATGATAATGCTAGAAAGAATGTCTGCATATATTGTCACCAGCAGCAATCAGTTTGGCTTTAAGAAAAATCACGGCACAGACCAATGCATATATGTGCTGAAAGAAGTGATTGATACATACAACAAACTAAATAGCTCAATTTTCTCTTGTTTTCTTGATGCAAGTAAGGCTTTTGATAGGGTGTGTCACAAAACCTTATTTGAAAAATTAGTTAACAGGGGAGTGCCTAGCTATATTGTTAGGATACTTATTTTCTGGTATGCTAATCAAAAAATGTGTGTAAGATGGGGCAACATCCTGTCAGGCTCTTTCGCCGTAACCAATGGTGTTAGGCAGGGGGGGATATTGTCTCCGTATCTTTTCAACGTCTACATGGATGATCTTAGTCTGGAGCTGAACAAGACTCGCACTGGGTGCTGTATTGGCAGCACCATTGTAAATCATCTCATGTATGCTGATGACCTAGCCTTAATCGCGCCCTCTGGAGCAGGACTGGATAAATTATTAAGAGTATGTGAAAAATTTGGAATCGAACATTCAGTCAAATTTAATCCTATAAAGAGCAATATCATAATATTTAAATCTAACCTTCTATTGAAATCAAAGCTACCTAAATTCCATTTGTATGAAGAAATTATAGAAGAAGTAAGTAAAGTAAAGTATCTAGGACACTATATTTCATGTGATCGCTCAGATGATGAGGATATGGGTCGTCAGCGAAGGCAACTTTACATGCAGGGAAATTCAATATTAAGAAAATTTCATATGTGCACATGGGATACAAAAATAACATTGTTCAACTCCTACTGCTTACCAATGTATACAGCACAACTATGGTGGAACTATAAGAAAATGACAGTGAATAGACTAAGTATCTCATATCACAATATCATGAAAATGTTTCTGGGGCTCTCAAAATATGAGAGTACAAGTACGCTATGTGCCTATATGAACTTACACTGTTACAAATCACTCATTAGAAAGCTAACATATAAATTCATTCAGCGCCTTAACACTTCTGAGAACAGGATCATTAAAATGCTACAAACTCCAAGCATAGTGTACACCTCCAGGATCCAGGCACACTGGAGGAAGTTGCTCTATATTTAACCTTAAGTAATGATTTCAGGTCTGCTACTCTACAGAATTAGCATACCGGTACTGATCCTCATAGTGCAGTACAGTACCGATATTCCTATACTGTACTGTAGCAACATACTGTACCGGAAGCTAAATTATGTGAGGCATGGTACTGTACACAATTAGGACAGTGGTTTTGGTAACACAGTAGTTTGATGACCACTGTTTTTGGTTGAGGCAGTGCTGTGAACTACATGATAGCAAGCTGGGTATTATTTAATTTCTTTTTATTTTATGTAGCCTATGTACAGTAGCTTATATATATTTATATATATTTATGTTACTGTAAGGTATATATGGACCCCAGTATGGTCCCCTCTGTACTGTGTGAGTCTGAAATAAAGTATTATTATTATTATTATTATTATTATTATATCCAGCGAAAATATATTTATCTAATGGTAGGAAATCTATTACTTTAAACTTATTTATGTGATGTTCGTCAACTTTGATTAAACATTCTAGGGATAATAGTACAGCGGGTAAGCTAACCTATTGTGCATTTTTTGATAAAAGCACCAATTTTGGCACATAGGTAGACCAATATATTATGAACAAATTTGGATGTGGAGCCATCGCCCAACTGCCCCCTGGCGGCCGTGGTGGCCATTTTCCAAAATGGCCGCCAGCAGACACCCAAAAGACACACAGAAGTTAGATAAAGTTTGCTGCTGAAGGTTTTAGTGAATGTTTATTGACTGTTTAAAATCAAGACATGCCAGATAGCTCTTAGTCACATTTTGGGAGATGCTATCTATCTATCTATCTATTGCCGGACGCCTTATTCCCCTTACGAGGGTGGCCATACACAGAATGCCCCCAAGTGGACCTATTCCCTGTGAGAGGGACAACCCGAGCCAGTTTAGTAAAGGACTTACAGGATTGACCACTCAATTTAAGATCCGTCCGACTCCGAGGCCCTCTGTGTATCTTGTTAGCACTATTTTTCTACAGTGGTGTTCGGCTAATCCATCTACTAACCTGCCTTACCCTTAGGTAAGCAGTACGGATTTGTATCAGGTTTACTCCCCTAGACAGGTTGCCAACCAAGGCTGACGAGTCCCATCCACCCGGATTTGTATAAGGTTGTCTCCCCTAGATGAGTTGCCGACCAAGGCTAACGAGTCCCATCCACCCAAGATGCTGGGAGATGCTGCTGATATTAATTAACATATTTAGGCTAATTGCAGATGAAATGGCGACAAGGAAACCCATGATCAGGCATCAAATGCTGACATTCCTTGTGAATAGGCTAGATTAATTTAAATTGTGGAAATGTTATCTGACCTTCTTCCTCTGTCTGTCAATAGCTATTCATGGACACTGCCCACGCCAATTAAGATGCCAATTAACAAAATTATTAACACAATTATGCTAATTACATCGATAATACAACAACAATAACAGAACCAGATAGTGATAATTATGGTGGCTTTCTCTCATCAGATCAATCCTGGGCAAGTCAAATGTTATACTTCTGTGGTCAATGGACACTACTACATTTAATTATCATGTTAATTAACACATATTCTGCTAAATGCAATATGCAGATAAGTTCACTGTTTTACAGTACCTGTGTACTGTCTGGAACAGTTCAGAATCTTCATCTTAAGTTTGCGAGTTCAGTTCTGAGAGCACTCCCCGTCGCAAGCACACAGTGGTGTGCATTCCAGACTGGCCTTCTTGCACTTGCACTTCTTGATGCAGCCCTTCTGGCATTTGCAGGAGACAAGCTCCCGGCAGACCTTGGATGCCTCGGGGAGCGTTGTCCAGAGAGGTTCGTACATGTCGCTGGTCTTGATCCAACCCCAGTCGGTTGGTGATGGCAATGTTGGTGCAGGAACCAGGGCCTGACCCCAGACATGTCCGCCCTGGTATATTGCTCGTCGGACGTGCTGCTTCAGGGCTGCACTTGTCGGTGGGATCAGCTGGACATTGCTCTTCTTTACAAACAGTTTGCGGCGTGCCTTGTCGATATCGGTTGCGGTGCTTGTTCTGTCGTAAAGCAGGATGACGAACCTCTCGATGGTGTGCATGGCATCTTCATCAATATGATCTGGTGCAGTGGAGAGGTCAGTGAGTGTCTGGGTCAGCTGAGATAGAGCTGTCCACACTGCCCATGCTGTCCTCTTGTCATGTCCGGCGAAGCAGGAGACCGTGTCGCAGCCCGTCAAAGCATGAAACATCGGTAGTGCCTGTGCTTTCTCAGGGCCCAGAGCCCGCGCCATCTCATGGGCTGCCAAGAACCGGAAAGCCTTGCCCGTGCCGAAGGATACGCACACTTCGGCTTCCTCCTCCAGGGTGCGTGCCAGAGCCACTGCCAGGACAACAACATCAGTGTCAACTGTGCGGATGAGGATCTTCTTGTGGCCATTGTGAGCAGCGTGAGCGGCATGCAACATCATGCGGCTGTCGGCTTCTTCGTGGTTGCAAGGAGCCAGGGCTGCAGTATCTAGGAGTGGTGGCTTGCTCAAGACATCATCTCCTTCAGTGATGACCAGCTCCTTGTCTGCAAGCTGGAATGAGTTGTGGAGGACGCCAGAGAGGAAGCTGAACAGCTCTGTCTTGTTCTCGTCGACTCTGAGGAAGCTGGCCCAGTTCCCGGGGATCGTTGCACCACCCACCACCCGTCTTCTCACCCCCTCTCCGCGCTTGGCTCTTGCTGTACCCTTCAACGAGCCTGTATTGTAGCGGTCCCACACCAGGTCCAGTCGCGTGGCTTGATGGAGTTTTGAGAGTATGTAGGGCACAAAGACCTACTGTGCATACTCGTTGAAGCTTTTTGCTGTAGCTGGCTTCAGCATCTGGATGATGACCGCTCCATCTAGCAAAATGCAGCTGGTTGGAGGAACCTCAGACTTGGGCTGACTGAGGTCTTCTAGACAAGCGAGAAGATCACTCTTGACACCCAGCCGGATGCCACCGCCATCTGATAGTGCAGGGGGGCAGGCTTGGTTTTCATGTTGGAAGAATTCCTCTAGATTCCCATCCCGGTTCTGGCACCCGATATACAGACGAGAGAACAGGTCCACGTCATTCTTCAGGGATTTCATCTGCTGCTTGCCCTTTTCCGGAGGTTTTGAAGCAGGCTGACCGAAGATTTTCAGCTTGTTTCTGTGGATGGCATCTCCTATGGGTTTCGTTCTCTCCACTAGGCGTTCTCTGACGAAGTTGTCAAACTGCAGCTGACCCACTTCGTGTGCATGACGGAGGGCGTCTACAGCTCCAGGTGGCGCGATCTCCTTGGTGTCGAGTACCAGCAGATCTTGACTCTCCTCTTCAAATGGATTCCCGAAGTCTTCCATCACGTTGACCAACGACTGTACATCTTTCAGGAAAGCAGTCTGCACACTTGCTGACTGGTCATGGTGCCTTGTGTCTTGTGGTCTGTTCCCCGGGTCAGTTTCATCGTGGAACTGTTCGATGAGCGTGGCAACCTCTGGTCCTGCCACCATCCACCGTCGTAGAGCGCTGGGGTTGTCAGTCAGGCCCACTGCACCTCCGTCTCCTTTGATGGCAGCATTGTTCTGCTCGTGGGCCTGATCGACGGGTATGGCGGAGAACGACCTGTTTGTCTTCTGGACGGTGATGTTCCCAGCTCGGAATTCCTGGGCTATTTCAGGGTGTATCGTCGGCAGTTCCACCATGTCTCGCAGATGCACAGGAATCCAGCGCGCGTAGTTGGTGTGATCCAGGGCATGGAACCACACTGCTAGTTCTCTCAGGGCATCTACGTACATCGCAAACGACGCTTGGCGCAGAGAGCGCACGTACAGCAGGACCGTCACCACCAGTTGCAGGACAGTTGCGCAGTAGTCGAACTGGGGGCAGGTCTCCGCTTTTTGCTGGCACCAATCGTCGAACTCCAGCTGCTCGTTGCGTGCGTCACCCAGCTGGTCAATGTAGTGGTTGTAGGCGTGCTGCTGCAGGGTGAAGAGGGCTGCTGCTGTCACTTGATGAGCCCTCCTGGTTCGACTGACATGGGATGCCCGCAGGAAGGAGTCCGCTGTCCCGGCACTGGTGATCTCTGCCTGAACCAGTGCTTGCACCCATCCGCTCCCTTGCAGCCAGTCACCAAGGGTCTTCAGTGCTGCCATCTCGATATGAAGACCGCCGAAGAGGACGACAAACTTCTCTTCACCATACTCCTGTGGCCACTTCCACTGGATTTGCTTTGCCAAAGCAAACAGCGGCTGGTCGAATGTGACCACTGGAGTCTGGCCAGGGTTGAGATGTTCCACTGCAATCCTGATCACATCCATGGAGTGCTTGATCATAGCCACGATGTGGGCGCTCTCCAGGAAGAGTGGGAGCAGTGCGGTGGGACAGATGGCCCGACTGGCTGGCATGTCTTGCTGGCTTGCGTGGTATGCAGCCCATGAAGTGTTCTCCACTGGAGAAGTTTCTTGTAGGGCGACTTGGGTGTGTTTTAGCCAGATATGCTCTCTTTCAGCATGTTGCTTGAGGCCGCTGTTGCTGCTCAGGGATGTCACGCTGGTAGCCGGCACGGGGGTGTTCTTGATGCTGCCGACGGATGGGACATCTGTATAGTAGTGCGGCAAACGGTCAACTGTTTTGAGGCCTCTTTCGTTCGGCCCTCCAAGGATGATGATGCTGCAGTCAAAGCCGGCCCCAGGGACCGCAGGGTGTTGGATGAGGGAAATAGCAGTCCCATGGAATGACTGTTTTGCTGTGGTGGAACTTAGGTTGTGGTCGATATTGTCTACCGCGGCAGTCGTGAAGACTCTGCCTCTCATCTTCGGAGGGCAGACTACTTGCTCCTGGTGGTAGAGGCGGCAGGCACTGTTCCCCAGCTGTGTGGAAAGGGGCAGGACCCGATCATAGGAGATAGAATTCCCCATGTGTGCCAGCCTGTCGACGAGCTCCCTCTTGCGCGTGTGTACATGTAGCATTTGGCCGATGTAGGTTGGAACTGGCGTCTCCTGCGTGGTGGCGTGCCTGACTGGGCGAGGCGTACTGCCTGTGGCGGCCCGTCGGTGCATAACGCTGTTGAACTTGAGGAGCTGGGCGATGCTCAGTGCCGCTGGTGTTGTGCTTTCACTCTGGTGCTTGATACTGGGACCTTCCAAGATCATAGTGACCAAGGCAAGCAGCATGGGTGGCACGGAGTCCTGTTGGCATCCTGCAGGAAACCCGTTGAACACCTTGGCATCTCCGATGATGTGGCATCTCACAATTTGGGCAGCACGCGCCAGGTGGACAGCATCAAGGTCTCTGTCCAGTTCACAAGCCTTTGCCAGGGTATCGCCGAGGTCTTCATTGAATGCAAGCAGGACGTCGCGCCCCTGGTGCTGTGCACACATGTTAGGAAAGTGAGCAAGCAGTCTCTGCTTAAGACGGGTCGTGTGCACCCTGCCCTCATGCTTGACTCCCAGCTGTTCCATCCTTGACGTGTATAACTGCGCCAGGTCAGCAAGTTTGAAGACCGGAGACGTCTCGTCATCCATGTGAGCTTCTTCAATAAACACCACCAGCTCTGCGAAAGCAAGTCCTGCTATTGCGTGTTCATCGTCTGTACCTTTGCCCGTCATTTCCTTAATCTTCCGTGCGCGATTGTACAAGTTCAGGAGACAATTTCGGTGGTACTTGGCCTCCTGTGCAACCATGTCCCCAGCGTTCAGTTGCGTCAGGAGGTCCATGTCGTCCAGAATCAGTGCGCACGACCTGACACGCGAGTCCAGTTGGAATGTCGCAGCTTCATGAAGACCAGCACTACCAGGAGCTTCTCCGCAGAAGAAGCATTTCACTTCTTGGTGTTTCGTCTCAGTACTTGATGGTCGTGACAGATATCGAGTTCGCTTGCGGGCAACAACTTCCTCTTCTTCGTCGGCGCCTATTTTCAGGTGCCTCTTCTCAGCTCTGTCTAAATTGGTCTTGTTATACCTCAGCTTGCAGGTCTTGTGGTATTGTGCATTGTTGGCGCTCAATACTGCTTCAACGCCACTGCCTTCATCTAATTGGCTCAACAGAAAAGAGTTGGGGAGCAATCCAAGCTCATTGAACCTTCTCAGATGTCCAGCGAAAATGCTGTAGCTGCTCCCCTTGTCTTGGCGTGTATTCTGGGATGGACTTGTCAGCGACTCTGGCATCGTTTCTTGGCATATGAAGCATAATGACCAGTCTCTGTCTGTTGCTGGCTGTGCGGAAGTAGACGGAGCTGCTTCTGCACCACGAGGCTCAACGAGTTTGAAGCTCTTCGACATTGTTCTGGAAATGGAAAATGACAAAGTTGTATGAAAGGAGCACTCAGAATCCAAGTGAATTAGGACATGTTCAATTGAGAGATGTTTGTCATGGTTGTTATGCTAATCTATGAATAATTCAATAAATCGATAATAAGATAAGATTCTAAAAACACATGGGCACCTTTCTTTGTTGTTAAGTGCTACCCTACATTAGCAACAACACGCAACATAATGTTTGCACAACATTGCAGATTCAAAACAATAATTTTTTTCCCGCACATTTACTCAGTACATCTCATTCACCTAGGGATAAGTCTTCCTCGGCAGCCACATGGTGGCCATTTTGGAAAATGGCCGCCACGGCCGCCAGGGAGCAGTTGGGCGATGACTCCACATCCAAATTTGTTCATAATATATTGGTCTACCTATGTGCCAAAATTGGTGCTTTTATCAAAAAATGCACAATAGGTTTGAATATCCTAGGTAAACCACCCCACTATAATGAACGATTCCATATACAAATATTAGAATTTAGTAGCAGTCTCTACGTTTCCAACATACGGCTTATGATCTCAGCCGCTACCACAGCGGGCCGATTTATCGGTACTCACGCGAAGTACCAAATAATCTCTAGAGTTGCACGTCAATTCACTACTAGGCACGTTGTACACACTCTGAGACGACTAAAGAAGGAAGAGAAAGCGAAGGAGAGAAAGAATTGTTATAGTTACCCATTTAATCTAGCTGCTCTCCTCATACCCATGCTCCATTTTCTATGAGCCTACCCCAGTACATGAAACAGTATCAGTCACTTCGCGCCCACCGTCGATGTCACACGCCTCTTTTGTCTGTGCTTTGCGAGTGCCTGCTTTGCCTACCCCTTTGCTTCGACTTAGTGAGTGTGAGCCTTTTCAGGCTGTTGAGGTTTTAGAAGGATGTTTCAGTGATGTAGGCAGCACTTTACTACGGCTTTATGGCGTGTTTATGGGTGTGCGCGTAGTGCTGGAGACGTGTTTATTTATTTGTTTTCTTCGGGGGTGGTTGGTCCTCAACGCCGCGTAGCGGTCGTTGTGTGTCTATTCTACCCTCGCTTTTCGGGTTCATGTTCACTTTAACTAACCCTTAATGTAACTTGGGGGGGATATGCTTCCCGCGGGATGCATTGTGTTTCTTTCCCTTTTTTACGTGCTTTTTGTTTTATTGTGTTTTTCATATGACTACGTGTCGATGTTTTACAAGACTTGAGCATGAGGTTTCTCTGGATTCTGCTTTTGTGTGGGCATAGGGCACACAGCCTTTATTCTCTCTCAAACATGCTGCTTTGGTCTCAACTGACCAATAGCCCTTCTGACTTGTTTATTCAACATGTCCATAGTTGGTGGTCTTGTATTTCGTTTGCCTGGTTCACGCTTTTGTCAGTTCCTTTTCGTTTCCCCGGGCCTACTTGGCTCGAGGATACGTGGTTCTGGTAAAAGTGTCTGTCAACCCCTAGGCTATCCTAACTTTTATTTTATTCCTTTAACGTAATTGTGGGGATTCTCGGGCAGTGTTTAGCTTTGTTACTAGGTTCTTTCACTCAGGGATTGACGCTGCCCTAGTGTTTTCTCTTTTCTGTGTTTTGTGTAACTAGGTTAAGCCTGTTTTTTACCTTGAGCAGACCGCCGTCGGATTGGGCCACACAGGTCCTTTCCTTCTGTTTTCCTCTTGTCTCTACTGACTTGCTGGTTATGGTCTTCTACGCTCTTGTTAAAATTCTCACCTTTGTTTTTGTGTGTTTAAGCTAATCGGTTTTTTGCCTTGCGCTGCCCGCCGTTGGATTGGTCCACACAGGTCCTTTCCTTCTGACTTCCTTTTGTCTCAACTGACTGGGAGGTCTCGGTCTCGTCGCTCTCGTTAAAATTCTCGTTTTTCTTACATTTTACCTGTTTCTGTTCTTCCCCTGCCTGTGTTTACTTGATCATAAGGGGGGGGGGGGATGTCTGGAAACTGTACGCGATAATAAGGGTCCCGCTCACAGGGAGGATATGCTTAGACAAGTTGACTCGACTTTCGTGTTTACTCACGTTTTTTCGCCACACAGGCGGGGGTCTTCAGGTGTCCTCAGCTCCTTCATCTTTTAAATCCGCCCTACAAGCGCCTTTATCTTTTTGATGTGCCCTGTGCCTTGTCAAGGAATAGGCCACATAGCTTTTTCACTTGATTTGGTATTAAGTGCCCTGTTATGCCCCCTTTTTCATGTACCTGGACAGGGCTCCTTGGACAACGGATGCTTGGCGTTTCCTCTCCCTTATGTCCTGTTCCTTGTGTCCTCCTTCTGTACCTGGTTCCCGCCCTACAGGCGGCCTCCTAGTATACTGGGTGGACCCAAGGACCACCTGAAAAGTCCTAGGACTCGACCCAAAGTGGCGATTGTCCTGTGTGTTTTGGATTCCCTCCCCTTCCCTATTTAAACTTATAGGGTACTGTTGGGTTGCTCACACTTGACCTTTTTCCTTCCAGCTGGTGCCCGCTCTACTGCCGGCAGTACCTACGCCGCCGCCACTTCGCCCCCTCCTCCCTCCGCTCTCCCAGAGGGTTCTCAGGTATTTCGGATGGGGCCTTTTTTCCCCAAAATTGGTTTGGACCTGTTTCCCAGGGTTGGGTCTCGCTAAGGGGCTTGTCCCAGCCCTGGTGTTTACGGTCTACTGTGTGGGTGATTTTTACTTGACTTTCCTGTTCTACTTGCTACTTAGCATCTTCCTGGATGTTGTCTTACTTGGGTATCACATGCTGTTTTGGCTATACTTCCTCATATTGCCTGTCTCACCTCCACTGGTGTGTAATGCTTCCCCCATTTTTCAGTGCTGTGATGCCGGCTACTCCCTGCTCTCGGCCGACATGTCAGCGGTCGGCCATGCGGGACCATCGGGAATGCTGCCTCCACACGGCCTGCTACGGGACGGATGTGTACGATCCCCGCCGATGTGGGGTTTGTCTCTCCACTCTTCAACTGCTGGAAACTCTACCTACATCGGTGGAAGGACAACGGGCCAGGACGTCTCTCCGTCAGTCGTGGGACGTCATCTCCCGTTACGTCCAGGTAGTCCTGCACAGGGCTCCTTCCTTCCGTGAGGATGACGTCCGTGTTTTGTTGGGGATCCCACCTACCTCAGATGCAGCACGCCGTTCCCGCTCCCCTACAGTTCGTCACTCCCGCTCTCCTACTACGGCTCCTGGCTCCCCTACCAGGAGTTCGGGTCCGGCGGACGGGAGGGCGCATCACAGGGAGCGGGCCCCCCGGCGTCATGACCTTCGAGTGCCTGCATCCGACCAGTCAGTGACTTCAGGAACGTCTGGCAGGAGGAAACAAAGCCGATCACCCTCCTCTGCTGATCGACCCCTCCTTGCTTCTCCTCACCTCAGGATGAGCCCCCCACCTCCGTCGCAGGGTTCCACGATCTTCAGGGCCAAACGACGTCCTGCCCCGCCTGCCGAGGAGGTCGTTCTCCATCCTGCTCCATCTTCTGCCACTGGTGGGGTGGAGTTCGAGCCTCTGCCTGCCTCTCAGCCTGTGAGGGGTCCCGGCCTCTTCCATATGGCGGGCCCTGCTGTGGTGGTCCCGGCGGCGATGCCCTCCCCGCCTCCTCCTCCACCTGGATGTTCGGACACCTCGATCCCTTGTGGCCAACCGTCTCCTCCCCATCTCCCAGACCATTCCGACGATGTTCTCGAGATGGAGGTTGCAGACTTTGACAGGCTGGAGGATGAGGATGTAGGGGTCGACTTGTCTTCGGGCGATGCATCCGATTCTGGTCGGGATGACCCCGCCGTGGAGGCCCATTACTACCCCCCGTCCCCTGCGTTCTCCCCGCTCACGGACCATGATGCCCGGGGGCACAGTGAGGCTGGTTCAATCTCTCCTCTACAGGCGTCCATCCCTCCTGCTGCGGACACGGAGTTCAGAGCGGAGTTGGCTTCCATTCGTCTCGATATGGCTTCCACTAAGGCAGACATCCTCTCCTCTGTCACGGCGGCCATGGAGGCAGTGGTCTCTCGGTTTGGTACACCGAACCCGGTACCTCTGCAGACTCCGGTTGTGGCTCCTCTCCCGCCTGTTTCCGACCACATCCCATCTCGGCCTGCTCTCCCGGTCGTGGTACCGTTGACGTCCTCTGCTTCATCACCTGCACCTCCGACCAGGGTTTGGGGTTGTTCTCTCACCCTCTTTCCGTGCCGCCTCTCTCCAAGTTTAGGATCCCCAAGGTCAAGATGCCCTCCCTCTATGGGGATTCTGTTGCTTGGAGGGCTGTGGTTGCCTCCAACCCTGAGCGAGCGGTCAACCTGCCGCCCGGAGAGCGGACAGTGCCGGGGGATTGGGCCATCCAAGTGAATGAGAAGAATGTCTTCCGGGCCATCACGTCCTTGGGTCTGGTCCCGGAGGTTGATGTCCAGGTGTACCAGAGCAGGCAGGACATGCAATATTTCTCCTACCGTCCCTCGGTCTTGCCTTCCCCTGTCACCAAGCCCTGGGCGGACTACTCCCTCCGTGACCTGTCGAAGGATGTCCACTCCCTCTCTGCCATCTCCAAGACGCCGTACCTACTGAATGTGCGTGATCGGGATGGGGTCCTGATGTTGGACCTGCCGCACCTCTGTACGGGTCCCTGGGGGGAGTGGGTCCGTGAATCGGTGGAGTTTGGTCAGGCTATGACTGAGGGTTTGCCGGCCATCCCGACCATGGACTCCACTTTTGTGTCGGGTGTGCTCCTTCACTCCTCGGGCTTCCCTCAGCCCGTGTGGGAGTGGTTCAATGCTCCCAAACTGTCGGTGGGTCCCCTGCCATGTGCCTTTTTCACGGTGCCGGAGAAGTCACAGTTGGACCGCGACTTCAGGTTTCGCCAGCGGGCGGCACGCCAGCTCTCGACACTTCTGGCCCAATTGGAGCTGGCAAGGGTCAACCTCTGCCTGATTGAATCCCTGGAGTCTGGTGACCATCGCCAGGGGTTTGAACATGTCCGCCGCATCAACCTGCAGCTCGCCCTCAACCCTGTCCAGGACATTCGCCACTCCCTCCACGAAGCCTCCCATTGCCATCAACAGCTTCGGGTGGCTTTCTGCAAGAAGGCCCCTGTTGACGTCCGCAACCGCCTCCTACTGACGGACCTTCTCAACCCAGGTCTGTTCCCTGAGGAGGCTTGGCAAGGGGCTTTCTTGCTGGCGCAGAGTGACACCTACTCTGCCCAACGGAAGGTGGTGGCGATGCCCACTACATCCTCCTCCACCCGCGGACGCGGGGGCAAGTCCGTCGCCGGCAAAGGGCGCCAGGCGGGGGGTTTCAGCGGAGGACGGGCTCACGACGGGCGTGGTGTACCCGCCTTCTGTGAACGTCGGTCCCCGGATCGCCGTCCCCATCAAGAGGGTGCGCGGCGCTGGCAGGATCCGGGGTCCTCGTCCTCCACTCCCAGACACAGTCGGGAGGAGGATAGGCCGGAGCGCGGGGCCCGTACGCCTTTCGGAGGGGCGGCAGGCAACCTAGGGGAGGCCGTGGTGGTTCTTCCCACCGCGACACGTCCGTCGGGGGATCCACGGCCACGACTGCGTAGTTCCTCCTGCCCGGCCATCTCAGGGATTCGGTTGGGGGGGCCCTCTGCGCGGCGCCCACACCGGCTTCTTCCGCCCCCACTACCGGCGCTCGCCCCGCCGGGCGTGGGCGCGTCGGGTGTTGTAGTAGGGTCTGACTTGGAGGCGGAGGTCCAGGCCTCCTCTCAGGCGCCCTCCCCGACATCGACCAGTATCTCAGGAATTGGCCATTTTACTCTGTGTCCACTGACAGGCTGGGTATGCCTTGTGTTGCGTTAGACCAACGGATCCCCCGATTCATCTTCCATCCTGTATCTCTTCATCCCATTCTGTATTTGCTTCCTTTCCCTACAACAGGGGGGGGGGGGTATTTCTCTTATATATTTGTACAAAGACTTTCTCCTCTTCTTTACAGGTTTGCACTGTATGTTTAGTGTTAATGATGTACCTCTTCAGGTTTATGCATTAAGGACTCCACTGTCTATGGGTTTTTTGAGTTGGTATACTTATGCCTCCTACCCATAAGCATGTAACTACGGAGAGTCGTATGATGTCGTCCACCATATCCTGGGTCTCTTCTTCTCATACTGTCCTTTCTTCCTTTCCCTAGACTGGGAGGGGGGGGGGGAGGAGTTCTTTTTGTATACTTGTACAAAGACTTAAAATTCTATTTTTCATTTACATGTATGAACTATATGTTTCGTGATACGGATGTACCTCTTCAGCTTTCTTACATAGGACTATACTGTCTAGGGTTTGTTGTCTTGGTATGCCTCTACCTCATACCCTATTTTGTAATTAAAGAGTGTCCTAGGAGATCATCCACCTGCTGTGCCATACCTTCTGGTTCTTGTAATACTGTACAATTGACTTCAATCTTCCCAGGTTGGTGTGCCATTCAAGGGTCGACATGCCTGTTCCTTGCCCTGCTTATGCATTTTTAGACCCTAGACTGATACGCTAGTAACTGTACTTTCTTAATATGCACCGTACTGTTACGCTCTTTTTTCCCAATAAACTAATCTGTTTATTTGTGTCTTTTCTTGGTCCTCTACTTTTGCTAAGGCTTGGGGTTTTTAAGGTTTCTTGGATGTCCGCCTCCAATTTGGGATTCAAGCCCTACGTTGGAAAAGTAGAGACTGCTACTAAATTGGGAGGTTTGACGACCTCCCTTATAACCAAATAAGGAAAACCTCTTATTTGGTAGCAGTCTCGGAGTATCCAACGTCATAGTATCCCGCCCTCATGCCGATCCCCTGCCCATCCAATCTAAACTGATTACTTGATACCTAGATACTGTTTCATGTACTGGGGTAGGCTCATAGAAAATGAGCATGGCTATGAGGAGAGCAGCTAGATTAAATGGGTAGCTATAACAATTTTTTCTCTCCTTCGCTTTCTCTTCCTTCTTTAGTCGTCTCGGAGTGTGTACAACGTGCCTAATAGTGAATTGAGGTGCAACTCTAGAGATTATTTGGTACTTCGCGTGAGTAGCCTACCGATAAATCAGCCCGCTGTGGTAGCGGCTGAGATCATAAGCCCTACGTTGGATACTCCGAGACTGCTACCAAATAAGAGGTTTTCCTTATTTGGTTATAAGGGAGGTCGTCAAACCTCCCAGTATTTTATATCTAGCAACTTTTAAACGTGAATCTAGCAAAATCTGCAACATAATTGGTAATACTGTCTGGCGTCCTTTCGCGTCCAGACGACCATATTGACCGACAGGTGTGATGAAGTTCCTTATGTTTTATGTTTGTATGTCATGTATTTGAGCTTAATTTAGTATTTTAGTTAGTGTACATGAGACTATTAGAGCACTTTGTATATGATTCATAGCCTCGATAATAAGAGCTATAGGCCTATTCACAAAAAGGGCGAATATAGAATGGCCCACCGGCTTGGACTGGACTATAGCCTACTCTATTTTTTTCCAGCTGATGGTAAATTGAATCCCTTAGTAGCTGATTTCTCGATACTTAATGGAAATATATGAAACTACTATGTCTGTGTGTCGTATTAATGCCAAGTTTTTATAATTAACATCGTATTTCGCTACAAAATCTACCTTATAGCTGAGTAACTAAGATAGAAACATGACAATTTACCCTCAGCTGGAAAAAAATAGACTATAGTCATGGTGTGTTTTTGTAGGGGCCGGGACCCGGATTCGCTAACGGTCGTAGCGTGCGATGTAGAGTACAGCAACCTACGATCGTTCCTAAGGGAGTGCGGAAGGTGTATTCACGAACGCATCGTTGAGCTCCCTTACGGCTCCCGGAAAAATGTTATTTTAATACCACAAATTTTCCGAGTGGTTTTTTATAAAAAAAAAATTCATTTGCATCAATATATAGTGTTTGTAATTAATTAGAAATCTCGGGAAAACCTATTTTCCCCATTAGGCCTATCGATCGATGTGGAGACCCCCCCCATAGTGATTTGAAAAGACATTAGCCTAACCTAACAACCTTACTACCTTCCCTCCAACACATCAACAACAACAACAACTAACAACCTTACCTAACCTAACCTAGTATTATGGGTGGGGGCTGCTGCCCCCACACCCCCGCTGGTTGAGTACTAATCCCTTGGTAAATTTAAAAAAAAAAAAATGGCTGTCGATTATATGAAAGTGAAAGAAAAGTCGATGCAGTCTACGGTGTTTACTCTGCAATCTTCAGCTTTGATTGTACATTGATAACGGGAAAGGGTAAATTTCTATAATTGCACCTATACGAGCTAAACAAAATAGTATTGTATTTAACAGGAACGTACGACGAGGTAAGTGATGTGGTATAGCCTAGGTGGCAATATGCGGAAATGGATTATTGGGAGGTTTGACGACCTCCCTTATAACCAAATAAGGAAAACCTCTTATTTGGTAGCAGTCTCGGAGTATCCAACGTAGGGCTTATGATCTCAGCCGCTACCACAGCGGGCCGATTTATCGGTACTCACGCGAAGTACCAAATAATCTCTAGAGTTGCACCTCAATTCACTACTAGGCACGTTGTACACACTCCGAGACGACTAAAGATGGAAGAGAAAGCGAAGGAGAGAAAGAATTGTTATAGTTACCCATTTAATCTAGCTGCTCTCCTCATAGCCATGCTCCATTTTCTATGAGCCTACCCCAGTACATGAAACAGTATCGAGGTATCAAGTAATCAGTTTAGATTGGATGGGCAGGGGATCGGCATGAGGGCGGGATACTGTGACGTTGGATACTCCGAGACTGCTACCAAATAAGAGGTTTTCCTTATACCCAAGACCAAGGATAACGGATGAACAACATCTGGACACAGTTCCTCAAAGAATGAGAGGTGTCATCCATGCAATGGCCCGAGCTAAGGCAGACGGAACAAGACCAAAGCCAGAAGACCAGACTGTACCAGCCTTTTCTGGCTTCCAGGCCACGCTATCACCAGAAACCCAGAAAAGTCAAGCGATTTATCATATGACTTATCCTGATCCACCAAGCAAGACCATTCTGTATGATGCCCTGCGCAAGCTTGCAAAGGCAATTGATGACAAGAAGATGCCATTTGCCATTATCGTCGGTGATCATCCTGTCTATGCATTATTGCTAGAATTGAAAAGTGAGAATCCAGAGATATTTGCTGACATATTGACATTCATGGGGCCCTTTCATATCCAGATGTCTTTCATCAATGCAATCTTACAAAAGGTTCAAAGGCTCAGGCATTTCAGATGTACTGGTGGCTGCAGGCGTCGTTGCAGATGGATCCGTGGATCAAGCTCTGCGTGGAAAACACTTCAACCGCGGTGTGCGTTGCCTTCGACTCTTCTACGAGGCTTTACTCCAACATGCACTAGACAAACGTTTTGAAGGTGCCACTCTGTGTGAAGAGATCCAGGCATCTCTCAATAAGTTACGCAGTTCAGTAGACCAACAAGAACTTAATGATGCACATGCTGAGTTAGAGAGCAATGCCGATCTCAAGGGGCTCGTTGACTCCCTATTCCAGAACTTAGATGGTGCTCCACTAGCAGAATTCTGGATTTCATTCTTGGAGATGGTATAGATACTGACTCAAAATATACATGCTATAAGGACAAGAAACTGGATCGAGTTCAAGTCTTCACTGAAGTTTATGCTTCCTTGGATGCATATTTATGACAACGATAGATATGGGCGCCATCTTCCAGATTTCATAGCAGTCCTAGAAAGTCTTCCCCATATCCAAGCACAATTCATGGAGAGTGGCATGTTTGCACAGTCAATGACCGGTAAACCCTACTCATGTGTTGCCCTTGACATATGGATAGAGTCAACGATGAATAAAGGATCCAAGCTTAAGTGTGGATGGTTGGCTATTCTAAAGAATGAGAAGCAACTCCTGTCAAACACGCGGAATGTTAACAACGTCAACCGGATAAGAGGCTGTGGTCATCGTCACGCAAATCACAAGAGACGAGGTTCAAGAAAGCATGCAGATTGTGCCCCAAGTAAGATGAAGATAGATGACCAATCTGTGCAGGATATCAGTGCATGTCTCACCGAATTCCATTGTGATCTATTTGACCAATCAGATCTGACACTAAGATCCCTACAATCTGGAATTCAACCCTCTCCAGCTCTCTTTGCTGATCTGAAGTCTGCAAAGGCCGATGGAGAAAGAAAAGTGGAGGAATTTGTAAATGAAAGAGTCTATTCCAAAACAAAGTCCCTCAATGCTCGAATACCACGTAGTAAAAGAGGCAATTTTTCAACTCAAGAAATCGAGAAGACAGCAAGTGAAAACCTGAAACAGACAACTGAAGAAATGGAGAGTAAGGCATTTACCTCGGTCATCAAACTTGTTGAGGCAAGTGACGGCTTAAAGATGGAAGACTTAATGCAGCATCGAGTAACAGATGAGTGCCTTTCAATTTTCAATGCAAATGGTACTATGCGCAAAACGCAGAAGAGTAAGCTACAGGAAAAACTGACAATGGCATCCATACCGTACCCTGATATTTACACATCAATAGTAGACATGGGACTAATCTGGCGTCTAACAATGCCTACTACTGAAGACAGAGAAAAAGCAGATGGAACCAAGTTAACGTGGGGAGACTATGGTGAGAAACTTGTGAACTTTGTCCTGAATAGACATTCAAATGCAGAATGTGTTATCTTGGTTAATGACTCGTACGAGCAAGACTTCTCCATCAAAGATAGTGAACGACAACACCGTAAAAAAAATAAGTCCATTTGCAATGTGTTTATGAAGTCAGAGGACAAATTTCCTTCTAATAGAGACTTTCATGCTCTTCTTGGTAAGCCAGAGAATAAAGTTCGCCTTCAAGCATTTATCAAGGCTGCTTTCAAAAGAAAGGCATCTACAACCACTATTCAGCTCATACACTGTGTTGTTGGCAAATCAGCAAGGAATCTCACCACAGATGAAGTTTTGCAGAATCTCACATACGCCCATGCAGAAGCAGACACAGCTCTGTTCACTCTTTATGGTAAGCTGCGGTCAGAAGGGTATACAGAAGCAGTTGTCATAGACACTGAAGATACTGATAACTACGTTCAGGCAGCCTATGTGGCTCGGCAAATATCAGGACTCTTGTGCTTGAAACGCAAATCTCAGCTGATAAATGCTCGGTGTTTGTGTAGTGAGGCAATGACGGAGTCTTTGATCCGCTTTATGTTCTTACCGGATGCGACCATAACTCCGGCTTTTATGGAATAGGCAAGAAAACTATTGTTGACCGTGTAGAAAAATCATCAGAAGCTCGCAACCTCCTTAAAAGTTGTGGCACAATCATCCCAGTCACACAGGAAATCATCAATGACTTACAGAAATTTGTTATCCGGTACATCTATTGTGACACCAAACACAAGACCCTAGCAGAGGTGAGAGCAGCAAAGTGGTCAGTACTCAAGAAAAAGAAGATCATCAGACTGGTACCTGATTCTGACAGTCTACGACCACACTTAGAGCGCACCAATTACCTCACATATCTGCAGAAGAATTTCCAGCTTCAGAATCATCCATCACCAATTGGCCATGGATGGCACCTTGTAAATGGCTTATGCCTCCCAGTACGCTATACCCAACCTGCACTTCCATCATTCCTGGATCTTCTAAAAACTCCAAGTCATCCACAAATGGAGAGCAGCGATGATGACAGCGGAAGTGATTCTGACAGTTGTGCATCATATTTGTCCTGCAGTGATAGTGCATCTTAATGCAGTAGGTCTCATGTTTTATTAATTTAGGATACCAAAGTTTCTCGTTGGATTTAACATCATATTTGTCTTAGATGTTGAGGTTAATGGGACTCTAAATCATGAATTATGCCATCCCATTGATTTTCTAAATTATTTTCTTATTTACTTAATTATTTGGTTATTATTTATTAATTATTTTTTAATTGCGCCATGCCATTGATCTTCTGACACCAAAATTAGTGGGAATAGACACCAAAATTGTCATTTTTGGCCATTCACTTCAAGAAATAGAACTTTATCAATTGTTTAAGATGACGGCGGCGGCCATTTTGAAAAACGTCTAAAATAACAACTTTCCCGTCATTTTAGTGTGGTGTATGGGGGCTTATTTTTTTTAGTATCAGTTGCCCTTGTTAAATTCACTGAGAAACTTTGGTATCCTAAACACGGTCACGGAAGCTCTGAAAATGACTCTACTAGGGCCTTCATGCAGGAAGCCACCCGAAGCTGTTGACGGCAACGGGAGGCTTCATGGAGGGAGTGGCGAATGTCCTGGACAGGGTTGAGGGCGAGCTGCAGGTTGATGCGGCGGACATGTTCAAACCCCTGGCGATGGTCACCAGACTCCAGGGATTCAATCAGGCGGAGGTTGACCCTTGCCAGTTCCAATTGGGCCAGAAGTGTCGAGAGCTGGCGTGCCGTCCGCTGGCGAAACCTGAAGTCGCGGTCCAACTGTGACTTCTCTGGCACCGTGAAAAAGGCACACGGCAGGGGGCCCACCGACAGTTTGGGAGCATTGAGCCACTCCCACACGGGCTGAGGGAAGCCCGAGGAGCGAAGGAGCACAGCCGACACAAAAGTGGAGTCCATGGTCGGGATGGCCGGCAAACCCTCAGTCATAGCCTGACCAAACTCCACCGCTTCACGGACCCACTCCCCCCAGGGACCCGTACAGAGGTGCGGTAGGTCCAACATCAGGATCCCATCCCGATCACGCACATTCAGTAGGTACGGCGTCCCGGAGATGGCAGAGAGGGAGTGGACATCCTTCGACAGGTCACGGCAGGAGTAGTCCGCCCAGGGCTCGGTGACAGGGGAAGGCAAGACCGAGGGATGGTAGAAGAAATATTGCATGTCCTGCCTGCTCGGGTACACCTGGACATCAACCTCCGGGACCAGACCCAAGGACGTGATGGCCCGGAAGACATTCTTCTCATTCACTTGGACGGCCCAATCCCCTGGCACTGTCCGCTCTCCGGGCAGCAGGTTGACCGCTCGCTCAGGGTTGGAGGCAACCACAGCCCTCCAAGCAACAGAATCCCCATAGAGGGAGGGCATCTTGACCTTGGGGATCTGAAACTTGGAGAGAGGCAGCACGGAGAGAGGGTGAGAGAACAACCCCAAACCCTGGCCCGGGATAACAACGAGCCAGAGAGGAGTCGAGGTGTAGGTGATGATGCAGAAGACGTCAACAGCACCACGACCGTGAGAGCAGGCCGAGATGGGATGTGGTCGGCAACAGGCGGGAGAGGAGCCACAATCGGAGTCTGCAGAGGTACCGGGTTCGGAGTACCCAACCGAGAGACCACTGCCTCCATGGCCGCCGTGACAGAGGAGAGGATGTCTGCCTTAGTGGAAGCCATCTCGAGACGAATGGATGCCAACTCCGCTCTTAACTCCGTCTCCGCAGCAGGAGGGATGGACGCCTGTAGAGGAGAGACGTAACCAGCCTCACTGGGGCCTCGGGCATCACGGTCCGTGAGCGGGGAGAACGCAGGGGATGGGGGGGAGTAATGGGCCTCCACGGTGGGGTCATCCCGACCAGAATCGGGTGCACCGTCCGAAGACGAGTCGACCCCCACATCCTCGTCCTCCAGCCTGTCAAAGTCCGCAACCTCCATCTCGAGAACATCGTCTGAATGGTCTGGGAGATGGGTAGGAGACGGTTGGCCACAAGGGATCGAGGCGTCCGAACATCCAGGTTGAGGAGGAGGCGGGAGGGCATCGCCGCCGGGACCACCACAGCAGGGCCCGCCATAGGGAAGAGGCCGGGACCCCTCATAGGCATGGAGGCAGGCAGAAGCTCGAACTCCACCCCCACCAGTGGCTGAAGATGGTGCAGGATGGAGAACGACCTCCTCGGCAGGCGGGGCAGGACGGCGTTTGGCCCTGAAGATCGTGGAACCCAGCGAAGGAGGGGGGCTCATCCTGAGGTGAGGAGAAGCAAGGCGGGGTCGATCAGCAGGGGAGGGTGATCGGCGCCGTCTCCTCCTGCCTGACGCTCCCGAAGTCACGGACAGGTCGGAGGCAGGCACTCGACGATCATGACGCCGGGGGGCCCGCTCCCTGGGATGCGCCCTCCCGTCCGCCGGACCCGAACTCCTGGTAGGGGAGCCACGAGCCGTATGAGGAGAGCGGGAGTGACGAACAGTAGGGGAGCGGGAACGGCGTGCAGCATCGGAGGTAGGTGGGATCCCCAACAACACCCGGACGTCATCCTCACGGAAGGAAGGAGCCCTGTGCAGGACAACCTGGACATAATGGGAGATGACGTCCCACGACTGACGGAGAGACGTCCTGGCCCGTTGTCCTTCCGCCGATGTAGGCAGAGTCTCCAGCAGTTGAAGAGCGGAGAGACAAACCCCACATCGGCGGGGATTGTACACATCCTTCCCGTAGCAGGCCGTGTGGAGGCAGCATTCCCGATGATCCCGCAATGCCGACCGCTGACAAGTCGGCCGAGAGCAGGGAGGAACCGGCATCACAGCACTGAAAAATGGGGGAAGCATTACACACCAGTGGAGGTGAGACAGGCAATATGAGGCAGTATAGCCAAAACAGCATGTAATACTCAAGTAAGACAACATCCAGTAAGACGCTAAGTAGCAAGTATAATAGGAAAGTCAAGTAAAAACCACCCACCCCGGAGACCTTAAACACCAGGGCTGGGACAAGCCCCTTAGCGAGACCCAACCCTGGGAACAGGTCCAAACCAATTTTGGGGAAAAAAGGTCCCATCCGAAATACCCGAGAACCCTCTGGGAGAGCGGAGGGAGGAGGGGGCGAAGTGACGGCGGCGTAGGGACAGCCGGCAGTAGAGCGGGCACCAGCTGGAAGGAAAAAGGTCAAGTGTGAGCAACCCAACAGTACCCTATAAGTTTAAATAGGGGAGGGGAGGGAATCCAAAACACACAGGACAATCGCCACGTTGGGTCGAGTCCTAGGACTTTTCAGGTGGTCCCTGGGTCCACCCAGTATACTAGGAGGCCGCCTGTAGGGCGGGAACCAGGTACAGAAGGAGGACACAAGGAGCAGGACATAAGGGAGAGGAAAACAGCCAATCAGCCGTTGTCCAAGGAGCCCTGTCCAGGTACATGAAAAAGGGGGCATAACAGGGCGCTTAAAACCAAGTCAAGTGAAAAAGCTATGTGGCCTAAGCCTTGACAAGGCACAGGGCACATCAAAAAGATAAAGGCGCTTGTAGGGCGGATTTAAAAAGATGAAGGAGCTGAGGACACCTGAAGACCCCTGCCTGTGTGGCGAAAAAACGTGAGTAAACCCTAAAGTCGAGTCAACTTGTCCAAGCATATCCTCCCTGTGAGCGGGGCCCTTATTATCGCATACAGTTTCCAGACATCCCCCCCCCCCCTTATGATCAAGTAAACACAGGCAGGGGAAGAACAGAAACAGGTAAAATGTAAGAAAAACAAGAATTTTACCGAGAGCTACGAGACCGAGACCTCCCAGTCAGTTGAGACAAAAGGAAGTCAGAAGGAAAGGACCTGTGTGGACCATTCCAACGGCGGGCAGCGCAAGGCAAAAAACCGATTAGCTTAAACACACAAAAACAAAGGTGAGAATTTTAACAAGAGCGTAGAAGACCTTAACCAGCAAGTCAGTAGAGACAAGAGGAAAACAAGGAAAGGACCTGTGTGGCCCAATCCGGCAGCGGTCAGCTCAAGGTAAAAAACAGGCGTAGCCTAGTTACACAAAACACAGAAAAGAGAAAACACTAGAGCAGCGTCAATCCTACAAACCTGATCTTCTCTTCCTCACCGAAACTCAGGTGTCTGTAGCAACATCCAGCAACCCCTTTTCTGTATCCTCCTACTTTCTCTATCCTAGTTTCAAAGCCAAAGGCGGATGTTGCGCATATGTGCACAACAAACTCACTTGCTCTCGTGTTCCCGATTTCGACTCCTCTGAATTCTCTACTTTATGGCTCAAACTTTCCTGTCATTCTCTTACTAAATATTTCTGTGCTGTCTATCTTTCCCCTAACTCTACCAACTTTCCAAATTCTTTGACTATCTAAACTCTACAGTGGAACACATTCTATCCATTTCTCCTTTCTCAGAAATCTCCATCTTAGGAGATTTCAACGTTCACCACCGCCAATGGCTCTCCTCTCACACTACTGATCCACCTGGTGAACAAGCCTATGTTTTTTCTATCATAAATGACCTAGAGCAGTTAGTTCAGCATCCCACCCGTATCCCGGATCGCATCGGAGATCGGCCCAACATTCTTAACTTGTTTCTAACTTCTAACCCTTCTTCTTATACTGTCAATCTTTTCTCTCCTTTGGGCTCCTCCGACCATAAACTTATCTCTGTCAACTGCCCTATCTCTCCAGTACGGCCACCCGATCCTCCTAGCCGGCGACGCTTGTGGCACTTTGGCGCTGCCGACTGGGAGGCTCTCCGGCAGTACTTCTTTGATTTCCCATGGAATTATTTCTGCTTCCGTGGCCGAGGACCCTCGGAGAGTGAATGACACGGCAAAGCTGGAAGTTGCCCAGAATAGGGTCGGAAGGCTCGCACTGGGAGCGAACAAGTACACTGCAGTAGAAGCCTTGAGAGGTGACGCGGGATGGAGCTCCTTTGAAGAAAGAATAGACAAGGGAGTCCTACGGTACCGGGTCAGACTGGAAAAAATGAATGGTGATAGATGGGCACGAAAGGTGTTTGAATGGGCTAAGGAGAGTAGTAAATGGAACAAGATGTGCGACAGAAAGATAGAGAAGTACGGAATGCGTGGTATCATGATGGGGGAAAGTATGGAAATGTGGAGCCATGAGAGATGGAAGAAAGAGATCGGCAAACGGGTACAAAGCGTAGCAAGGGACGAATGGACGGGGAATATGAGAAACAAGAGTTCACTAGAATGGTACATGTGTAAGCAACAGCCAAGAAGGGAGCCATTCTACGATGGGAGCATTGGAGGTGAACTCCTCTTCAAGGCCCGAACTAAGTCGCTTGAGCTGAACAGCAGAACATATAGATGGTCAAATGAAGGCAACAAGGCATGCAAGATGTGCGAGAGTGGGGAGGACGAGACTGTGGAGCATATCCTCCTAAAGTGCAGAAAATATGAAGGAGAAAGGCGGGTAATGCTAAGATCCATAGTGCAAGAGATTGGTGCGGAGGAATGGAATGCAGTGGTAGGAAGGTATGAATGGGGGCTCGACGGAATAGTGATCTACCTGCTTGGCCTGAACGACCTAAACATGTGGAATGAGACCACTGCACGGAGTGTTAAGGACTACCTAGAGGGAGTATGGAGGAAAAGATCAGCCTCACAATAGTGAGGCTGGGGTGAGAATGCCCACGGGGAACAATCTTCTTTTATTCTCAACCTGTCCTTTTCCATTATAGTTTATAAGTTTATCCTAGGAGAGAGAGCCGATACTAAGGCCACACCTCGACCAGTCGAGCGTGACTCTCGCACCAAGACCAAGACCAAGGGAACTAGGAAGTAGGAGGCAGTTTTACGTTGCCGGATTTCATAGCATTATATTGGTTATACCATATGGGAAGGACCAGCCAGTGAGTAGGTGTGGAAATGGACAGCCCATTAATTGCTCAAGCCTCTTTTGAATTATAGAGATTAGGGTTCACGAGTTATGGCCTAAATATTTGGAACAGAGTAGGCTATATAGGCATACCCAACATCCCCTCTTCCTTACCTCCTCCACCAATACCCCCCCTACTCCACTGCCCACCCATCCTCCCCCCGTACCCCAACAACTACCCTTCCTCCCCTCTTCCCCCTTCGAGATTAATTTGTACTTTTTCGGTAGAAAAATGTCACGGCCTCAGGCCGGTTCCTCCACAATCACAGGCTCGCTATCGCTCGCCAGGAAAAAAAAAATCGACACCTAAAGGGCACGAAAGGTGTTAATATTGACAAAGAAATGTGGCCGAAGGTCTTAAAATCGACAAACTAATGGAGCAAACTTCTTAAAATGTCAAAACTAAGGGGGTTAAACGCGAGAGAGAAGGGGTCCAGAAAAGCTACCCATTCCCTCAAACTGGAGGAAAATAAAAAAACGGACCGTAATTATGAAACTCCAGAAAATCTATGCAAACTTATTACCACCTTTCACTTCCGGTGCCGCGGTTTGGCTATAGGCCTACCCTGTTGGGAATAGGTGTGCCAAAACTCTTGCACATTAACTCCTATAACTCACAAGCAACTATACTAATCCAGCTAATATTTCTACCATTTGGGAAGAGTCAGCCAGGGAATAGGTGTGGAAATTCACAGCCCATTTGCTCAAGCCCTTTTTGAGTTACAGAGGTTAGGGTTCACGATTTCTGGCCAACTCATTTAGAACATGGTATAGCAACCCTACCCTCCCCATTTTTCCCCAGCTAACCTAATCCCACAAGGACCCCAATGGAAATACGCCTAACGGCCTTATTGGGCTATCCTTAGTTGGAATTATGCAAGGCTGGTACATGTCATATTTGTAACAAACTATGTGGTACCAAATCTGTAAATGGCTAACTGAATAAATATTATTATTATTATTATTATTATTATTACCCTGAAGACAAGCTAGGGAAACTAACATATCACCTCGGGATATGGAGCTAGGTGATTCATTCGTATCCACCTATATACTATGTGAGACCTTTCCTAAGTTGAATAAACTTGACTAACATTAACCATAATGCAATATTTACTGAGAGAATACCGAAGAAATTGTCTACTGATTCCTAAGCTGAATACAATTATCTAAGACAATTTCTACGCACTGACAGGGAGATCATTCTTAACCCCTTAAGGATTATGACGCTATTTAACAGTTTATTTTGACTATCACTATACGATCTTATTCAGCTTGAGAAGGATCTATGCGAATCAGAGGCATAATTGAGTTACATTAGTTTTATCCCCTTAACCCCTTCTGTGCCGCAGATGTCTTTTCAATTGTATTCTAGCTATATTTAGAAGATTTTGTGCAGTTTAAGAACTTACAGATTTGTGGTAGTAACAGGGGTTAAAAGGGGATAGTTCGAAACCTGTTTATTGCCGATTTGCGAGTTTCGATCTATAAGGAAGTTGGAGCTGTATACAACGATATTTAACAGAATTTACAGCAAAAATACGGTAGTAGTTGGCTACATATATAAATACATAAAACCCAATTCAACATAGGCCTACCATAATTTTTTTCCATCAGAAATGTACATTATTATTGCATTTCTGTTTAATATCGATGTCCACGGCTCCAACTTCCTTATAGCCTGAAACTCACAAGTGGTCAATTGCTCGAGGCCCTTTTTAAACCGAATTAAATCTTTTAATAGTAACCAGAATAAAGGTACAGTAAAAGGACGGCACCGGTACTGAACTGGTTAACCCTTTGAAGCTCTGACGCGTTTTAGAAGTTTATTTTGGCTATCATTAGACGATTTCTATGCAGCTTAGGAAGTATCTGTGGGTTTTAAAGGTAAATACTATCTCAATCAACCCTTTGACTTCCATATAGGCCTACCGTTACTAATCTGAATATAAAATCGTTTAATAGTAGCCAGAAACAACAGAAATGTGTATTGGAGCTTGAAAGGGTTAAAATCCTAAAGATTGTTTCTAAATTGCATACAATCGCTTAACCCGGGAACTGCGGGAAGACTCTTAAGAGTTCCCCCGGCGGACTGCGGGAAGACTCTTAAGAGTCAGAGAAAAAAAAAATCAACTTTAAACATAAAAATATATATATATATATATATATTTTTTTATTTTTTTATTATTTTATTTTTGTTTGGCCCCTGGGCCATGCAAAATATCACTCCTCTACCTCCCCTCCTTCCCCACTTTCCTCCCCTCCTTCAGTTATCACCTATTTTCCCTGTTATTCCCTTATTCTGAGGTATATTTTCGTGCTAACATTAGCGAGTTGCAAGCAGGGCATTGACATCACTGTTAGCAAGCGAGTGCAAGAGAGAGAGAGAGAGTATCGATCGACTGTGTCTCAGTGGCCTTGGGGGAAATTGGCGGGAAAGCAGGTTGCCTCACCCATACATTATATAACTCGCAGCCTGTATCTCCGATTTTGACCATCCAAACGCTGTTTTCACTCGTTTTATTGTTGTTTCAGGTTAATACCTTTATAATCAACCCATAATAGGCGCGTATGGATAAGTATTAATGCTATATATGGTAAAATGAATATTTTAGTGATGGAAACAGCTCAAATACGTCCGCACAGGCAGAGGTGTCTAATTACCCCCATGTGCACTTGTTAGGTTAAGGACAGCCAGAATGAAGGTAAGAAATGCGTAATTGTATACTGAAAGGGTTAATGCGGTGTCACACGAGCTATATTTCCGTCAATTTTTACGAGCAATTGTTGTCTGGCAGCTTTAAAAATAGCTTAATTATATCAGAATTTCAGCCACCTACAGTATAAGCGGTTATATTTCAGCTGATGGTAAATTGAATATCTTAGCATCTACTGTAATGTATCGATTCTTTATGAACAAATATGCTGTGTCTCTGCATCATATTATTGCAAAGTGTCCATCATTAGCAACATAATTATCAACAAAATCTTCGTTTAGCCGAGTAATCAGGATGGCAAGATAGCAATTTACTACAGCATATAGCATAATCTACCTTCCGTCTAGTTTCCTATTCCAATGTGAAAACCCTCAAAATATCACGAGAAAAAAAAACTTGCTCATAGAGAATTGCCGGGAAAAATCGCTCGTGTGACACCGGCTTAAAGGTGAATAAATTGGTTTAATGGTAACCATGACTACAAGAACCAAACACACAAATCAAATAGTCACTTAAATGGAAAAATAAATCGAGAAAAATTATGTTGAGTGGTACTTGAAAAGTAGACGGAATGGATAAAAAACACCATCTGAGGAAGAGCACTTTATTGACAACGTTTCGCAGATAGCTTCATCAGGTCACTAACAACTGCTGGCCTCCTATGTACCAGCAGTTGTTAGTGACCTGATGAAGCTATCTGCGAAACGTTGTCAATAAAGTGCTCTTCCTCAGATGGTGTTTTTTATCCAAAAATTATATGGCTATTAATTGCCCACTTATACTGTACCTTGCATAAATACACCTTCCCTTCGAGCTTAACACACACACACACACACACACACACACACACACACACATACACACACACACACCTGGTCTCCCCTTCAAGCTAAAGTTGTACATGTGTTTGATGGTAGAAAACGTAGGTTCTCAAAATAGCCAAACTAACGGAACGAACGTCTTAAAATATCAAAACTATTATAGTAGGCTTATGCTGGGGTCACACATTCACGTATATCGCTCCCGTATGCTCCCGTCAGGCGTGATCGCCAATTTTGTGTAATGACGGGCGTAGTCCGGCCGTGTACGCCCGTATAGAGGAAGACTATTGCACTTCCCGACATACGTACCTTAACGGGGTCAGTGTTACGTCAGACGTAATGTAGTCGTATGGAGCTACGTACATGCTTGCGACTTGCGTAAGCATGTCCCCGTTAGTCCGCCTGGGCTGCCCGATTTGCGGGAACACAGGCCACGCCCATGGCCACGCCCCCACAAGACCTACGTAGCTGAGGCCGTACGTCTTGTGAGTTTGTAGGCATTACGTGGACCGTGTCCGGACAATCGTAGGCACACCCCGTCTGTCCAAACACAGACAAAGACAGTCTTTGTCAACCACGTTTGTCTTGGTTGGAATCTGGGAACTAGAAAAGGGCATGGCTGGCCACAACGTTCCCATTCCCACTCCTGACTCGGCACCATGAAGAACATCACGGAATACATCCTGGAGGAGTTCAAGATGGTGAACTCCCTAATCAAACCGGAGAACAGGCATAACACCCGGCTCATGCAATGGATCATTTCCTACATAGAAATGTTAGAACTGCTTGCAATAGCAAACCACATCCATGAAGAAGAAGAAGAGAAGAAGAATGAAAGGAGCAAGAGGACAGTGTGGGTGTGGCCATATCTACAACGAAGGCCTGAACATGGCCATTATGAGAAGCTGATGCAAGAGTTGGCCACCGAATGTCCACAACTATACAAAAACTTCACCCGGGTAGACAAACAACTATTTGACGAGATAGTTGAACGTGTCACACCCCTCATTCAGAGGAAACCTACATTCTGGCGGAACCCCATTCCTCCTGGTCTGCGGGTGGCCATCACCCTACGTTTCCTCGCTACGGGTGATTCATATAAGAGCCTGCAATACAACTTTCGTGTTGCCCACAACACCATCAGCCAAATTGTTCCCGACACCTGCCAGGCCATCATTTCTGTCTACGGAGATCAGGAGATCAAGACGCCACAATCGCCTGCTGCATGGAAGGAGGTTGCCAGCGGCTATGAGGAACGATGGAATCTGCCGCATTGTGTAGGAGCCATTGATGGCAAACACATACGGATCCGAAACCCAAACTTTGGTGGCACATATTACTTCAACTACAAGAAGTTTTTTTCCATTGTCCTGATGGCAATTGTTGACTCCAACTACAAGTTCATATACGTCGACGTTGGTGCCATAGGGTCAGAGTCTGATGGTGGTGGCTTTGCACACACCAGTCTGTCTAACTTGCTTGAGAAACAGGACGCAAATCTGCCAACCGCCGAGGTCATCTCTACCGATCCCACTGGACCACCCACGGAATACTTCTTAGTAGGTGATGATGCATTCCCTCTACGCGCCTACATGATGAAGCCCTACCCCCTACGATCCCTCACGAAGCAGGAACGAATATACAACTACAGAATCAGCAGGGCCCGCCGGACGGTAGAGAACGCCTTTGGCATTCTTGCCAACCGCTTCCGGGTTTTCCACACTGCAATATCTCTAAAACCTGAACGTGTAGAGGTTGTTGTGTTGGCCTCATGCATTCTGCACAACATCCTACGAGGCCGATGCCCACCACAATCAGAGGTAGATCAAGAGGACCCACACACCCACCAACTCATACCTGGCGCCTGGAGGACTGACCCACCTGTAGGAAACAACATCCCACCCGTGACCCGCAACACTGCAACCCTGCTTGCCAAGGCTCAATGCAACTACCTCAAGACCTACTTCAATTCCCCTCAAGGATCTGTGGCTTGGCAGGATGACCGGATTTAGGTGAGTTACATTTACTTTTAAATACATCGAGGCTTTGCTAGTTTGCTTTGTATTGTAATTGTATCTTTGAAAGTGCATTTTCTCTAATGTTTAGGTTCTTCCTATGTAGTTTAAATTATATGTACTTAAATTGTACTATGCTTATTTAATTTTACATCTTTGACTTTCTAATTGCATTCAATTTTGCTATGTTTTCCATGTTACCTTTGTTTTGTACTTTATGTCTAACAGTTATATTTAATGTAAGTTGTCCATCAATGATTGTCATAATTAGTATTAACCATATTATCATTATTGCGTTTTAAATGAATTATTTATTTTGTATGCTCATTACTTTCATTATAGATTTTTTTTTCATCTTATTAATCAACAATTATGATAAAATATTGGAAATAGAAACACACACGTCATTACACAAATACATATATTTTTAACAAATACACATTAAGATTTATATATATATATATACAGAGGGTATTATAAATGCTTGGGGATCTCCTGTGTCTCATTCAGGGGATCTATGGCAGACACAGGCGTACCTACAATGACAGGTGTTGGGGATTTTTGAGCCGTCAACATTTCTAGGAATGTGTTGCCAAACTGCCCCAGGTCAAAAGACGGTTGGCTGGGTGTGGAGGCAGTAGGCGGGACGAATTGGCGAGGGGGTGTCGTTACAGATGGCTGCACCAACAACGACTTCAAGGCTGCAACCTAGTGTGCAGGTTGCACGATGCCCCCAAGATCAGGCTGAGGCTGGGTCGACAGGGTGGGAGGAGGCAGGGTGGTTGCTGGAGTGCCCTGGTACATCACTGTCGGATGCTGCTGTGCCACGGGTTGGGGTAGGGGCGCCGGAAAGCCAAAGCTCCTGTGGGCGTGGAGCAAGAGGTCCGGACCAGGCCGGGGCACTCCCTCCGCATGGGCAACCTTGAACCGGTCGATGGCTGCCAACAGTTCCAACTTGAATGTGGTGTTATAAGCTGGAGGCAGCCCCACACAGTCTTTCACCATGCCCTCCAGGGAGTAGCACCAATATTTATGGTCCTGGTCCTCGACCACATCGAACGCCTGACCCAGGTTCTGTCGCAGCTTCTCAGAATTCGCGAGGACCTTGAACAAGAAACAAGAGAACATTAAACACACAAAACATAATATTTTCATATTTGACAACAAATTTATTTTAACCAATGAAATGTTGTGGTATTCTGGGAACAAAATATGTTCAAAGTTATTGTCGATAGTATGGTGTGAAATCATGACATCTTTAGTATTATTATTAATTTATGTTATTGTAATAACTTTGGAAACAGAAACACTTTATCTAATAATAGCATGGAATTGCAATGGGGTGCCACCAATGAACAATGTAACTACCAAGTGCTGTGGTGGGATCTAAAACTGTAGGGAGCTTTAAGATAAAATTGGATAAGCATATGGACGAGAGGGGTTGGGTGTGAAGGGGGATCAGCCGGGTTGGGCCAATCAGCACTCTGCAGACCCCCATAATCCTGCGTTAATCCCTAGCCGTTTTGGTAAGATGATCCTCAGGGTATTAGAGTGTGGAGCCTATAATTGGGTTTTGTAATTGAATTGGGGTTGTGTGGGACAGGGATCTGCCTTGCTTAGGCCAATCGGCTTTCTGCAGACTCCCATTTTCTTATGTTCTTATGTTCTTATGTTCTTATGTAATATTTTCTCTACTCACTTGCTCCAGGGTCCCGTGTGTTGACATTGAAGGGACAGCACCAGGAGGCCCTTCTTCACCTTCCGTGCAGGCTGGGCGATGGCTGGGGGTGTCCTCCTCTTCCTGACTGCCGGCAGAGGGGTCATCCACCTCGTAGACTGGGACAGGAGTGTTGGGGTCAGGGACAGGAACACCAGCAGGCGCCGGTGCTGCAGCCTGGGCAGCAGTCTGTTGTGACATGAATGTAGAATTAGTAACATGTACTTATTTATGTAAATAACATTTAAAATAAAATTCAACATAACCATTCATCCTTGTAACCTTTAAAATAACATGAATAAACTGATTTGAGTTATTATGCGTTTCATTAACCCGGGAGCTGCGGGGAGACTCTTAAGAGTTCCCCCGGCGCACTGCGGGGAGACTCTTAAGAGTCAGAGAAAAAAAAAATCAACTTTTGACATCGAAAAAAAAAAAAAAAAAAAAAAAAAAAAAAAATTATTTTTTTTTTTTTTTTTTGGCCCCTGGGCCATGCAAAATCTCAGTCCTCTACCTCCCCTCCTTCCCCACTTTCCTCCTCTCCTTCAGTTATCACCTATTTCCCTGTTATTCCCTTATTCTGAGGTATATTTTCGTGCTAACATTAGAAATCCGATTGGAGGGTGTGGTCATCACTGATAGCAAGCGAGTGCAAGAGAGAGAGAGAGAGTATCGATCGACTGTGTCTCAGTGGCCTTGGGGGAAATTGGCGGGAAAGCAGATTGCCTCACCCATACATTATACAACTCGCGGGCTATATCTCCGATTTTGACCATCCAAACGCTGTTTTCACTCGTTTTATTGTTGTTTCAGGTTAATACCTTTATAATCAACCCATAATAGGCGCATATGGATAAGTATTAATGCTATTAATGGCACAATGAATATTTTAGTGACGGAAACACCTCAAATACGTCAGCACAGGGGGACGTTTCCAATTACCCCCATGCGCACTTCAGAGGTTAACAAATATTTGAAGTTTAACACGATAAATTGAACACAATAATAGCATCATTATAAGCAAAATAATTACGAAAATAACCTAAAACTGACACTGTCACTGTGGAAGGGTTTGAAAACATAAGAAATATCAACGTACCTGAGGCATACCAAGTGACCGGGGCTTCTTTTGACGGACGATGTGTGGCTTCATGAAGTGGAACATGCTGAGGATCCACTTCTCCCTCTCAGTCAGTCGTTTGGCCCCATCACCACTCTTCAACTTGCTGAGCCGGCCGAACCTGGAGCGGAGAGATCCCCACCAGGTCTTCAAATCGAAGGCGGGTCATTGGTGGGTCCATGGTCGCAGCCTTCTCCGCCCATACAGACTCTATATGTTCCTTGTTCTTGTGCCTGGGGTCCCCCTTGTCAAAAATGAAAGGCGCATCCAGCTCAATCCAATCAGCCAGCATCCTCTCCGTCTCCTCCGTCAGTATCACGTTCGTCTTCTTCCTGCGCCGTTTCTTTGGTGGAGCCTGGCTGTTGGTAAGTGCAGGTTCTACTTCTTCCTCCTCTTCTTCCTCGTCAGTCTCATCATCCACTTCAACCTCGAGCTCTCCACTATCGGAGCCGAGGTCGAGAACAATTTCATCTTCAGGCGTCGAGGGGCCAGGCTGAGAGGGGTCAGAGTTGGAGGGGCCAGGCTGAGAGGGGTCAGAGTTGGAGGGGCCGGGCTGAGAGGGGTCAGAGTAGGAGGGGCCGGGCTGAGAGGGGTCACCAGGTGATGTGTCAGACGTCGAGGTGGCAGGGGAAGCCTTCCTGGCCTTCTTCACGCCTTTCTTCTGCATGGTACAGGGCAGGGCAGGGCAGGGCAGGGTGCAGAGGGTGACAAGCAGGGCAGGGCAGGGTGCAAAGGGTGGCAAGCAGGGCAGGGCAGGGTGCAGAGGGTGGCAAGCAGGTGGCAGGGTTGGTTTGTTGTTTGCTGCTCCGGTGTGGTGAGAGGTATGAACGGGAGTGTCCCCCGCTGCTTCTTATATACCCCCCGTACAACGTTGCCGCATCTTCCCGCCAACACGCAGTGCAGGGGTGTTGCCAGTTGCGGCCGGACTTACTTTCACTTTCCCGTTTTACGTGAACATTGTACGATTGGCGGGAGAAACTTACGTTTTACCTGTCTAGCTGCTACATTTTACGGGGCTGCAGCCGTAAGACGTAGCAGCTAGCCAGGTAAAACGTATGCTTTCCCGACTTTTGACATACGTGAGCGCGAGCCCCGTATCTGATTCGAAATCCAAAACATACCAGGCGACCTTGGCCGCACCATCCACCTCCAAGACCAGCGTGGCTACGCTCGCCATGCGTACCAACCCCCACGACTAGACACAATTTTATTTACGTTTTGCATACTAAGCCCTTACGTTTTACGTATTCGGTTGCCAACTACCAATAAACCTTCGTACGGGAGCATACGGGAGCATATACGTGAATGTGTGACCCCATCATTATGCTAAATATGAGGGAGAAGGGGGTCCAGAAAAAACTACTACTTCCCCCTTAATATGTACAGTACATGATAATGTATCGGAACATTACCCAGAAATTAACTATACTTTGTTTCTTTTCACCTGGCGATAATATATGAACCCCTTAGTAGCAAATTTATCGATACTTGATGGAAAAAATATGAAACTACTATGTCTCTGCATCATGATAAGACCAAGTTTATATAATCAACACCATATTTCACCATACAAACTTCAAAATAACTGATAAATCTTGATGGGAACTTTGCAATCTACCGTCAGTTGAAAAGAAAGAGTATAGTTATCCCTATATTATTTACCATATGGGTCGTTTTCTTTGATTACCGGCACATTATTTTATGCAAAGTTGAATGTTCCGATATTCTGGATAATTGCTCATCTTAGTCATCTGACTGATTAGTTAATATTATAGTATTTAAATACATAGTAATTTACTATATACGAGACCCCACAATAGAATCAGATTATATATATAATTATATGGTTCTCGAATGCCAGTTTGTTTACAAATTGTCAGACACCCGAGTCCCGAGGATCTGCGTGCCAAAATGATCCGCCTGGCACCTCAAATGGTTAATTTACCCCCTTCCAAGGTTGGCGTACAGTGACGGAATTATATATGAGGTGGAAGAGGGGTGTAGGGAGGTGGAGGACACTATATGGAGAGGGGAAGGGGTGTTTATAGGAATATAGAAGGGGGGAAGAAGTAGGCCTATGTGGAAGGACCTGCTGAACGTTTACCTCGGGGGTGACCAGTAGCGACATTGGTAGAGCGGGAGGACCGAGTTCGATTCTCGGCTGGTGGAGATCGAAAACATGTAAATTTATAGAAAATAAGGACCCCAGTAAGAAGATGAAGAAATAATACATCTACAGTGAAGAAAGAAAACTGGGGAAGGTGTAAGAAGACCAACGAGGGGCCGATAATTAAGGCTATCCCTCAACATCATCATCATCGTTTGGACAATCTCTTCACACCCCTTGCCTCTGTTAAAGTCTGTTTAGCCTGACAGTAAAATAGGTCACGCGGCAGGGTAAATAGGGGTCTTCGGGATCCTTCAACCCATAGCCTAAAAAAAAAAAAAAAAAAACACCGCGTTAGGACTCCAGTCGAGGATATACCGGTACAGTATATATAACCTTGTGATCAACGAACGCCTATACAGTACTGCGAAAATGGGCGTCTATACAGTACGGTATACTGTATAGCCTATATATAGACTTGTGATCAACGAACGCCTAGGTGGCAGAGCGGAGAGCCATTACGGTAGATTCTTCCTCCCTTTATCCTGCCGAGTGATGATTCTACACTCCCATGGTAAGTGTTTGATGGTTATATATGAAGCCGGTGTCACACGAGCGATTTTCAGTCATTTTGTACAGGCAATTGTAGTCTGGGATCATCAAAATTCAAGTCTTATCCTAAATCAGCCACCTAGTATAATCTACCTTCAGTCTAGTTTCCGATACCAGTGTGAAAGAGCTTCAAAATATTACGAGAACAAAACTTGCTCATCGAAAATTGCCGGAAAAAGCGCTCGTGTGACATCGCCCTAAGTTTAAGAGCATGTTTTGATATAGCCTAGAAGTCATTATTTGTTGTACCGGTACTTATAGAAATGATACAATGCAATTATGTACAAAGAAATACCAGTGTCAAATTTTAACCGATAGTAATTTCAAATACGGTACCTTACATAGCCTATGACGCGAGCGGTTGGACAAAAATGCTTAGGCCTATAACAATTCGTAATGAATTAAGTAATGGGCCTAGCGATTTCGTTGTTATTTTATACTATTCCGAACGCAATAAGCTAAATGTAAATGTGTTTTCGATGTGTGTGTGGTCATAGTGTCATGAGTTCGAATCTACAGAAGTATCACATGTTAGTACATTCATTAATTTAATCTATTTCATACTTGGGTACCGGTATGTGATTGTTGGTTGATGAGAACAAACATGGTTGAATTCATTAACAAATATATTGATATTAGGAAAAGTGTTGATGCATTTTATTTATTTTTTTGGAAAAGCGGGGGTGGTGGTGGTGTTGGAGGCTGAAGGATGCACTATACAAATAATGGGCATACAAAAATGTACTAAAATTGTCTATAAACATCTACCCAATTAACCCCTTCTGTACCGCAACGTCTTTTCAATTTTATTCTTGCTGCATTTAGACGATTTTGTGCAATTTAAGAAGGATCTGTGGTAGTATAAATGGTTAAGTGAGATAGTTCGAAGCCTGTTAATTGCTGGAGGTTCTTTTTTTAACGGAATAAAATCTAATAGTAGCCAGAGTGAAGTTATAAGGACAGTACCGGTACTGTAAGGGTTAAAGGTATTTCGATGTTAATAAAACATCGATCTAATATAAGGAAAGACAGGTAAATTAATATCCATATACTGTACGTACACCATTACTATCGATAACAATCTACGATAATCTACGGTAAAAGAAAGGTAAATCAATGTCAACAATACATGGCATTACTATCAATGAATAATCTACGGTAATCTACGATAAAATAAAGGTAACGGTACCGGTAAATCAATATATGCAATTACTATCACTAACAATCTACGGTAATCTACGGTAAAACATAAAGGCAAATCAATATACATGTACCGGTACGCCATTATTATCAATAACAATCTACGGTAATGCCTTCCCCATACATACTCACTCACTCACTCTCTCTCTCTCTCCTTCTCTTCCTCCTCCTCCTCCACCACCACCACCACCACCACCACCACCACCACCACCACCACCACCACCACCACCACCTCCTCCTCCTCCCGCTCCAACAGGCCACCACATATTACCTAACTTTAACCCTTACAGTATTTGTATTTCAGCTGCATTTAGACGATTTTGTGAAGCTTATTTGACGGTTTCATTCGGTTTCTTAGCTGGCTTGGAAAGGGACAGCAACTCCACAAAAAGAAGGGAGGATGTCTACCCGTTAAATGGTAATAGAATATCTCAATTAATCCTTTTAGCTACCATATATCCTTATATGGTACTGGTAGCTAAAATAATTAATTGAGATATGCTACAACCAATTAACGGGTAGACATCCTTCCTAAGCTGAATAATACCGTAACATAGTTGCCAGAATAAAGTTAAAAGGACGGCACCGGTACTGAATGGGTTAATATCGAAACTTACTGATAACACTTAGATAACTACTATATATTAATATCACCACGTCCAGTACAGCAACTAGAGGTGAAGGTTTTAAGGCGAATCTTGTAGGTTAATTTTGTCTCAGCTATACACACAACCTCAGCTCTCAACCGTGAGCAGCGTTCTGCGAGTCCCAGAGCTTAAGCTCGGGTTTCCCAAGCCTACTCCATTATCTTTCCATTAACCCCTAACTCGCTACATAATCCCAGCATATAATGATGCCCGTGAGTACGTCTACCAATTAAAAGGTTGCAGACTATCTCAATTGATCCCTTTAGCTATCCCATATTTTTATTAAGCCTCTTAACACCTTACGAGCGGCCTATGCGGTTTATTTATGTGTACCGCCCAGCGGGGTGTTTTTAGCCAAAATAGGGCTGTTTACGTGATCATTTTCATGCCTAAATAAGACCCAGAACGTAAAACAAGTACCTATCCCTGAAGGCATAAAACAGAGCTTTCGAATGACACCATAACGATCCTTGTATGATGGATAGTTTTCTTGCATAACCGTGCACGCGAGTGCAAAAAAGCAGGTAATTCGGTACTTTCGGTACATATGAGTATGTAGAGTGAGAGAGGGGAGGAGGGAGCTGAGATTTGTGTCAGTAGGTGCGCCGCGGTGGACTGGAGCCGGTCATACGCTCGCTAGTCTCCTGCCACCACTTTTCTCTCTCTCAGCCACATTACGTGCTGAAATTGCCACTCGAGTTATGTCGAGCGCCGCCACATAGTCCAGCTTTTATTAACTCGACTTATGTTGCTCGCCGCTAATTAAGGGTTAGTATCTAATACTTTTTCAAAGACACTGGGACCATAGAGTTTTTATGTTTTGAAAAACTGGCAAGTTGCTCATGGCAGACCTAGAATTGTTAAATATATAATAAAAAAAAGCAAATCAGAGACAAATGTGTTATTAAACAATAATTACTTACTCTAAATGCAAAGGACTAATTCATTCGAAATAATAATTTTAAGTATATGAAGGACATAATATTTACAACACTCACCCCTGTCAGTTGTCTAACATTTGAATCATGCCTTGTAACGAAGGCTGTGAGTGGCTGAAACTGTCAGAGCTGCCTGCTGGTGGCCACACCGCCAGAGTCCGTTAATCTTTGGCTCTGGCGACAAAGACTACCAGACAATCTCGGGAGGCTGTCTGCTTCTGCCTGGTTGTGTCTGGTAATCTATGCCTCTTTGTGCCTTTGAAAAACGCGCTATAAATGTAGCTAGGATAAAATAATACAGACGTCGCCGGTACTGAAGGGGTTAGTTACTACCAAGATCTATACTGTATACAATAGATCTTGGTTACTACTTACTACACTCCATAGTAACCCTCCTCTCCCCACCACCTCCTCCCTCCCTCCCTCCCTCTTCCCTCTGGTCTGTCGATCAGGTCAATCACTATTACCGTACACATCTAATATCAACACACTCATATACGTCTCTCTCTCTCTCCTCTCTCTCTCTCTCTCTCTCTCTCTCTCTCCTCTCTCTCTCTCTCTCTCTCTCCACCCTAGTGTGATATTGTGTTATTTAAGCTCTGGGTATTTATTTCATGTCTATGATTCTTTGTTGTTTTTTGTGTATTATTATTCAACATCTCCGACGCCTATGTTTTATTCCATGTGTGAACTATTGCATAAGCCATACCTTGTTATTCTATCTAAATATAATAACTATAAACTTACTATAGTCTATTCACTGTAAGTAGGCGAGAAACCTCTAACCTCTGTAACTCAAAAAACGGCTAGAGTAATCGAGCTAACATTTCTACCATTTGGGAAGAGTCAGTCAAGGAATAGATGTGGAAATTTACAGCCAATTTGCTCTAGCCCTTATTGAGCTACAGAGGATAGAGGTCATGATGTCTTGCCTATTTACAGCGAATTCCCTACACTTTGTTGTTCTTGTGCCTCTGCATGTTTGTATGTGTGTTTATGTGTAACTTTATATATTCAGTAAACCCAGCAAAAAAGACTGTTAATATAAAATTTAGGATCATGCAACTGTGGAGATTGTATTAACCCCTTCTGTACCAGCGACGTCTTTGTAATTCTATACTGGCTATACTTAGACGAGTTTGCGCAGTTTAGGAAGGATCTGTGGTAGTGAAAAGGGTTCGGGGAGATAGTTCGAAGTCTAAATTGCTGGAGGGCCTTTTTAAACTGAATAACATCGTCTAATAGTAGCCAGAATAAATCTAAAAGGACGTCGCCGGTACAGAAGGGGTTAACTGGGGAGATTTTAGGCACCAATCGAGCAGGGCAATATTGAGAGAGAGAGCGAGAAAAAAAATCAACAAAAAATGATTGCGTTTACGCTATTTTTCACAATTTTCTATGATTGACAGGAAATATAGAAAATGGATATAAAAGCACAAACTAAATAAAACTGATTAAAACTCAGTTATTTTTTTTTTAAATATTATATAATATAATCATTAACTCAGTTGGAGAAGGCCTATGACAGAGTGGATAGAGAAGGTTTGTGGAAAGTACTTAGAATATACGGAGTAGAGGTCAAGTTGCTGAAAGCAGTGAAGAGCATGTATGAGGGTGCAAAGGCGGCAGCACGTGTGGAGAGTTAGCTGAGCGAGTTCTTTGACCTGATGTTGTTTGAAAACAGGGGTGTGTGATGTCCCCGTGGTGTTTATGTATATATGGATGGAGTTATGAAAGAAATACTATCAAGAGCATGATGTTGGTGTATCGCTGAAAAGGGAGGGACTTGAGTGAGCTACCTATATGCTGTTTGCGGATGATACAGTTCTGATGAGTGATATGAATGGAGTTGCAGGGTATGGTAAATGAGTTTGGAACAGTGTGCGAAAAACGGAATTTGAAGGTATACGGGGAAGAGCAAGGTTATGGTCTTCGAAAGGGGTGAAGTCACAGAGTGTGAGGTGAAGCTGAACGGTCAGGCTATGGAGATCGTCAATTTTAAGTATCTGGGCAGTGTGTTGAGTAAAGATGGGACTAGGATGAGAGGTGCGGGAGAGGGTACAAACAGGGGAAGAGGGTTGTAGGAACGCTAAAAGCAGTAACAAGAAATAGGGGTGTCAGTATGGAATGAAGAAGTCCTTGCATGACAGTTTGGTAATTACACTGACTTTGGAAGCGCAGCATGGACGTTGGTGAGGAGACTCAGACCGAGTGAGAGCAGTGGAAATGAATTACTTAAGGAGTGCGTGCGGATTACATGGAGGATAGACAGACTAATGAGGAAGTAAGAAGGAGGTGTTGTGTGAGGTAGATGTGCTGGAAGTGTGAAAGAACAATTGAGATGTTCGGCCATATGGAACGTATGGAAAGCGAGAGAATGACTAAGAGGGTGTCGAGAGCGAGGTGAGGACAGAGGGGGAGAGGTAGACCGAATAGAGTGGAAGATGGAGTGAGGAACTACATGAAACGAAGGCGGTGCTGGTTGGGGGAGGGGCGTCGACTGACGGGGACAGAGTGCATGGGGGCTTTTCGTTCGTGGCCACCCCTTCGGGGATCACGGCGTCAGGCAATAGATAGATAGATAGATTAACTCAGTCATTAATTATTGTTAATTTTGTTACACTTATTATAAATATTTATTTATTTAGTGTTTAATTAAGTATAACTTAAATACTTTCTAAAATACAAACTGACAAGATGCGAACAAAAGGATATAGGCAGCCAATCGTGGATGCAGTAGTTAAAGCATATCAGCTCTTTACAGCATTTCTTTTTGTGTTGTGCTTAAAACACTGTTGTAGCCTATACAGTATTTCAATTAGGGTCTCTAAAGATTATGGGTGACATTAGCCAAGGATCTCGTTAGAGAGAGAACTTTTACACCTTAGTGTATTCTTTATAGTATACAAGTATGATCGTGTAGACCGTCAATGGTATGGTCAACATTATGCTTTAATGGTACACTCGAGGTCATCATGTTACTTTTCATCTGATACCGGTTTGCCCATTTACGTGTATATCACTCTGCAAGTGATGAAAATGGGTTTACAGTCTAACTTTTGAAAGTTTAAAGATCTGTTTTCCGGAATAATAGGAGCTATTGGTAATTTACCTGTGCAACTGGAATGTGGGGTAATTCTTCATCGTATGTGGCGGTAGCCTTAAACAGGCCCAGTGACTGGTGCCTGTTGGGAGCAGACATTTTATTAGTCATAGTGATTTATATATGGATTCTGAATCACCCTACATGATAATGAGAATGGACATCATTCCCATTCTCGTGTGTGTGTTCCTACATTGTTTGCCGTGGATGATACCTTCATGGTCGAAGCATATCCCGACACAGGATCTTCTGATATATCATCCCAAGACATGTAGACCAATTAGGTTTACAAGTACTACTCTGTCTACTCCATGGCACGTACATACTTACGTAAAAGATTCGACAATATTAATCATATTATTCGATTTAGTAATTAGCCATGGTTCAGTTAGTGTTACAGTCGACAATGCATAGTCACTGATGGTGGTAGCGACTCTGCATAGATGAATGTGCTAAGACAACTTGGGGTGTTTAAAATGTTCCCATTTTGGACATGGGCTTGGGGAAGATTATGTTCTGATAGTGCTCAGGACGAATTTGATTTTGTAAAAGAGTTCATGATAGATTGGGAATAATAGAAACGAGGTTCTCCGGCTCATAAAGCTCGATGCTAATGACTCATTAGTGAACCAATTCCACTTGGACAGGGGAACACAAAAACTCTGTGAACGCCTCGTCATAGATGTCAAAAGCAAGTGAACATGGGGAGAGGAGAAGGGGCTGAAAGGAAATACAGGATGGCCATACAATAGCTCTAAAAGAGTAAAGCTTAACAATATATAATCAAATGAATAATGCAAATGTATGACTCGCATAATGGAATAAGTACACAGGAGAAGGAAAAAGATAATACTTGAGCAGTACGAGAAAAAAAATCGAAATTGGAAATCTTGTTTAATATGACTACATGACAGGCTCGCAACGTTGATACAATTTGTACCTTTTGGTTTGGTCTTTGTGCTGGATAACTTTATTTCGAGTGGATTGGCTAATGGTACTGTTTCAGAATAGCATCTTTCAAATGCAAAAACAAACACTGCACCATCAACCAATTATCTTGTAGGGATTTCTAGTACCCAATTGCAAACTCGCGAATTATATGAATATTATATATATATATATACAGTATATTATTTGTTTGATTGTTTTTTATTTATTTATTTATTGTACTCGCTAGGGAAACGATCCACGGAGCTGCAAGCTTTCGTTGTATTCCAAAACATTTCGGCAGATAGAGAAGACCAACCCCTTCTTTTCTATTGCCAAAAGATGTCTTGATACAGAGGGAAGCTAGCAGCTGTGTTTCATTCTGCTATAGAATACAATAATGTATTAGGCCTAATTGATTTGTGATTATCTGTCTCTCTCTCTCTCTATCTCTCTCTCTCTCAAGCTATTGTCGTATTTCTCACATCATCATTATTCGTATAAGCTAATTTAATTTGTATTGTACTTCGACTACCTCTTGTGCTTTTAATTGGCTATTAAAAGGTCAATTTATATGTATATATAAGGGTTTTGAGATAGTGTTAATCAAATCAAATATCCATAGGACGATCCATGCACCAATTAATTTCCCTACCAGAAATTCTTGGAGTGCCGCGCCAGATATGTTTTATAATAATAATAATAATAATAATATTTATTCAGTAGCAATTTACAGAGTTGGTACCACATAGTGTGTTACAAATATGACATGTACCAGCCTTGCATAATTCCAACTAAGGATAGCCCAATAAGGCCGTTAGGCTTATTCCATTGGGGTCCTTGTGGGATTAGGTTAGCTGGGGAAAATGGGGAGGATAAAGAAATAGATACTTTAGAGAAAGTATTTTTAGGGGGTTATTTTAAGATACCTTACATCCTATAGTAAATATCAGTAATCCGTTATCATTTCAGTTTGGTTTGTCTATCTCTTATGTCGCATTTAGTAGTAGACATAAGCTTGGTGCTCCCTTCTCGCAGCTGTCCGGTTCAGGTGTTCCTTCAGGCTACGTCTGAAGGAATACAGTGTTCTCTTGTCACGGACTGATGGGGTAGGTCGTTCCAGTCTTTGATGGCGGTGAAGAAGAATGTTTGCTTACCCTGTCCTTGGATTCTCGGGACCTTAAAATTAAACATCCTGTTTCTTGTATTATGTCCACTCCTCTCATTTGCTTTAACAAAATCAGTCTTTAGGTACTCTGGAGCTCTGTCATAGAAAATTTTGAAGGCATTAGTGAGCCTGATTTGTTTGGCCTGTCAGCGACATTGAGCATACCTAGTGACTGAAGTTGTTCCTGGCCAACATGTGATCTGGGTCCTAGGTTCAGCATGAACCTAACCATTTTATTTTGAGTGACCTGAAGTTTGTGCTGTGCTGCTTTAGATGATGCAGAGTACCAGGATGACACAGAATAGTCAAAATGACATTGAACAAGCGCTTTGCAGAAGGTCTTTTTGGTCGCCGCGGGCAAGCATCCACCTGTCTATACAGGTATTTTATACGTGCTCTACACTTACTCAGGATAGATTCCAAAATTGTTTCACCTGACAAACTCGCGTCCAGTTTTAGTCCGAGATATTTAACTTGTGACACTGTTGTTATAGGAATATCATTACAGTTGACCGAGAAGCCCACAATGTCTCAGTTTGCGTTTTGTTCCACATAAGATGGCTTCCGTCTTGCCCAAGTGAAGAGATAGTCTATTGTCCACTAGCCATTCACTAAATGATTCTAGTTCTTTGGAAAGTGAAGCGGCAATACTTATTGGGTCTTTTCCTGAAACCAGGAGCACGCTGTCGTCTGCATACAGTAATAATTTACATGAGACGCTCAGTTCCATGTCGTTCACATAACAGAGAAAGAGTAAGGGACCAAGGATGCTTCCCTGCGGTACCCCATAGTTAATTGGCATAGGATCAGATATATTATCGTCAATTTTGACTCTTTGGGTTCTACCACTAAGATAAGATTTAAACCAGTTCACATATCCTATGCCCATTGCTTTTAGTTTATTACATAGGATATCATGGTCTACTGTGTCAAACGCTTTTGGTAGATCAAGAAGAACCATAACGGTGTAGTTACCTTTAGACATTTCTTTACGAATGTGATCCGTTAAGTGGATGAGACAGGAGTATGTCGAGTACATGCATCTGAAACCTGATTGAAACTTATAGAATAGATCATTTTGTTTGAGGTAGTGTTCAATTTGGGTGTATACTGCTCTTTCAAGGATTTTAGATACAATACATAATATGCTAACTGGTCTGTAGTACCAACTTCTAGTTTATTTTCCTTTCCTTGAATAGAGGGGTTTACAACTAGCTTCCTTCAGTCAGGCAGTACAGTGTTGGTGTTAATTGACAAGTTGATGCTGTGGGTTAAGGAGGCCTGCTATACCCAATGGCTCCATCTCGTAGAAATTTGGCAGGAATTTTGTCCTGTCCTGTGCTTTTATGTACATTTAGTTTACCTTGACAGCTCGTCAAAAGTGTATTTTGGTGTAACATTTTTGCAATCCAAAATGTGTTGGTGGTGTATGTCTTTAGCTCGTGTAGACAATTTTGTTCGAAAGGTGGCCGTTGTGTCGTGTATTTATTGAGAGGTTGAGGTAGGGTCTGTTGCACAGTGTGTTGCTATGGAGGTGAATGAAGGAGTTGCGAAGTAGGTTTGACAATTTGTCGTTTATCCGTGGCAATCTGATCATTAATGGTTGAGGAGGCCAAAAATTAGTGTTAGACGAATCCCTTGTCTTGTTGCTGTAGCCTGTTGATTTAGGTGCCATCCATAGTTTTCTTTGGGTTATTCCCCCCTGACTATTCCTCTGCATTATTGTGAAAATAATTAGTGTTTCGCTGATTTTATTTTCCTACTTAGTTTATTCCTGGCCCTGTTGCATTCATGTTTCAGACCTTGATCCTGTCAGTATGTTTCGCTAGCCTTTTTGAACAGATTGTCTCCTGTGTTCCAGATGGGTGTAGTATGTCATTGTTGATCCATAAAGGGTCCTGACCTTTCTTTAATTCGTATGTCTTTCAGAGGAGCTATTTTCGTCTAGAATGTTTGTGAGGATGGTTCTGAAGCCAACCCATGCGTCATTAACGTTTGTACTTCCAAACACTGGAGACCAGTCTGTAGTCCCATAAAATGTCCAGAAATGTTTTCTTTATTGTAGTTTCCTGTAGTGACCTTGTTTTTGATAATCTTGTGATTCTCTAGGTTAATTTTTGTGGTTTGTTCGTGTGCAATATGTTGTGACGAAGTGATCACTTATGCCAGTCTGTAGAACCCCTGATTGGGATATTTTGAACCTCTCTGTTACAGCTTTATGTTGGTCTATTATTGTGGGCAGTGTTCTCAGAGATACGTGTGGGGGTTGTGATGATTTGTTTTTGTGATTGTGCATTGTCAGTATATGGCCCTAGTATTCTCGTACAAAGCCTATCAATTTCGTTGTTTGGAACACAGGTTAAAATCCCATAGTATTGATGGATTCATTCCGAGGGTCTAGGCCGATGAAAAAACGTTCGTGATCAAATTGGTCAAGATGTGTGTCAGTCCTGGGGGCCTATAGCATACCCCAATTGTGATGGGTCTTGTCCCCTGCAGGTGTAGATCGATCCACAGAGCTTCGTGGATTTTCTACATGGAGGTCGTTTCTGGTTGATGTGTGTGCGGTTGTTTTTCTTACATTACAAGACATACTCCTCCCCCATGGCCTATTGCGGATCATTCCTAACCATAATTGGAAACCTTGAATGTTTATTCTCACCATCGTTTATACTTGGAAATCCAGGCCAGGTTTCTGGTGATTTGCAATTATTGAAGGCTTTTGGCCTGTTAGCTAACCAGTTTTATTTCTGACAATTA